>JBAMJV010000715.1:12500-403025 GCA_037951105.1 Echinarachnius parma | reverse complement strand
GCCAAATGTCATGCGATGGTTATTACTTTTATGAAACGACCACCAGTTTTTGAAAATTTACTCATTGGGAATGTTGAATTAGATACAGTGGAATCTGCTAAAATTATTGGGGTCATTGTACAAAGTAATCTCAAATGGGACTTACATATTAAAGATACAATCATAAGGTGTAATAGGAAATTGTATATGCTTCGTAGATTGAAATCATTTGATTTTCCTCGTAATGATCTTTTAATTATATACATGGGATACATAAGACCAGTACTTGATTATTGTGTCCCGGTTTTTAATGGAAATATTACTCAAGAGCAAATATTAAATTTCGAACGGATTCAAAAGAGAGTCCTTAGAATAATATTGGGAGGTGATTATATAACATATGTTAATGCTCTTTCATTGTGCAATTTGATTACATTGGAAGCAAGAAGAAAACAACTTTGTGAACAGTTTGTAATATCTTTAGAAAAACACCCTGTTTTTAATGATTGGTTACCAGTTAAAAGAGAAAATAGATACAATTTTAGAAAATCGAATAAATATGACACTTTTAAATGCAAAACTTTAAGATTTCAAAATAGTGCTCTTCCTTACCTTGTTCGTATTTTAAACAATATATAGTTCAACTTTGTATGATCATTTTTTTCTTATACATGTATAATTGTGTATTTTGCTGTTTGCATATTTCTTATCGCCTTTTAAACTTTATAACTTTTAATATGTATGTTAATCTTTGCACTTTGTAAAAAATGTACAATTCAGCCTTTGGCTGCCAACTACTTGGTACTTGGGTACTTGGTACTTGGTAGTTTATTCCTCCAAAACACTCCATAGGAGTTTTAACTGGAGGTGGGTCCGAGAGAGTGGTTAGCCCCTAAGGGAGTTTATTTGATGAATAAACTCTTTTCAATTCAATTCAATTCAATTCAATGTATGTACCGAAATACATTAGTTAAAAGGACGATTTTGTTACATGTTCACTTTTTATATGGAATACTTTCGGGGTGCTCACACTTGGGCAAGTTAAACGGACGAGTTGTGGCGAGTTGGGCGGGGTGACAAAAGCGACATTCACATTCTGGTGAATCTTCGCTGCGCAGATGCGCGCTTTGTGTGAACTTATCTGAAAAAAATATTACTCGTGATATCTCGTACGGAATTCGTAATAAGACTCGCGACAAGTCGGGACAGGTCGGGTACGTCAACTCGGCATAACTCGACAAACTCTCCGGAACTCGCCGTAGACATTTTGAACATGTTCAACATTTTGACCAACTCGGTTTAACTCGTACTTAACTCGCTAAAACTCGCACTAACTCGTATAATGCTCGAGGTCGCTCGTAATGAACTCGCCATGACTCTTTGTAACTCGTAGTAATACCTGGAGAAAAGCGCTCTATGAATAAGAGTGCGTTCTTCATAGTGTTTCAGGCTAGTTAATTTCCGCTCAAGTTCCCTTTTATTATTCAACGTAAACAAAAATTGAATGCCAGGGCATCGATTGGTTCCGAACTGAATCCCGTGATTTGGAGTCAAGCACTTATCCGATCGTGCCACAACATCTGTGCAAACTTATCAAAACAAAACTCGTACAAAGATCGTACGTAGATCACTGCAACTCGTGACGCGCTCGGTTAAATCGTACGAAGCTCGTCTCTACTCGAATGGCGCGCGGTTAAACTCGTACTATTATTGCGATAAAGGGTTTAAACGCAAACAATGACAAACATTTAAAACATATTTTAGTCAAGTCCAAAAAACCTGCAGTTTGGTTGTTTGGTAAGGTTGAACTTTAGTAACCAGAACCTGCACAGTAAAGTTATAAACTAATAATTTTAACTCTACCATCTTCGAAAGGTATACAACATCACAAATGACTAAGTATAAGGCCTGTCATCTTTTAAAAAGAGCCATTAAAACACAAGTGGGCACTTTCTAAAACAGCATTGGTCTCAACCAAAATAATGCATGTGATGTTTTGTTGAAATAATGATGAAATAGAGAGATCATCAACAACTAATACAAAAAATGCATTTGAACATTTTTGAAAAGGTGTAAGCATTTCTTCATTAAAAAAAAATAATATAATAAAGTTTGGGCCCTTGTCATAACCTCACAAAAAATTGTGTTGTGCAGCGCCCTCTCTACCAAAACTGAACTACCCCTTTAATACATCGATTTACCGTAGTGCCTGAATTTTACATATGACGTGACGTATAGAATAAAATAATGGATAACATATGCATACATAGGTGCTATTAGAAGCAAGTAAAGTCTACGTTATTGTACAGTTGTCATGGCTAATAATATTCTGATGATTCACATGGAAATAGTTTTATAGTATTGTCAGTTTACTGTAATATAAATACCTTCATAATTTCATATGCTAACCCGTAGAATATATCAGATTTATGTTTAAAGGTATATGCTGATGATGAACTAGATAAGAGTGATCTATCAGCTTTGGCCAATTTAACCAAACTCACTTTAAAATTTAACACATCTATTTGTACGTTTTACCTCAACTATGTTTATTTCCGGTGGTGCTTAAAATAACATAAACGTACACAAATTAAGGACGATTTTCATATTTCTCTCATTATGGAGGCTAGATATAGTTTATTGACATGAAAAGCGTAATACTATATGAAACGAATTATGATGTGTGCGAAATTGTCTAGAGAGAAAGGGATATAGACAGAGTGAGGGAGTGAGAGGGGGAGCGGTGTAAGGAGAGGAACACTTTGAATCGTAAATGAAATGTCTACTATGCGTCATTCATTTACATATTGAGTATCTAATTGTTACGCTAAGGATTTGTTTCTTTCTAGCAATTAATGCTCACCCCGCAAATAATTTGTATCATGAGAGATGGGAATATGACTATAGACTTTTCCACATAACACTTATTTATCGGAGACAAATAAATGTGTTTATTTTAGGTTATACTAGCAGATACAATAAATCATTAGGAATACTTCGTAGAAGGAGATTTTTAGCATCTAGCTTTATAATGCAAAAGTGTCCGCAACGCATTTTACCGACTTGACGATAAGAAAATGTCTACAGTTCAATGAAGTTACATCACAATGCCAATAGTTAGCATAGGTTACATACCACACTTATCATCGTGGAAATGCCTATATTTTCAGACCAATTTATTCAGTATCAATACCATCCATCAAGCGCTTCCGCTGCTTGGCGATGCGTGCGGTCCGCAAGCGCTTGGCATGGGCTTTCAGCTTCTCCAGCAGGTATGTATGTAGGTCCGTCTTGATTCCTTTGGGGGCCCATCCCTTGTTCCACATCCCGTCGTGAATACCATCTGCGATGAGCTCCGTGGCCTGCTCTCCTCTGCCTGTAATATATTGTAACACCATGAAAGATACATTACACTCTGATATAATTGTGTTTATACCTTTAAAAATATATAAAGCCCATAAACTATAGCTCTAATTTCCACCTACACCTTTTCATTTTGTTCACTGAAATGCGTTTCGAATGTTGACATTTAGAGATTTAGTAACTGTTCTGACAAGTGCAACCGAAACCTGCACCATTGCGATACAAACTATAGTTGTTGAATTAATGACACAAAACACAAAGATATCATTATGATGAATATGATGAAATTGATAGAGAAGTTGAATGTTTATAGATATATAAACATTATTTTAATGAAATGAAAGTTATTGAAATGAATGAGATTATTATATTCCTTATGAAAACCACCGTGATTTCCATGCACATTGTCAACTGATCATGCCCATATGGTGAATATGTGTTTAAATTAGCACAATAATACGCGAAACGTCATTATGGGTATCTATATAAATATAATTATATATATTATATACATTTATATATATAAAAAAATTAAAAAATATGTATATACAAATTTAGATCACGAACACAAATTTGTGAAACCAATCTGAAGGCTAAATCTGCGAAATCGGGTACCTATAAAGGAATGTAAATGTTGATTGAGGTCTAAACTTCGTGTTCTAGATTACCTGCGCGAAATTGAATGAAGATTGTGCAGTGTTAATTTGAGCAATACAAACAATAACTTGAATAAACATGATTAAAAAATATAATGTCAACTAACGAATTTAAATGCTCCTAATTTGAACGATCGAATCGTCAGTTTGCTTCTGTTTTGATGAATTTGATACGATATTACTTGCGTTTGGAAACCCTCCACTATGCGCGAATTCAATGCAAGCTATTATTTTTACAATCGTTATTTTTAAA
Source organism: Echinarachnius parma (assembly GCA_037951105.1). NCBI lineage: Eukaryota > Metazoa > Echinodermata > Echinoidea > Clypeasteroida > Echinarachniidae > Echinarachnius > Echinarachnius parma. Next base: position 398,774 of record JBAMJV010000715.1, on the reverse strand, counting down.
TTGATTATTATCCTTTGAATTGTTATTATTATTATGATTATTATTATCATTATTATCATTATTATTATTAGTAGTAGTAGTAGTATTATTATTATTACTATTATTCTCATTATCATTATTATTATTATTATCATAATTATTATTATTATTATTATTATCATCATTATTACTACCCATCATCACCATTAGTTATTTATTATTATTACTATCATCAACATTTTGAATTGCTGTATTATTATTTGTTTTCTCAGTAGATTGATTGCTGAATGCTATTGTCTAGATCGGGTTCAGCCCTAAGTTTATTATAGCAACTACATTATAACGATGAAACTTACCAGAAACGCCCTCATTCCCGTCTTGTTCCCTGGAATAAATCCAGTATCGCACATACGCAAGTTGGACTGGCGGCATTTTTTCTTGTCCATGGGCATCCCCTCTCTCTATGAATCTGCGGATTTTTTCCCGCAAATTCTGGGGCACTTGGTCGATTGTTGCCGGCGGGACTGTTTGTACAGTTGCACTTGATGCATAAGTTCCGGAGGAACTTGTCGGAGGCGCCGGTGGTTGCAGCTCAATAGCCATAGGCTCAGATTGGAGCAGCGCTTCCATCGTTGTCATTTTTGCTTTCAGTGTTTTAATTTCCTTTTTGGAATCTCGCAAGGCCTCAATTACCGTTTCCTCTAATGCCTCCATCCTCTCTTCGAGATCTGCCATTGTTTCGTGTATCAATGTCAATTAGCGTCAAGATATATTCAGACAATTTGCTTAACGAATGAACGAACTGCAACGCAAAATGTAACACAGCTATAAGAAAAATATTTCAGTTAAGCAAATCTCCCAACAGGACTGCTTCGTGAATCGACCATCCACAATCCGCACACTACATCCATGCAGGCTACATCCAGAGGTAAGCTGCGCATGCGAAATTTGTTTCATCTTGCTTCTACACTTATCGACGATTCTGCATCACCCTCCATAGCAGCATAGGGTATTATACCAACTGTTAAAGGGATCTAGTAACTTTGTTGACATGTGCAAAAAGTGATGAAGGGTTGATGCAATGTATATTGTTGTTATCTCATATGTACACAGGGTATTGTGTGAAAATTTCAAGTCAAATGGACATTGCATGGCCAAGTAATGAGCGAAGATGCAAAGTGATATTCACTGACTCACTGCACTCACTTTCACTCACTTTCACTCACACAGTAAGAAAAACTCCGGGGGAGTTTTTCTTATCTGAATACTTCAATCGTACATATCTTTGTAACGAAAGGGAAATTTGAATTTTTGATTTTATTGTTAATACGAATACCACAAGGTATGATAGAATCGCTAGAATTAAAATTTTATTTTGAAGATTTGGACAATGTTACTAAGTCCCTTTAAGGAGATCTATAATTAAATTAAAAGTGCAAACAGTTTTACGTGGTTAGTAAAATGTGTATTGGTATGATCTGATATCTACAGAAAGTGCTGTGTGAACATTTAAAGTTACTGGATGTTATTTTTCGACGACATTATTGAAAATGCAAAGTAGGCTACTTTATATGTACTTACTCATGCACTTACTCTGTACACGGCTGAAAATATCCCGTGGATAATTTCATATCTGAAGACTTTTTAAAACAACTTTTTAAACGAAATGCAAATTTGAAAAACAAATTAAACAGGTAATGAGGGAACCGCTAGAATTCCAATTTGAATCGGACAATGTTACACTTTATAAAGCATGCACATGGCATCGAATATCACAACAAGAAGGTAAAGATGATTTTCACATAGTGAGTTATCGGATATGAATGAACGTGTTAATTAATTGCGGCATTGTGTGTTTACTCTAATATCTAATTTGTGGGTTTAGCCATTGCATTACATACAGCTCTCCGCTGTAAGTTATGTCCGTATGATGTGTGAAGGTTTCATGAAAATGAACACTGCTTTCCTTGTCAAAAAATGGAAAATTTGCGTCAGGATTTACAACTTTATTACAGTATGACGCTTATGACCGTTTATAACCGCTCTTGAGCTGAATGATTATCAAAAAGGGGATTTGATCCGAAACATGCTAGTACCCAGAGCATAGGCGTACCCAGGGGGGGGGGGGTATTTTTAGGTGATACGTATAGCGTATCACGTATTGTTATTACTCAGCGGGGTGTTTCCACAATCGCACAATACTTCACGATCATCTCTGGCTTTGTGTATATAACTCGTGTCATGTTACAAGGCTCGATCTCGATAAGATCTTGTTCATAACATATCAAATTATCATGCGACATCATTTGATAACGCTACCACGATCCGTCGTCATTTCCCGCGGTCATTCCGATTTCATTCGACATCATTTTGATAACGCTATCACGATCCGTCTTTATTTCCCGCGGTCATTACGATCTCCAAATATACCGCAATTGTGGAAACACAATTATTAGGTGATACGTATAGCGTATCACCTATTGTTATTACTCAGCGGGGTGTTTCCACAATCGCACAATACTTCACGATCATCTCTGGCTTTGTGTATATAATTCGTGTCATGTTACAAGGCTCGATCTCGATAAGATCTTGTTCATAACATATCAAATTATCATGCGACATCATTTGATAACGCTACCACGATCCGTCGTCATTTCCCGCGGTCATTCCGATTTCATTCGACATCATTTTGATAACGCTATCACGATCCGTCTTTATTTCCCGCGGTCATTACGATCTCGAAATATACCGCAATTGTGGAAACACAATTATTAGGTGATACGTATAGCGTATCACGTATTGTTATTACTCAGCGGGGTGTTTCCACAATCGCACAATACTTCACGATCATCTCTGGCTTTGTGTATATAACTCGTGTCATGTTACAAGGCTCGATCTCGATAAGATCTTGTTCATAACATATCAAATTATCATGCGACATCATTTGATAACACTACCACGATCCGTCGTCATTTCCCGCGGTCATTCCGATTTCATTCGACATCATTTTGATAACGCTATCACGATCCGTCTTTATTTCCCGCGGTCATTACGATCTCCAAATATACCGCAATTGTGGAAACACAATTATTTTTATTCTTTTTCTTTGTACGTTTTTTGTGTCTCGTGTCTGTAAAATTTGGCTGGGGATATGATAATGAAACCTGGTGAACATAATAGACCTTGGTCCGACATTGTGCACCTGGGTAATGATTATGACGGTACTACTCTGTGACGTCATGGAGACGCCATTTTGTGAAATATTTCAACAGCCCATACCTTTCTTACGTAATGGTATATTTTCACCAAATTCTGTACATGGCAAGCTAAGTTCAAGGGCTATATAAAAATGTCGCACCCAAGGTCGTACGGACAACGACGGACGCGTACGCGCGCGTCAAAGGGTAAAAATCCTTGAAAAATTCTCAAATCAACCGGCGAACCAATTTTCCATACGTTTCAGGTCATTCCGAGCATTTCAAAATTTTGCGCGCGTGCGCGTTTGCGCGCGCGCTTTTTCACGCGTAGCGCGCACGGAACAAAAAAATGGCGTTTTTTTTTTTGGAAACTGTTCCTAATACTTTCTATGATAAATTAAAACAGTTTCCAGATCTCCTCGACCAAAAACGCTCGAACAGGAGGGCGTAAAACTTTAAAATCCGCGGGTGCTGCTATGCACAAAATATGTACAAAATATGCCCTTTTTTAATTGATAATAATTTTTAAAATCCACGGGCGATTTTGTTAAAAATATTTTTCCTTGCAGACGAATGAGTTGTAGATACAACGTCATGCATCCTTATCGCCAACCAAACCTCATTATGTAATCATATGACCATGAGAAGTTAACATTAGCAGTTTTCAACGATTTTATCATTTGCGATTATGTATATATCGTGTTTGGATTCCGATATCTCGGTCAATTCTGCTTGAATCTGTCCCAAGTTTTGATATCTTGTAGCTGGGACGATCCTGAACAATTACTATCTCTTTCCGATCGGAAATGTGCCGATGCGCGCGTGCTACACATGAAATCCGCGCGTGCTGCCATATGTAAAATATGTGAAAATGTGGTAAAAACATGCCCTGTTCAATTGATCATAAATTTGAAAATCCATGTTCAGTATTTTGGTTGTTGTGTATTCGTGACAGAGTATGAGTTGTAGATATGGTGCGATATTCAAAAATCGCCAATCGGACATCGTGACGTCATCAATTTGCCATGAAAAGCGAAAATTAAATTTTGATTGATTTCATAAATTTTGTGTTATGTTTTGAAGGTGCAGTTGTGTGTCTATCTCCTTCGATTCTGGTCGAATACGTCTACAATTTTGATATGCTGTAGCGGAGATCTGGAGGAAAAATAATGTGTTCCTATTATGTTGCTCAAATAATGGAAACATTTGTTTTCCCTCTATTGCAATGTAGCATACAAATAATTCAAGATATTCCCAGTAAGCCGTTATATATCTTTTGTTTCATAACTTATGGCGTTTTTAATTAGATGTTTGAAAACAGTAATTGATTCTCAATACAGCGCACATCAAATTTATGCATATAATGCGTTGCCAATTAACGAGACCAGAACACCCTCCCCAATGTTAGGGTCTTCACCCTCATACTACATCATATAATTTTATGAAACGCCCCTCCTTCCAGTAACGGTCAAAATAGTCTCTCACCCCTAGCATTTGTGCGTAGTAATCCCTATTAGTGCTGCAATAATGGGGAGGGAATTTTGACTCATACTAACTGTACGTAGCAAGGTTCTTCCAATGCATACAAAACAATAGTGGATGTGTGTGAGAGGGTGATGGATGACCAAGGGTGGAAAGGTCTGGACAATGTTTACAGGATCTAGCCAGTGGTGTGAGTTGTGGAATGTTGATGAATAAATAGAGAGAATGACACAAAGTAAGAGAGAATGACAGAATATAAGAGTGGAATGATAAGATGATGATGGTACAATTTAGAGTACGATACTGCATAATCAAATAATATTCTTCAGGATATCACACTCCTCCCCCTTTAGATTTTTACTTCAAATTATGTGGACGCATTATAGGTCTGATGGTGTGTAGTCTTATCGTTCAGGCTCATGAAGGTATATTAGTTTGTGTTGTACATACTACATAGACTTCACTTTTAGTAGTAAATGCAACTTGATTGTGTGAAATTAAATAATTATCAAAAGTGTCTGGAACATAAAGAATAAATATGACGACGACTACTTCTGATGATAGTGGCGTACTCAGGATTTTTCAAGGGGGGGGGGGTTATTTCGTCAACCAACATTTTCAAGGGGGGGGTGGGTGTCGGTAAATTTTTTTCGAGGGGGGAGGGGTGTCGGTGAAGATTTGTGAGGCGGGGGGGGGGGTGGCACTGAAGATCTTTTCGAGGGGGTGTAGTTGGGGATTTGTTTTCGAAGGGGGAGGGGTTGTCGGTGAATATTTTTTGAGGGGGGTGTCGGTAAAGGTTTTGTTTGAGGGGTGTCAGTGAACATTATTTGAGGGGGTTGTCAGTGAAGATTTTCATCGGGGGGGGGGGGGGTGTTGGTGAAGATTGTTTTGTTGATGCGGGTGTCAGTGAAGATTTTCTAGGGGGGTTGTAGGTGAGGATTTTATCGGGAGGGGGGTTGTTGGTGTTGATTTTTTTTGAGGGGGTTGTCGGTGAAGATTTTTTGGGGGGGTGTGTCAGTGAGAATTATTTGAGGGGGGTGTCGGTGAAGATTTTTCTCGGGGGGGGGGGTGTTGATGAAGATTTGTTGAGGGGGGTGTAGGCGAAATTTTGTTGATGGGGTAGTCTGAGAGAATTATTTGAGGGGGATTTCGGTGAACATTTTTCTCAGGGGGGGCGGTGTTGGTGAAGATTTTTTTTTATGGGGGGGGGGGAGGGGGGTGTTGGTGAAGATTATTCAAGGGGTATAAGGTCAAAGGTCAAAGGTCATACGTATCACCTAATTCGTCACAGTGACGAATTTCATGTCTAGTTTTTATTCTTTTTCTTTGTACGTTTTTTGTGTCTCGTGTCTGTAAAATTTGGCTGGGGATATGATAATGAAACCTGGTGAACATAATAGACCTTGGTCCGAAATTGTGCACCTGGGTAATGATTATGACGGTACTACCCTGTGACGTCATGGGGACGCCATTTTGTGAAATATTTCAACAGCCCATATCTCTCTTACGTAATGGTATATTTTCACCAAAGTCTGTACATGGCAAGCTAAGTTCAAGGGCTATATAAAAATGTCGCACCCAAGGTCGTACGGACAACGACGGACGCGTACGCGCGCGTCAAAGGGTAAAAATCCTTGAAAAATTCTCAAATCAACCGGCGAACCAATTTTCCATACGTTTCAGGTCATTCCGAGCATTTCAAAATTTTGCGCGCGTGCGCGTTTGCGCGCGCGCTTTTTCACGCGTAGCGCGCACGGAACAAAAAAATTGCGTTTTCTTTTTTGGAAACTGTTCCTAATACTTTCTATGATAAATTAAAACAGTTTCCAGATCTCCTCGACCAATAACGCTCGAACAGGAGGGCGTAAAACTTTAAAATCCGCGAGTGCTGCTATGCACAAAATATGTACAAAATATGCCCTTTTTTAATTGATAATAATTTTTAAAATCCACGGGCGATTTTGTTAAAAATATTTTTCCTTGCAGACGAATGAGTTGTAGATACAACGTCATGCATCCTTATCGCCAACCAAACCTCATTATGTAATCATATGACCATGAGAAGTTAACATTAGCAGTTTTCAACGATTTTATCATTTGCGATTATGTATATATCGTGTTTGGATTCCGATATCTCGGTCAATTCTGCTTGAATCTGTCCCAAGTTTTGATATCTTGTAGCTGGGACGATCCTGAACAATTACTATCTCTTTCCGACCGGAAATGTGCCGATGCGCGCGTGCTACACATGAAATCCGCGCGTGCTGCCATATGTAAAATATGTGAAAATGTGGTAAAAACATGCCCTGTTCAATTGATCATAAATTTGAAAATCCATGTTCAGTATTTTGGTTGTTGTGTATTCGTGACAGAGTATGAGTTGTAGATATGGTGCGATATTCAAAAATCGCCAATCGGACATCGTGACGTCATCGATTTGCCATGAAAAGCGAAAATTAAATTTTGATTGATTTCATAAATTTTGTGTTATGTTTTGAAGGTGCAGTTGTGTGTCTATCTCCTTCGATTCTGGTCGAATACGTCTACAATTTTGATATGCTGTAGCGGAGATCTGGAGGAAAAATAATGTGTTCCTATTATGTTGCTCAAATAATGGAAACATTTGTTTTCCCTCTATTGCAATGTAGCATACAAATAATTCAAGATATTCCCAGTAAGCCGTTATATTTCTTTTGTTTCATAACTTATGGCGTTTTTAATTAGATGTTTGAAAACAGTAATTGATTCTCAATACAGCGCACATCAAATTTATGCATATAATGCGTTGCCAATTAACGAGACCAGAACACCCTCCCCAATGTTAGGGTCTTCACCCTCATACTACATCATACAATTTTATGAAACGCCCCTCCTTCCAGTAACGGTCAAAATAGTCTCTCACCCCTAGCATTTGTGCGTAGTAATCCCTATTAGTGCTGCAATAATGGGGAGGGAATTTTGACTCATACTAACTGTACGTAGCAAGGTTCTTCCAATGCATACAAAACAATAGTGGATGTGTGTGAGAGGGTGATGGATGACCAAGGGTGGAAAGGTCTGGACAATGTTTACAGGATCTAGCCAGTGGTGTGAGTTGTGGAATGTTGATGAATAAATAGAGAGAATGACACAAAGTAAGAGAGAATGACAGAATATAAGAGTGGAATGATAAGATGATGATGGTACAATTTAGAGTACGATACTGCATAATCAAATAATATTCTTCAGGATATCACACTCCTCCCCCCTTTAGATTTTTACTTCAAATTATGTGGACGCATTATAGGTCTGATGGTGTGTAGTCTTATCGTTCAGGCTCATGAAGGTATATTAGTTTGTGTTGTACATACTACATAGACTTCACTTTTAGTAGTAAATGCAACTTGATTGTGTGAAATTAAATAATTATCAAAAGTGTCTGGAACATAAAGAATAAATATGACGACGACTACTTCTGATGATAGTGGCGTACTCAGGATTTTTCAAGGGGGGGGGGGGTTATTTCGTCAACCAACATTTTCAAGGGGGGGGGGGTGGGTGTCGGTAAATTTTTTTCGAGGGGGGAGGGGTGTCGGTGAAGATTTGTGAGGCGGGTGGGGGGTGGCACTGAAGATCTTTTCGAGGGGGTGTAGTTGGGGATTTGTTTTCGAAGGGGGAGGGGTTGTCGGTGAATATTTTTTGAGGGGGGTGTCGGTAAAGATTTTGTTTGAGGGGTGTCAGTGAACATTATTTGAGGGGGTCGTCAGTGAAGATTTTCATCGGGGGGGGGGGGGTGTTGGTGAAGATTGTTTCTCGGGGGGGGGGGGTGTTGATGAAGATTTGTTGAGGGGGGTGTAGGCGAAATTTTGTTGATGGGGTAGTCTGAGAGAATTATTTGAGGGGGATTTCGGTGAACATTTTTCTCAGGGGGGGCGGTGTTGGTGAAGATTTTTTTTTTATGGAGGGGGGGAGGGGGGTGTTGGTGAAGATTATTCAAGGGGTCTAAGGTCAAAGGTCAAAGGTCATACGTATCACCTAATTCGTCACAGTGACGAATTTCATGTCTAGTTTCTAATTGTATTTTCATAAAAAAGCATGGTCGTTCTGTATTTTTTGACGTCAATCTCAAATTGGACTGGCAATAAGACTAGCTTCATACAACACTGCTCACCAAGTTATGCGGGGTCAGGGGCGGATCTAGCTTTTTGCTAAGGAGGGGGGGTTTGACCCATCGTCCACGAGCCGCGAAGCGGCGATTTTTTTTTTGCTATTTTGAACCCCCGTAATATAAGTGATGTCTTTTTGCTAAGGGGGGGGGGGGGTGGACCCAATGACGATGCGAAACATCGTCCACGAGCCGCAAAGCGGCAATTTTGTTTGCTATTTTGAACCCCCCGTGATGTTTTCCACATCACATTTTCACTTGGCAGCCCAAGGGGGGGGGGGGGGGGGTTAACCCCCCTCCCCCCCCCCCCCCGTAGATCCGCCACTGGGCGTATACTTTCGAAGGACACTGGACCTAGGTTTTGGAATTCCCTTGAACCAAGAATAGCACAATCAGTCAGTATTTATGTTTTTAAGCGCAAGTTGAAGTTACTTTTCTTGAGTCGATATTGCCTAGATTGATAGTTTTGATTCTTATTAGGTACAATGTGAGAAAATTATCTGCTACAGTATGTATGCATACTTCTAATTCTACTCCTGTTTCTCAAATCATCTCCTGTCTTGTTTTGTTTTGTGTGTGTTTTCAGTCTAGTTTTTTTGCCCCTCTTTCTCGCTCTATCGTGTCTTTTGGTCCTGTTACTCGTGGTATTTTCCTGCTTTTCCTGTAAATAGCCATTATTTAGTAGTCAGTAGTTTTTATTTTTATCACACATATTTATGTTTATATATTTTTTTCTCAGTTCATTAGTTTAGCTTTATTTTCTGTAAGCATTTTAATGTATTCAGTGTTTCTATTTGACGAGTTTGTCTATATTGACATACTCATAAGCAACTCACGAGGGACCTTAATTCCACAAGCTTTGCTTTCAACCTAGGTCACCTCATCTTTCTATTGTAACGCCATATTCTGTCAATTTTGTTATGTTCATGTCATATTTGTAATGTGTGTTATATAAGAAAGATAAATAAAATAAACTTGAAAACTTGAAACTTGAAGGACACACACTGACCGTGCACTCCCACACACGGTATGATCACTAAGACGTCAACACGGACGTAACATGAATCTATGTACATTTATCGATGATTTATATGCAGTTCTGTATTTTGTTTACGTCAAGAATGCTACTTGAAACAGTGGCGTAGCGTGGTCGAACAGATGGAGGGGGGAGGGGGGTGGAGGGGGGGGGGGGATCACTTGATTACATCGGATCATGTTTCATTTTGTTGTTGGGGGCAAATTCAAATTCCCCCTATTATTTCCTTCTTCGGTGCCTCATCATAAACATGCAATACAATATATTGCGTATCATATGCCCGGGGGGGGGGGGGGGGGGGGGGGGGGGTACTCAGATTATAGTCGGACGGGGTGTGCGGCTGAGACCTCCGAACCCATGCCCACATCTAAGGGTCCTTTTGCTGTAAATAGGTACCCACGTCTAAGGATTTTTTTTCGCCGGCGTCGTATGTTCGCTGTGTATTTCCCGCAAATTTTGTGGTTTCTTTTAGCGAGCGTAGCGAGCTTGAACATTTTTGCAATTTCGCATCGGCAAACCCCAAAATCCTGGATAAAAGAGAGGAAATTTAAAAAAGGGACCCATGTCTAAGGATTTTTTTTTTTTAATGAAAAGGTGACCCATGTCTAAGGATCTTTCTTGAAAAAGTCACCCTTCCCAGCGGCACATCCCCGTATACCCAATATACGTGAGTACCCCCCGCCCCGGGATCAATTATGATCATTATTATGTGCAGTCCCGCGTAGCGTGGTCGAACAGATGGAGGGGGGGGGGGGGGGGGGGGGGGACTCACTTGATTACATCGGATCATGTTTCATTTTGTTGTTGGGGGCAAATTCAAACATGCAATACAATATAATTATTGTGTATCATATTATGATCATTAATATTATGTGCAGTCCCGTATTTTTCTGACGGCAAGAAGCAGTAGAGGGGGTGTTGCACCACAAATTGTCGTACCTACACAAATTGTCGTAGGTGACAATTTGTGCAAAATTTCACGCCACAAATTGTCGCCTCCTGCACAAATTGTCGTATGCGACAATTTGTGTTGCTCTCGCCGTCCCCATACCCGGCGACAATTTGTGAAATCACGTAAAACCTCACACCACAAATTGTCGCATATTGCACAAATTGTCGTCAGTCGCTGTCTTCAAGCTACAAAGATGATGATGATGATAATAATAATAATCAGTGTTGGTGGACTCGAGGCCGACCTCGGCGACGACACCAGTGGAAGATTTTTTCGAAGCAGAGACCGAGATCCGTCAACAAATCTCGAGGCCGAGACCGAGACTATTTGGTTTTGGGGGCCGAGACCATTTAAGAACACTACAAATTTGCCTCGAGACAACTTAAAAAAAACAAAAAAACAAGCCATGTGTGAGCATGTGTTAATATTCGTTTTTATGTGATTTTCGGTTGTATTTCTGCTTTTCCTTCAGTTTCTAGCTAGGTACCTTTCATGGGTGTTTGTGAGCTGGGGGGGGGGGGGGGGGGGCAATGATTTGTCCCCTTTTAAAAAAATTTCTTGTCTTTTTTGTATTTTCGTTTGTGAATATATGGTTTATTTATTCGTGCTGTCTTTGTAATAATTAAAATGGTTAGGTTTTTTTATTCGATGTCAACATAAATTTGTATTCAACCAGGCCGGGGGGGGGGGGGGGGGGGGGGCTCGACCTTTCGCGTGATAATTCTGCAACGCACGCAGGTATCGCCGCGTGACTTCATGGTTTTTTTTTTTGTATTGAAGTCTTTTGAGACCAAATTAAAAATCCTCACAGACACCCCACTCGAATAATCCTCACCGACACCCCCCCCCCCTCCCCCCCGTGAAAAAAAAATGGGTACGCCACTGCACCCATCCCTAAAACACACCCCCCATGCCCACCGTCACTCCTCCACACACACACCCCACACACGCACACACACACACACACACACACACACACACACACACACACACACCCTACATTCACACATACACCCATCCTTAATCCTTCACATACCACGTGTGCACACGCACGCACACACACATACACAAATACACACACTCACACACTATACACAAACCTCACATGACCTATATGTTGGTGCATTGGTATATATCCGTATGTCAAGAATGATCATTTTAATCCAAAATGTATGTCATCATGGCTTTGAACAGGACCGTAGGTGTGGCGACAATTTGTGGTGCCAGCTACCAGCACAAATTGTCGCCGTCGCCTCCACAAATTGTCGCAAACGACAATTTGTACTGAAAGCGACAATTTGTGGTGTCAACATTTTGCACAAATTGTCGCCTACGGCAATTTGTGCAGGTACGACAATTTGTGGTGCAACAGGGGGCTTGATTTCATCCTCGTATTTATCTTTATCATTAGAGGCAAGCGCCCCCAACGATTTCCATCCTTGATACATCATCTAATACCTGAAATGAATGCATATTTATTAGTGTGTACAATATTGTACTGTATTTTCTAAATTCACGGCAAACTCGGAGGGTGGATGCCCAAGAGACGCCAGCAGCCCCCAGGCTGCTGGCAAACTCGGAGGGTGGATGCCCAAGAGACGCCAGCAGCCCCCAGGCTGCTGGCAAACTCGGAGGGTGGATGCCCAAGAGACGCCAGCAGCCCCCAGGCTGCTGGCAAACTCGGAGGGTGGATGCCCAAGAGACGCCAGCAGCCCCCAGGCTGCTGGCAAACTCGGAGGGTGGATGCCCAAGAGACGCCAGCAGCCCCCAGGCTGCTGGCAAACTCGGAGGGTGGATGCCCAAGAGACGCCAGCAGCCCCCAGGCTGCTGGCAAACTCGGAGGGTGGATGCCCAAGAGACGCCAGCAGCCCCCAGGCTGCTGGCAAACTCGGAGGGTGGATGCCCAAGAGACGCCAGCAGCCCCCAGGCTGCTGGCAAACTCGGAGGGTGGATGCCCAAGAGACGCCAGCAGCCCCCAGGCTGCTGGCAAACTCGGAGGGTGGATGCCCAAGAGACGCCAGCAGCCCCCAGGCTGCTGGCAAACTCGGAGGGTGGATGCCCAAGAGACGCCAGCAGCCCCCAGGCTGCTGGCAAACTCGGAGGGTGGATGCCCAAGAGACGCCAGCAGCCCCCAGGCTGCTGGCAAACTCGGAGGGTGGATGCCCAAGAGACGCCAGCAGCCCCCAGGCTGCTGGCAAACTCGGAGGGTGGATGCCCAAGAGACGCCAGCAGCCCCCAGGCTGCTGGCAAACTCGGAGGGTGGATGCCCAAGAGACGCCAGCAGCCCCCAGGCTGCTGGCAAACTCGGAGGGTGGATGCCCAAGAGACGCCAGCAGCCCCCAGGCTGCTGGCAAACTCGGAGGGTGGATGCCCAAGAGACGCCAGCAGCCCCCAGGCTGCTGGCAAACTCGGAGGGTGGATGCCCAAGAGACGCCAGCAGCCCCCAGGCTGCTGGCAAACTCGGAGGGTGGATGCCCAAGAGACGCCAGCAGCCCCCAGGCTCTTGTCCTTGTCCTTGTCCTTGTCCTTGTCCTTGTCCTTGTCCTTGTCCTTGTCCTTGTCCTTGTCCTTGTCCTTGTCCTTGTCCTTGTCCTTGTCCTTGTCCTTGTCCTTGTCCTTGTCCTTGTCCTTGTCCTTGTCCTTGTCCTTGGGACCGCGTGAACTCTCAAGAACAATGAAGCTAATTGGAAAGAAAGAATTGTTAGCATACAACAATACTTACTTGTAATCAAATAAATACACATGTTGAGAATCTGACCCAAACGAGATTTGAACTCGGATCGCCTGCGTTGAAACCCATCACTCTCCCCCACTTTGCCACAGCAAGCTGGCGACAAAAATACATTCCATTGCCCACCAAATTATCAATAATGGCATTATATGATCGGTCGTGCATTTCAGAGTAAAAGTTCCAAATTTGACAGTCTTGTATCGACAACAACATTGTAGAGAAATGTTTATATCGACTCACTGCGGAAACGCCCACGTGAGCAATATCGGCCATATCCAAGATTAGTTCCAATGTATGAAGGCGATTATTCAACAACTTCTATTTTCTGAAACATATAACAATAGTCAAATAAGCACATGATGTTTATATATTGGCAGAGGCGTATATCTAGCGGGCATACACTGGGGACACACCCAACAATAAATTGGCAATATGAATTTTTAATGAAAAGGAAACTAATCAAATCGTACAATTGATTGTATTTTAAATTGGTTTTATTGATGCATTGGTACAATGTCATCACTTTTAGATTCCTTATTATATAAATAATAATTAAATCTACAGTATCTCATATGATATATTTTGGTTTGTTAATTCCCAACCGGCTGCATCTACATAGAATACATTCATCGTTACATAGCACTTTCATTTCCATATTTCATCTGCACCCAACATTAATTTTCATTCCATTTATGCCTAGTTATTATTTCTTTCGGGGACCAACAAAATCTCAGACCGGCAATGTTTAAAATATTTAAAATGTTGGTCTTGCACATAATCTCTAATATGTTAGTTCATGGAATTCCGATTATTTGTTTGTTTTTGTCTCAATGTATTACTAATGCAATTGTAATGTTTTATGGGAAGGTAAATGTCTTTAGCATTATTATTTTGAATATCAAGAGATTATGTTAAAAATAAATGAATAAATCAAATCAAATCAACCAAGGTATTCACATAATAAATTCAAACATAGGGAAACTGACTAGAATTGTTTTGATATAATGATAATAATAGGTTGCTCTTCCGCAGGTTTTCTCAACGCGCTTTACATTTGATATAAATATTATAAAAGAAAATTAGCACAAACAAACATTTGATTTAACAACTAAGCTATAGCGCTTGTGATTGATGTGCGTCCCAGTTCCTAATTAGCTAACTATGATTATGTGCGAGGAATCACAAAAGTAATGCATCTCTTTTCAGATCAAACAAAGGGTATTCTCAGGTTTGATTCCATTAACGGATGCCAAATTGTATTTGCTAACTTTCTTTTAGTTTATGATATTCATTCCTGGTCAGAGCTGACTATAATTATGTTTGAATTTACTTGATTAAAAAAGCTGCATCAATTCGGTGATTCCTCGCACCTGCCACCAAGTTGATTTTATTACCATTCAACAATTACACCGTAGTATGAAACTTATTTGGTCTAATAGGTGCAACTTTGGATCACATGAGACCTCTTACTTTCGTCATATTTACAAGTATCGTATTTTTTTATATCAATAATAACAGCCTTTACAAACAGGGTCCGAAATCAAGCAACGACATTGTATTGACGATATTAAACGATATTAAAATGCTATTTGTTCCGTGAGCACCTATTTTAGGAAGCTGGCTAGCACCACCCGAAGGGAGTTGAGAAACTGCAAATCAAGCTCGGAGGGGCATGCAGTGGGCGTGTACCCGTTGTCACGCTTTTATCAAAAAGTGCACATTTAAAGTTGGACATCTTACTTATTTCTTGAAAAGAGACTTTGAACAATACCAGTGGCATGTCACAGCTGGATCGTCCGCAGATTCAGGTATTGTAACATAGTATTCATGGAAACACTCCCTTAGAAAATCAATGCAAGTTTAATGGACAAAATACACATGCGGTTGAGTAGGCCAGTAGCCAGGCATGCCACGGGGTGCGTTGGGTGTGTACGCACCCCTAAGGTCCACTTTTCTACCGGCGGGTCTCGGCCAACTAAACCAGCGGTCTCCCCCTCCCCCCCCCCCCCCCCCCCCGGCTTGCACAAGGGCAATTCCACGGTAACGGAAGGACATTCAGACACAATTTTGGAACTTCAATCAAATAATTCCAGGATCCTGCTTTTGATTTTTTATTCTAAATGGCATGTCTTTGATCCTTGTTGGGACACCTTTGATTTCCACTATTTCTAAAATTTTGACCGCATTATGTAAATTAGATATGGACACTAATGAGGCCGGTAACGGAAGGACGCCAAAATGGACATGGATTTTCAAGTTGTTTAGTTATGACCCAATCTCTGTGAAGTTACGAGGTTTATCATGTTAAGTTGGCTACTAGTCAATTTCCTTATGTTCACAGAGTATAACACCACCTTTTAAGAAAAATATCTACATTGGTATATTAATTATGAGAAATTAATTACTCCAGTGTTCGGTAACGGAAGGACGGTAACGGAAGGACCTCTGAAAAGTCTATTGGAATTGTACAATAAAATTAATTTTGAAATTTAAAGACCATTTATGAGAAGGAAACATCTCTTTTGTGGTCTAAAATGAGTTTGTATCATAGATAGCATATGGACATCACAAGCATTTACATTTCTATTTTTTTCTTACTATATTTCATGCTCCAATGGCTCTTATTCATGGTCAATCCATGGTAACGGAAGGACACTCAGACACAAATTGTCAACTTTAAGAAAGACATTTTTAAATACTTGTGTTGTTAGAACAGTATATTTTGATAACAATACTTCCAAAACATACAGTTTTAAGGTCCCATAATTTTTATTTTTTTTTATCTCCGCACATTATTGAATATGCATACAAATGAGGTCGGTAACGGAATGACACCAAAATGGACATGATTTTGTTATCAAATCAGTTTTAACTAAAACTCTGTGATATTAAATAATACAAAATATTTTAAGGGTACACATTTCATTCTCTGAAGGGTTAAGAAGAATTTACTTGTTCTTTGATTAAAATTTGTCTGCAGATATTTGAGTTATTTCACACAAAGCGGACCAATGTTCGGTAACGGAAGGACATAATGGACTATAATGTATGATATGACACAGTAAGGGTCATTCCATGTCAAATCACCTTTAAAAAAATAGAAAATTTTCATTTTCATTTGCTAATATTTGGTATGTATGATATTTCAACCTTTAAAAGCGCAAATATTTAAGTTTTAGCCCAATCCGCCCAATGGTTTTGGCGCTATGGTCGATTCTTATGGGGGAGTTTTGTAAGAAATGGGCGTGGGCACCATTTTTCAAATGGCAATTGTCCATTAAACGTTGGGTCAATTTATTTTGTAAAGGTGTCTTTGGACTGGGGATGTTATGTGCAATCCATTTATGCCATTTGTGTTCATGCATGAGCGAGTTTGGATACGATAACCTTTGACCTTAGATTTTGACCTTCCGTTTTACCTCGTGGATCAAAACATTTTGAGAATTTGTTTTGCTTAAATCTTGGCTTGATATAATTTCTACAACATATGAAAGAATTGGAGATATATTATTTCTTGCTTTTTCTACAGCCTTGTTTTTAGTTTGCAAATTTCATGTAAAATGTAATTATTTTAGACCTACACCCATGTCCAAGAATTCTATAGGGGTGTATTGTATACAAAAAGACCTATTCAAAGTCATGATCAGAGCCTATTCACACCCTGGCTCACCACAGTTAAATAGACCTACTAATCCCCATACAATAGAAATCCAGACAAATGGCATCATGGTACAAGGGCCCTGTTGCAGAAAGAGATAAAATCAATTGTGAGCCAGATCAAATGTTCTAAATGCACAAATTTGATTGGTTGAAACACAGAAAATTACTAGTCTGACCACGCTACGCCACTGATAGCTGGCCATTGCAGGTATTGTCTCATTATTTTGGGTTTTCATACATGAGAGACCAATTTGTTAACATAAATTTTGTCATAATATGTAATATGAGGTACCTTGTCCATCTGTTACCATGTGTATGGTAACGGAAGGACATTTTCTTGTGTTATTTATTAATTAACGAAGAAACAATGAGTAATACAATTGTTAGCAATGGGAAGGCCTACTTGAACTTGCTTTGCACTGAAGATCGGTCTGCTGTCTAACAATTATGTGAGCCACAAAATTAAAAATATTGATTTTTCGGTAACGGAAGGACATTTTCATAGGCTGAAAATAAGAAGTCATTGAAGCATAACAAATCAAATAAATCATACAAATTTACTATTTTACGAAATGGTCATATCTCAGGAGTCAGAATAATGTTGTTTAGGCTTAACTGGGGAAATATTAAACAAACACAGGATCAAAACACTTTTTCACCAAAATGTCAAATTTGTGGGGTTCAATTATGGTTATAAAGTTATTATAAAAAACAACTAAAATTATCTCATTGAATTCCAAAAATATAGAATTTAAGCTTTGATTTGATACCAAATTTGTATCATAAAAATGCTTGTAAAATTTTTGGTCAAATGTCCACTTTGGCGTGGAATTGCCCACAACTCAAATCAGAGGTCTTGGTCTCGGCAACGATCGATCTCGGGCCCGTTTTTCCAAATTACGCACCCCCCCCCCCCCCCCCCCCCCAAACAAACAAAATTAAAAATACTGGCCACGGGCCTGCTTTTAGTTAGCCCAATGAGTTACAAATGTTGGGTCTCTTTTCTTCATAACGTTTATTCAACGATGTTTAACCGCATGGAGACTCATCAATTCCTTAATTCGTTAATTCAAGCAATGACAATGGATGTTGTTGAAAGGGCTTCCCAGGTTTCACTGCACGGTGGCCCCTAATTTCTATAGTCGTATAGGTGGCGGGGTCTGAGGGGTTTGCAGCCCCCCCCCCCCCCCCCCTGCAGTTTTGAAAGCGGCCATATTCGGGCTAAAAGCACCCGAAATTCGGACAAAAGCATGTCATATTTGGGCAAACTCATATTGTCTTCGGTCAAACTCATAAATTTGGGGCAAGATCATAATTATCGTATTCGGAAAACTCATATCATATTCAAGAAAAGCATGTAAATTCGGGCAAGATCATGTCATATTCAGGACGGTTGATTTGTGGTAATCTTTGTGTTTGTGCTTGTCAGGTGAAAATTGGAAATATGGCAACAGACCTCATCAGCCCCCTAGATAAATTGTGTTCCAATGCCCATGCTAATTTGTATGCATTGCATGACCGGTGGATACATTACATAATAAAGACAAGCAATGGGAAAGTCATGATTAAATCTATGGCAATAATTATCACATTTCTGCTTTGGCAACGATCGGCAGCATTTAAGTTATTTACAAGAACTATGACTTGAGAAGCTGTGCGAAATTTAAGAAAATCGGGATTTTAGCCTGGATGAGAAGTGTTCAAAGATTAGTGCCTTGGATCTCCAATATTTTAACAATGCAGGGGCGTCGATCCGTTTTTGATATTGGGGGGGCGAAACAAATTTCCAGAGTGACCACTGAGAGAGCTAAAAGCCCCACATTGGCATGCCCGGAAGTTTTTTGTATGCGCTCATTGAAAGTGTCTTGATGGCTCGAAGAACTGACTTTGGGGGCACCCACATTTGGGGACAATAATGGGGGTCCAGGGGGCAGAGCCCCCGGAAAGTTTTTAGATTTCAGACATTTGCAAATCCTATCATGAGTGTAAACATTGTATAAAATAGTGAACCTATACTCGTAACGTATTTTTAAAGGGCGTAGCGAGGAAAAGATTGAGCCTTGCATGAGATGGATCCACGTGATCCCGTATACTATAGAGCCATCGATATAGTCTAGGGCATTGGGCTCCCATGAAACTAAGCAAGGGCGTCAACAACTTATCAAAACTGGAGGGGAGACATTGCGAGGAAGCGAAGCGACCGAGCGGGGGAGGGTGTGGGAGGGGGTGTCCCCCTCCCAGAGTAGGGAGCTTTTGTATTTTTGGACGTGAAATTGTGCGATTTGGTGCACACCTGAGACAGAAATTTCACGTAATATGAAGTATATAAGTATGGAACCAAACATACATAATGACAAAGGGAGGGGGACAATCTTCACCACTTTCAAATGTGGGGGGACGTGATTATATTCCAATATGATTTGCGTTCAGCGCATATGGACCGAATTGACTGAAAGATTATTATATTTCAGATTATTTTGTTTTCTGTGACGGTGGGCTATCTATAGATGAGGTGTGCGTTTGAGAAATTACACTGCCCAACACATGTGAGTTCCCGCAGCCCAAATGAAACTTGCAATATGAGAACTGTATGCGCGCGAAGCGCGCGGCAAAAAGAGATTTACAGTCCTTTTCAAACTAGAAAACGGCTATTTTGAAGATTAATTATTGATAAATGTGTCTTTCCCCTCTTTGGCATTATATCACTTGATTTATTTCTTCCTTATTTTCTGAATTATTGGGGGGGGGGGGGGGGGGGGGGGGGGGGGCGAAATGACATGTTCGCCCCCCCCCCCCCCAATATTTTCATTGGGGGGCGACCGCCCCCCCCTGCCCCCCCAGGATCGACGCCCCTCTAACAATGTTGTTGCATGGATTCTGTACTAGTATTCAATTTTACTATTTTAAAATCTCATAATGATTACAATTAAACATTTTAAAAATGTGTACTCTCTAGGTAATTACTTCTCACTGCATCATCGTGTTATTGAAGCGGCGTCAATGATTGTGATCAAAGCAGCGAGAGAGTCTTACAAATGTTTAGGTTAATGAATTAGTACAAACAGACATTAATTTCAGTTGTAATTGTATTGTAATAATGTCGAGCCTTTGAAAAAAGGCTACTTGAAATCTTGGTTTTGTATTTTGGTAACCAAAACCTGCACCACATCAATATAAACTATTTAAAAAAAAAACTTCATCGGGTCTTCTTTATTTCAAGATGATTTTCAGAAATTAATAAAATTACAAACAAAACAAAACGATCGTAAGATATTCACAAATTACTTATAAATCGATTCCATTCATGAATATCTATACACATAAGCGCAGATAAAAAAAAAAAAAATCAATTTGATATCTTTTTGTCCATAATCAAATGAAAATTATATATAAAATCATTATCTTTAACTCCTCTTCTATCTAGAAAAATTATTATTGAAAGTAACGCATAATTTAATGACAAATCCAATAAATTTGCTTTCTTAAAATCAATATCATAATAGTAATTTGTTGGATCTATACGTACATGGCTTTGTCATACAAATATTGTATCATAACATTTTCTAAATATCTCTAAAACGGAATTATTCTAACAGAATAACAACAAAAACATATGAATCAATGAACCAAGTTGAGAACCGAACGGACATTCATTACTTTCCTTAATTTTCCATTTGTACACATTTTAAATTAACTAAAAACATGCTTATATAAGTTAATGTTCCTATTAATAGTATTCATCAATGATGAGGCACCTAGGGGAAAGGGGGAGAACTAGGCCACAATAATGAAGACAAACATGAGGATGAAATCAAGTGAGCCCGACACCCCACCCCCCTCTCATCTGTTCAACCACGCTACGCCACTGACGTCACCAATGTCATAATCGTTAGTAGTCTTGTTTGCAGTCGGATTTGGGATTGACGTCAAAAAATACAGAAGGACCAAGGTGGGTCCAAGCATTGATTCGGAAATTTTGGCTTATAAGTGCAAAATAACAATTTGTACAACTAAAGCGAAAAGATATTATTATTTTACAACGTTTTTAATAGTAGTGTACAAGCGTAAGACTAGCAAGATCGCTCGTGGACAAAGTCCGCGGACAATTTCGTAGGCGATGCATCGATGGCGTAGCCGTAGGCAGATCGCCAGTGGGATTGGTCAACTTGTCACACACCCTTACCCCTTTGACATTACCCGTATCGGTCTTTTGTACGCGATCGATCGGATATGTGTACCGTGTCGACATAATACTTTTTTTGTTTACATTCACTAAGTACTACTCGTATTACGTCGGTGCCGTAAGAAGTACGCAGAGTAATCAAGACGGCGATCTGTTATATCTAATTCCATGGTTATATATTGTTTATAATACAGTAGGTAGACTTTGTCTTTAGACGATATAATGGTGAGTTTTCGTATTCATACTCATTCGTATTCAAGTTTTGGAAAATAATTATGATTGTCAATGAACATGATGAAATGGAAATGAAATGAAATGTAGTGTGACTGCGATGCATGCCTGAGGCTGAGCCACATTTAACTCTGCGTTCTCTATAATAGTTAAGCCACATTGTGATAATTAATTTATGGGGATACATATTATGTGCCTGAGTGATGGTGATGCATTAATATAGTCTAGATATAGTGCCTTAATTGGCCTGGTATGCAATAATTTAGTATGCAAAGATATTCACTAACACATTGTTTATACTTTGTACATGGCATGAAATGATCCCGTAGCGTAGACAATTTCATATCTGCATGAGCCGTGAGCATTTCAATACTGACAATAGTAATAACATATTTAGTATTAATAGTAATTATCTTTTGAAAGAAATAGGAATTTGTAAAACCGAAACGGGACCAAAACCTGTCCTGTGCTTGTATTGTTAATATGAATGAGATTGAACCAGTGCTAGCTTTCCAACTCCAAGTAAGTTTTGAAGATTTGGACAATGTTAATACTTATACTAGCCTAGCTGCCCTGTTAAATGAATATAGCTGAAATTCCCTCCTGTTCATCATGTATAAAAGGAGGATTAAAGGGGACTACCAGGCAAAGAACAACACGCTTATAATATATCTGGTATCGTTTTGTGATATCAAATAGATACCCAACATTTTGCAAAGGGTTGTGTAATTCATAAACAAAGCAATAAATTACCACCATTTACGGAACCACTGTCATTTCCTGGTTCCGTACGGGCCAAACATTTGCGAGTGCACCAATGCTAATTCACGCGTAGGTTTGGAGACAATAGAATCCCGGACAAAGTAGTCTTTGTAAATGCAGACACATATGAATGCATGCCTTAGAATATGGTGATGCGTTTTCCAATTATATATTTTGTTTCTGGAAACGTATTTTTGTGAACTTGTTGATGGAATGGACTACTAAAGATGTTACCTTTCATTTATAAGAATATTATTTTTGGGTGATGGTACCCTTTAAGCTATTCATGCAAAATTGAAAACTTGAAATTTTGGATTTTAGATTTTAGATTTTAACTATGAAATTGGAAAAGAAGCTTAGAGCCACAGAAAGAGAAATGGAGAGGATTGTGGTAGGAGTTACAAGAAGAGACAAGGTCAGAAATGAGGACTTGAGAAAGAAAACAAATGCCAGGAACATCATACAGGAAATAAAAACAAAGAAATGGAGATTGGCATGCCACATTGCAAGACATAAAGTCAGACAACAGATAGACACATTAATATAAGTAATTGGACACCAAGAACACAAACCAGACGAAGAGGCAGACAGAGAGTAGACGTTGGATGGATGACATCAAGGAATTTGGTGGTGACGTTACATACATGTAGATGCGACAAGCACAAGAAAGAAGAAGATGGAATGGTGATGAAGAGGCCTTCCTTCTGCAGTGGAGACACATAGGCTTGATAGATAGATAGATAGATAGATAGATAGATAGACAGATAGATAGATAGATAGATAGATAGATAGATAGATAGATAGATAGATAGATAGATAGATAGATAGATGGATGGTTAAATTCTAAACCTTTATAGGAAAATAGGAATGACCAGAGTAGGATTCTGGATCCGTCCTCGCTGTACTGGCCCGACATGTCGGACTGAATATAATCCGGAGTATTTTACATACTTGAACATTATATAAATATGACACAGAGTTACAATTTCAAGTAATTCATACTGTATATTTCTCTCCCTTCCATTTGCAGGAGGAGGACAATAGGCATGGTCAAGTGCTGATTCTGGATCCGTCCACCCTGTACCGGCCCGACATCTCGGACGAAGAGAAGAAGATGCTAGGTCTATCGGACCTGACCCATGGGCCAGTATTTCAACCAGGGAAGGACAAGGGCAACTTCAGAGTTTATGATGTAAGACAAACAAATCTAACCAGTAGCAATAAGGTTGGACGAAAGTTCAGACGACTTCAGCCTTCAGGAATTATGACTTACGTAGCTCACTTCTGAAGTTCTGAGTTGGGAAGGACTGAAGTTGAGCCACTCGTAAGTGACTTGAGTAACCGTTGGCCTTCTAAAACACTTTTTAATTGCATGCATGCAGTTAAAATACATTATTTATTTCATGACCATGATGATTTGTACACTTAAATGAATTAGCGGTCAAAGGTAATATATGAAATCATACTTGTTTTGATTGAATTAATTGTGGAATTGTAAAACGACTTTCAAAAAAAAAAATTGGGTAATCAA
The DNA here is from genome assembly GCA_037951105.1 of Echinarachnius parma. Taxonomy (NCBI): domain Eukaryota; kingdom Metazoa; phylum Echinodermata; class Echinoidea; order Clypeasteroida; family Echinarachniidae; genus Echinarachnius; species Echinarachnius parma. The sequence goes on along the minus strand of JBAMJV010000715.1, from coordinate 374,886 downwards.
AAATGGTCAATTGAATGTTTTTCTCTGTTTTGGGCCACCAAAAATTGAGAAATCTTGATTTCACATGCCCAATTGGGCCATGAGGGAAATATATACTAGCTGTACCCGCGGAAATCCGCGGGTTTTTTATGAGAGAAAGGCGATAATGACATGATGATACTTTAAAACTTTACTCCCAAACTTAAGTCAACATTTAAATCTAGTACAAGACAAAATAAACATGGGCGACTCAATCCCGCCCTACAACCCGTCAGGGGCCCCGTCCATAACAAAACCATGATGGTTTATATACCCATGTAAAGTTATTCAGTTATCCCCCATATTTTATATGGTCCATAATTTGTTTGGCTTGTATTAAATTAGATACAGTACACTATGTTCGTGTACTTGCTAATAAAGTAGCTTCGCTGCCCCCCCCCCCCCCCCCTCTCGTGACTACAATTGCCTGTATGACACATAACCTCGTGTCCCCTAGTTTCATATCCAAACTAAGTTCTCCCGCGTATGCATTTTTCATATTCTTGTGAAACCCAATGATATATTCCCTTGACGGGAATAGTAGCCGTCTATACATGCATTGCATACTACATGAACAGATACCCCCCCTTCATCCATTCTACCCCCCCTTACTTTGTTTGTGTTCTTGCTAATATAGTAGCTTTGCCACTGCCCCCCACCCCCCCCCCCCTCCCCGCGACTCCAATTGCCTGCATGACACATAACCCATCGTGTCCCATAAACGTTTCATATCCAATCTTAGTTCTCCAGCGTATACATTTTGTCATATTCTTGTGAAACCCGATGATATATTCGTAGCCGTCTATACATGCATTGCATAATAAATGAGCTCCCCCAACCATTCTACCGTATTAATATAATAAATATGTATGTTAAGAATATCTAGCATTGCTCTATTTGTGCATGGTTTAAATGACACAAAGACTTTACGTAATGATATATTCTTATGTTGATGCTTCTATACAAATACAGGATGACCCAGTGGAAGAACACATGAAGAAAGTGAGGGACACATACTATCAGATGCACACCAACCAGACCGTTGAATATGTCATGCAACAGGTAAGTTATTCACTATAATGAAACAACAAGGGAGAGAGTAATACAAACAACTATTCCAGGTCCCTGTTGCAGAAACAGATGCAATCGATTGTCAAGTTGCAATTAATTGCAAGTCGAATCATGTGACGGCCGGGCCCAGGAAATGTGCATCCCAGTTGTGAGACAGATCTATGGATCGTTTGTCTGGCCTTGGCTTTTTCCTTGACTCGAACTGGCTTTATCGTGAGCCAGCTAGCTCAGGAAGTGGTTTATGCAGATGCCGGAGCCAGGCAAGGCCATGTTCTAGAATGAATAGAATGTATTTAAAGAGTGTGTTGTTTTTCTTTTCTTGTGTGGAAAAGGTGCTGTACTACAAGGGTAATAATCTTATAATACAAAAATTATGATACTAAGGATTGGAATAAGAGTTCAGTGTGATGAGTGTAAAGTCTACAGGTTTGACCCTTATATGCCAGGAATTAAATGATGAGATTAGTTCATGCAATCACCTTGCAACACTCTATACAGTGCGAGTAAAAAAAAAACGAAACTGGACTTTGATAGCTTATAAATCCACAATTTTAAACATATATATGTTGATATTGACCTTATTATCCAAAGTCATGCAAAAACTACCCATGTCCAAGTTTGCCGTTGTCTTGTTCCATCATGAATTAATGCGTCTGTTTACCGTTTTTTCAAAAGAACATTTCAAGAATATCCTTTGGTGAATCAAAACAAAATACCAGCTGGTTGCCAGTGTTTTTCATGTTTATCAGGGTGGAAGGGGATCCCCCACTGTCCTCCCATCAGCAACCCCACTGTTAGGAGGCAGGGCCCCCTTAATAGGACATGTAGGAACACAAATTGTCGCCGTCGCCTCCACAAATTGTCGCAAACGACAATTTGTACTGAAAGCGACAATTTGTGGTGTCAACATTTTGCACAAATTGTCGCCTACGGCAATTTGTGCAGGTACGACAATTTGTGGTGCAACAGGGGGCTTGATTTCATCCTCGTATTTATCTTTATCATTAGAGGCAAGCGCCCCCAACGATTTCCATCCTTGATACATCATCTAATACCTGAAATGAATGCATATTTATTAGTGTGTACAATATTGTACTGTATTTTCTAAATTCACGGCAAACTCGGAGGGTGGATGCCCAAGAGACGCCAGCAGCCCCCAGGCTGCTGGCAAACTCGGAGGGTGGATGCCCAAGAGACGCCAGCAGCCCCCAGGCTGCTGGCAAACTCGGAGGGTGGATGCCCAAGAGACGCCAGCAGCCCCCAGGCTGCTGGCAAACTCGGAGGGTGGATGCCCAAGAGACGCCAGCAGCCCCCAGGCTGCTGGCAAACTCGGAGGGTGGATGCCCAAGAGACGCCAGCAGCCCCCAGGCTGCTGGCAAACTCGGAGGGTGGATGCCCAAGAGACGCCAGCAGCCCCCAGGCTGCTGGCAAACTCGGAGGGTGGATGCCCAAGAGACGCCAGCAGCCCCCAGGCTGCTGGCAAACTCGGAGGGTGGATGCCCAAGAGACGCCAGCAGCCCCCAGGCTCTTGTCCTTGTCCTTGTCCTTGTCCTTGTCCTTGTCCTTGTCCTTGTCCTTGTCCTTGTCCTTGTCCTTGTCCTTGTCCTTGTCCTTGTCCTTGTCCTTGTCCTTGTCCTTGTCCTTGTCCTTGTCCTTGTCCTTGTCCTTGTCCTTGTCCTTGGGACCGCGTGAACTCTCAAGAACAATGAAGCTAATTGGAAAGAAAGAATTGTTAGCATACAACAATACTTACTTGTAATCAAATAAATACACATGTTGAGAATCTGACCCAAACGAGATTTGAACTCGGATCGCCTGCGTTGAAACCCATCACTCTCCCCCACTTTGCCACAGCAAGCTGGCGACAAAAATACATTCCATTGCCCACCAAATTATCAATAATGGCATTATATGATCGGTCGTGCATTTCAGAGTAAAAGTTCCAAATTTGACAGTCTTGTATCGACAACAACATTGTAGAGAAATGTTTATATCGACTCACTGCGGAAACGCCCACGTGAGCAATATCGGCCATATCCAAGATTAGTTCCAATGTATGAAGGCGATTATTCAACAACTTCTATTTTCTGAAACATATAACAATAGTCAAATAAGCACATGATGTTTATATATTGGCAGAGGCGTATATCTAGCGGGCATACACTGGGGACACACCCAACAATAAATTGGCAATATGAATTTTTAATGAAAAGGAAACTAATCAAATCGTACAATTGATTGTATTTTAAATTGGTTTTATTGATGCATTGGTACAATGTCATCACTTTTAGATTCCTTATTATATAAATAATAATTAAATCTACAGTATCTCATATGATATATTTTGGTTTGTTAATTCCCAACCGGCTGCATCTACATAGAATACATTCATCGTTACATAGCACTTTCATTTCCATATTTCATCTGCACCCAACATTAATTTTCATTCCATTTATGCCTAGTTATTATTTCTTTCGGGGACCAACAAAATCTCAGACCGGCAATGTTTAAAATATTTAAAATGTTGGTCTTGCACATAATCTCTAATATGTTAGTTCATGGAATTCCGATTATTTGTTTGTTTTTGTCTCAATGTATTACTAATGCAATTGTAATGTTTTATGGGAAGGTAAATGTCTTTAGCATTATTATTTTGAATATCAAGAGATTATGTTAAAAATAAATGAATAAATCAAATCAAATCAACCAAGGTATTCACATAATAAATTCAAACATAGGGAAACTGACTAGAATTGTTTTGATATAATGATAATAATAGGTTGCTCTTCCGCAGGTTTTCTCAACGCGCTTTACATTTGATATAAATATTATAAAAGAAAATTAGCACAAACAAACATTTGATTTAACAACTAAGCTATAGCGCTTGTGATTGATGTGCGTCCCAGTTCCTAATTAGCTAACTATGATTATGTGCGAGGAATCACAAAAGTAATGCATCTCTTTTCAGATCAAACAAAGGGTATTCTCAGGTTTGATTCCATTAACGGATGCCAAATTGTATTTGCTAACTTTCTTTTAGTTTATGATATTCATTCCTGGTCAGAGCTGACTATAATTATGTTTGAATTTACTTGATTAAAAAAGCTGCATCAATTCGGTGATTCCTCGCACCTGCCACCAAGTTGATTTTATTACCATTCAACAATTACACCGTAGTATGAAACTTATTTGGTCTAATAGGTGCAACTTTGGATCACATGAGACCTCTTACTTTCGTCATATTTACAAGTATCGTATTTTTTTATATCAATAATAACAGCCTTTACAAACAGGGTCCGAAATCAAGCAACGACATTGTATTGACGATATTAAACGATATTAAAATGCTATTTGTTCCGTGAGCACCTATTTTAGGAAGCTGGCTAGCACCACCCGAAGGGAGTTGAGAAACTGCAAATCAAGCTCGGAGGGGCATGCAGTGGGCGTGTACCCGTTGTCACGCTTTTATCAAAAAGTGCACATTTAAAGTTGGACATCTTACTTATTTCTTGAAAAGAGACTTTGAACAATACCAGTGGCATGTCACAGCTGGATCGTCCGCAGATTCAGGTATTGTAACATAGTATTCATGGAAACACTCCCTTAGAAAATCAATGCAAGTTTAATGGACAAAATACACATGCGGTTGAGTAGGCCAGTAGCCAGGCATGCCACGGGGTGCGTTGGGTGTGTACGCACCCCTAAGGTCCACTTTTCTACCGGCGGGTCTCGGCCAACTAAACCAGCGGTCTCCCCCTCCCCCCCCCCCCCCCCCCCCCCCGGCTTGCACAAGGGCAATTCCACGGTAACGGAAGGACATTCAGACACAATTTTGGAACTTCAATCAAATAATTCCAGGATCCTGCTTTTGATTTTTTATTCTAAATGGCATGTCTTTGATCCTTGTTGGGACACCTTTGATTTCCACTATTTCTAAAATTTTGACCGCATTATGTAAATTAGATATGGACACTAATGAGGCCGGTAACGGAAGGACGCCAAAATGGACATGGATTTTCAAGTTGTTTAGTTATGACCCAATCTCTGTGAAGTTACGAGGTTTATCATGTTAAGTTGGCTACTAGTCAATTTCCTTATGTTCACAGAGTATAACACCACCTTTTAAGAAAAATATCTACATTGGTATATTAATTATGAGAAATTAATTACTCCAGTGTTCGGTAACGGAAGGACGGTAACGGAAGGACCTCTGAAAAGTCTATTGGAATTGTACAATAAAATTAATTTTGAAATTTAAAGACCATTTATGAGAAGGAAACATCTCTTTTGTGGTCTAAAATGAGTTTGTATCATAGATAGCATATGGACATCACAAGCATTTACATTTCTATTTTTTTCTTACTATATTTCATGCTCCAATGGCTCTTATTCATGGTCAATCCATGGTAACGGAAGGACACTCAGACACAAATTGTCAACTTTAAGAAAGACATTTTTAAATACTTGTGTTGTTAGAACAGTATATTTTGATAACAATACTTCCAAAACATACAGTTTTAAGGTCCCATAATTTTTATTTTTTTTTATCTCCGCACATTATTGAATATGCATACAAATGAGGTCGGTAACGGAATGACACCAAAATGGACATGATTTTGTTATCAAATCAGTTTTAACTAAAACTCTGTGATATTAAATAATACAAAATATTTTAAGGGTACACATTTCATTCTCTGAAGGGTTAAGAAGAATTTACTTGTTCTTTGATTAAAATTTGTCTGCAGATATTTGAGTTATTTCACACAAAGCGGACCAATGTTCGGTAACGGAAGGACATAATGGACTATAATGTATGATATGACACAGTAAGGGTCATTCCATGTCAAATCACCTTTAAAAAAATAGAAAATTTTCATTTTCATTTGCTAATATTTGGTATGTATGATATTTCAACCTTTAAAAGCGCAAATATTTAAGTTTTAGCCCAATCCGCCCAATGGTTTTGGCGCTATGGTCGATTCTTATGGGGGAGTTTTGTAAGAAATGGGCGTGGGCACCATTTTTCAAATGGCAATTGTCCATTAAACGTTGGGTCAATTTATTTTGTAAAGGTGTCTTTGGACTGGGGATGTTATGTGCAATCCATTTATGCCATTTGTGTTCATGCATGAGCGAGTTTGGATACGATAACCTTTGACCTTAGATTTTGACCTTCCGTTTTACCTCGTGGATCAAAACATTTTGAGAATTTGTTTTGCTTAAATCTTGGCTTGATATAATTTCTACAACATATGAAAGAATTGGAGATATATTATTTCTTGCTTTTTCTACAGCCTTGTTTTTAGTTTGCAAATTTCATGTAAAATGTAATTATTTTAGACCTACACCCATGTCCAAGAATTCTATAGGGGTGTATTGTATACAAAAAGACCTATTCAAAGTCATGATCAGAGCCTATTCACACCCTGGCTCACCACAGTTAAATAGACCTACTAATCCCCATACAATAGAAATCCAGACAAATGGCATCATGGTACAAGGGCCCTGTTGCAGAAAGAGATAAAATCAATTGTGAGCCAGATCAAATGTTCTAAATGCACAAATTTGATTGGTTGAAACACAGAAAATTACTAGTCTGACCACGCTACGCCACTGATAGCTGGCCATTGCAGGTATTGTCTCATTATTTTGGGTTTTCATACATGAGAGACCAATTTGTTAACATAAATTTTGTCATAATATGTAATATGAGGTACCTTGTCCATCTGTTACCATGTGTATGGTAACGGAAGGACATTTTCTTGTGTTATTTATTAATTAACGAAGAAACAATGAGTAATACAATTGTTAGCAATGGGAAGGCCTACTTGAACTTGCTTTGCACTGAAGATCGGTCTGCTGTCTAACAATTATGTGAGCCACAAAATTAAAAATATTGATTTTTCGGTAACGGAAGGACATTTTCATAGGCTGAAAATAAGAAGTCATTGAAGCATAACAAATCAAATAAATCATACAAATTTACTATTTTACGAAATGGTCATATCTCAGGAGTCAGAATAATGTTGTTTAGGCTTAACTGGGGAAATATTAAACAAACACAGGATCAAAACACTTTTTCACCAAAATGTCAAATTTGTGGGGTTCAATTATGGTTATAAAGTTATTATAAAAAACAACTAAAATTATCTCATTGAATTCCAAAAATATAGAATTTAAGCTTTGATTTGATACCAAATTTGTATCATAAAAATGCTTGTAAAATTTTTGGTCAAATGTCCACTTTGGCGTGGAATTGCCCACAACTCAAATCAGAGGTCTTGGTCTCGGCAACGATCGATCTCGGGCCCGTTTTTCCAAATTACGCACCCCCCCCCCCCCCCCCCCCCCAAACAAACAAAATTAAAAATACTGGCCACGGGCCTGCTTTTAGTTAGCCCAATGAGTTACAAATGTTGGGTCTCTTTTCTTCATAACGTTTATTCAACGATGTTTAACCGCATGGAGACTCATCAATTCCTTAATTCGTTAATTCAAGCAATGACAATGGATGTTGTTGAAAGGGCTTCCCAGGTTTCACTGCACGGTGGCCCCTAATTTCTATAGTCGTATAGGTGGCGGGGTCTGAGGGGTTTGCAGCCCCCCCCCCCCCCCCCCTGCAGTTTTGAAAGCGGCCATATTCGGGCTAAAAGCACCCGAAATTCGGACAAAAGCATGTCATATTTGGGCAAACTCATATTGTCTTCGGTCAAACTCATAAATTTGGGGCAAGATCATAATTATCGTATTCGGAAAACTCATATCATATTCAAGAAAAGCATGTAAATTCGGGCAAGATCATGTCATATTCAGGACGGTTGATTTGTGGTAATCTTTGTGTTTGTGCTTGTCAGGTGAAAATTGGAAATATGGCAACAGACCTCATCAGCCCCCTAGATAAATTGTGTTCCAATGCCCATGCTAATTTGTATGCATTGCATGACCGGTGGATACATTACATAATAAAGACAAGCAATGGGAAAGTCATGATTAAATCTATGGCAATAATTATCACATTTCTGCTTTGGCAACGATCGGCAGCATTTAAGTTATTTACAAGAACTATGACTTGAGAAGCTGTGCGAAATTTAAGAAAATCGGGATTTTAGCCTGGATGAGAAGTGTTCAAAGATTAGTGCCTTGGATCTCCAATATTTTAACAATGCAGGGGCGTCGATCCGTTTTTGATATTGGGGGGGCGAAACAAATTTCCAGAGTGACCACTGAGAGAGCTAAAAGCCCCACATTGGCATGCCCGGAAGTTTTTTGTATGCGCTCATTGAAAGTGTCTTGATGGCTCGAAGAACTGACTTTGGGGGCACCCACATTTGGGGACAATAATGGGGGTCCAGGGGGCAGAGCCCCCGGAAAGTTTTTAGATTTCAGACATTTGCAAATCCTATCATGAGTGTAAACATTGTATAAAATAGTGAACCTATACTCGTAACGTATTTTTAAAGGGCGTAGCGAGGAAAAGATTGAGCCTTGCATGAGATGGATCCACGTGATCCCGTATACTATAGAGCCATCGATATAGTCTAGGGCATTGGGCTCCCATGAAACTAAGCAAGGGCGTCAACAACTTATCAAAACTGGAGGGGAGACATTGCGAGGAAGCGAAGCGACCGAGCGGGGGAGGGTGTGGGAGGGGGTGTCCCCCTCCCAGAGTAGGGAGCTTTTGTATTTTTGGACGTGAAATTGTGCGATTTGGTGCACACCTGAGACAGAAATTTCACGTAATATGAAGTATATAAGTATGGAACCAAACATACATAATGACAAAGGGAGGGGGACAATCTTCACCACTTTCAAATGTGGGGGGACGTGATTATATTCCAATATGATTTGCGTTCAGCGCATATGGACCGAATTGACTGAAAGATTATTATATTTCAGATTATTTTGTTTTCTGTGACGGTGGGCTATCTATAGATGAGGTGTGCGTTTGAGAAATTACACTGCCCAACACATGTGAGTTCCCGCAGCCCAAATGAAACTTGCAATATGAGAACTGTATGCGCGCGAAGCGCGCGGCAAAAAGAGATTTACAGTCCTTTTCAAACTAGAAAACGGCTATTTTGAAGATTAATTATTGATAAATGTGTCTTTCCCCTCTTTGGCATTATATCACTTGATTTATTTCTTCCTTATTTTCTGAATTATTGGGGGGGGGGGGGGGGGGGGGGGGGGGGGCGAAATGACATGTTCGCCCCCCCCCCCCCCAATATTTTCATTGGGGGGCGACCGCCCCCCCCTGCCCCCCCAGGATCGACGCCCCTCTAACAATGTTGTTGCATGGATTCTGTACTAGTATTCAATTTTACTATTTTAAAATCTCATAATGATTACAATTAAACATTTTAAAAATGTGTACTCTCTAGGTAATTACTTCTCACTGCATCATCGTGTTATTGAAGCGGCGTCAATGATTGTGATCAAAGCAGCGAGAGAGTCTTACAAATGTTTAGGTTAATGAATTAGTACAAACAGACATTAATTTCAGTTGTAATTGTATTGTAATAATGTCGAGCCTTTGAAAAAAGGCTACTTGAAATCTTGGTTTTGTATTTTGGTAACCAAAACCTGCACCACATCAATATAAACTATTTAAAAAAAAAACTTCATCGGGTCTTCTTTATTTCAAGATGATTTTCAGAAATTAATAAAATTACAAACAAAACAAAACGATCGTAAGATATTCACAAATTACTTATAAATCGATTCCATTCATGAATATCTATACACATAAGCGCAGATAAAAAAAAAAAAAATCAATTTGATATCTTTTTGTCCATAATCAAATGAAAATTATATATAAAATCATTATCTTTAACTCCTCTTCTATCTAGAAAAATTATTATTGAAAGTAACGCATAATTTAATGACAAATCCAATAAATTTGCTTTCTTAAAATCAATATCATAATAGTAATTTGTTGGATCTATACGTACATGGCTTTGTCATACAAATATTGTATCATAACATTTTCTAAATATCTCTAAAACGGAATTATTCTAACAGAATAACAACAAAAACATATGAATCAATGAACCAAGTTGAGAACCGAACGGACATTCATTACTTTCCTTAATTTTCCATTTGTACACATTTTAAATTAACTAAAAACATGCTTATATAAGTTAATGTTCCTATTAATAGTATTCATCAATGATGAGGCACCTAGGGGAAAGGGGGAGAACTAGGCCACAATAATGAAGACAAACATGAGGATGAAATCAAGTGAGCCCGACACCCCACCCCCCTCTCATCTGTTCAACCACGCTACGCCACTGACGTCACCAATGTCATAATCGTTAGTAGTCTTGTTTGCAGTCGGATTTGGGATTGACGTCAAAAAATACAGAAGGACCAAGGTGGGTCCAAGCATTGATTCGGAAATTTTGGCTTATAAGTGCAAAATAACAATTTGTACAACTAAAGCGAAAAGATATTATTATTTTACAACGTTTTTAATAGTAGTGTACAAGCGTAAGACTAGCAAGATCGCTCGTGGACAAAGTCCGCGGACAATTTCGTAGGCGATGCATCGATGGCGTAGCCGTAGGCAGATCGCCAGTGGGATTGGTCAACTTGTCACACACCCTTACCCCTTTGACATTACCCGTATCGGTCTTTTGTACGCGATCGATCGGATATGTGTACCGTGTCGACATAATACTTTTTTTGTTTACATTCACTAAGTACTACTCGTATTACGTCGGTGCCGTAAGAAGTACGCAGAGTAATCAAGACGGCGATCTGTTATATCTAATTCCATGGTTATATATTGTTTATAATACAGTAGGTAGACTTTGTCTTTAGACGATATAATGGTGAGTTTTCGTATTCATACTCATTCGTATTCAAGTTTTGGAAAATAATTATGATTGTCAATGAACATGATGAAATGGAAATGAAATGAAATGTAGTGTGACTGCGATGCATGCCTGAGGCTGAGCCACATTTAACTCTGCGTTCTCTATAATAGTTAAGCCACATTGTGATAATTAATTTATGGGGATACATATTATGTGCCTGAGTGATGGTGATGCATTAATATAGTCTAGATATAGTGCCTTAATTGGCCTGGTATGCAATAATTTAGTATGCAAAGATATTCACTAACACATTGTTTATACTTTGTACATGGCATGAAATGATCCCGTAGCGTAGACAATTTCATATCTGCATGAGCCGTGAGCATTTCAATACTGACAATAGTAATAACATATTTAGTATTAATAGTAATTATCTTTTGAAAGAAATAGGAATTTGTAAAACCGAAACGGGACCAAAACCTGTCCTGTGCTTGTATTGTTAATATGAATGAGATTGAACCAGTGCTAGCTTTCCAACTCCAAGTAAGTTTTGAAGATTTGGACAATGTTAATACTTATACTAGCCTAGCTGCCCTGTTAAATGAATATAGCTGAAATTCCCTCCTGTTCATCATGTATAAAAGGAGGATTAAAGGGGACTACCAGGCAAAGAACAACACGCTTATAATATATCTGGTATCGTTTTGTGATATCAAATAGATACCCAACATTTTGCAAAGGGTTGTGTAATTCATAAACAAAGCAATAAATTACCACCATTTACGGAACCACTGTCATTTCCTGGTTCCGTACGGGCCAAACATTTGCGAGTGCACCAATGCTAATTCACGCGTAGGTTTGGAGACAATAGAATCCCGGACAAAGTAGTCTTTGTAAATGCAGACACATATGAATGCATGCCTTAGAATATGGTGATGCGTTTTCCAATTATATATTTTGTTTCTGGAAACGTATTTTTGTGAACTTGTTGATGGAATGGACTACTAAAGATGTTACCTTTCATTTATAAGAATATTATTTTTGGGTGATGGTACCCTTTAAGCTATTCATGCAAAATTGAAAACTTGAAATTTTGGATTTTAGATTTTAGATTTTAACTATGAAATTGGAAAAGAAGCTTAGAGCCACAGAAAGAGAAATGGAGAGGATTGTGGTAGGAGTTACAAGAAGAGACAAGGTCAGAAATGAGGACTTGAGAAAGAAAACAAATGCCAGGAACATCATACAGGAAATAAAAACAAAGAAATGGAGATTGGCATGCCACATTGCAAGACATAAAGTCAGACAACAGATAGACACATTAATATAAGTAATTGGACACCAAGAACACAAACCAGACGAAGAGGCAGACAGAGAGTAGACGTTGGATGGATGACATCAAGGAATTTGGTGGTGACGTTACATACATGTAGATGCGACAAGCACAAGAAAGAAGAAGATGGAATGGTGATGAAGAGGCCTTCCTTCTGCAGTGGAGACACATAGGCTTGATAGATAGATAGATAGATAGATAGATAGATAGACAGATAGATAGATAGATAGATAGATAGATAGATAGATAGATAGATAGATAGATAGATAGATAGATAGATGGATGGTTAAATTCTAAACCTTTATAGGAAAATAGGAATGACCAGAGTAGGATTCTGGATCCGTCCTCGCTGTACTGGCCCGACATGTCGGACTGAATATAATCCGGAGTATTTTACATACTTGAACATTATATAAATATGACACAGAGTTACAATTTCAAGTAATTCATACTGTATATTTCTCTCCCTTCCATTTGCAGGAGGAGGACAATAGGCATGGTCAAGTGCTGATTCTGGATCCGTCCACCCTGTACCGGCCCGACATCTCGGACGAAGAGAAGAAGATGCTAGGTCTATCGGACCTGACCCATGGGCCAGTATTTCAACCAGGGAAGGACAAGGGCAACTTCAGAGTTTATGATGTAAGACAAACAAATCTAACCAGTAGCAATAAGGTTGGACGAAAGTTCAGACGACTTCAGCCTTCAGGAATTATGACTTACGTAGCTCACTTCTGAAGTTCTGAGTTGGGAAGGACTGAAGTTGAGCCACTCGTAAGTGACTTGAGTAACCGTTGGCCTTCTAAAACACTTTTTAATTGCATGCATGCAGTTAAAATACATTATTTATTTCATGACCATGATGATTTGTACACTTAAATGAATTAGCGGTCAAAGGTAATATATGAAATCATACTTGTTTTGATTGAATTAATTGTGGAATTGTAAAACGACTTTCAAAAAAAAAAATTGGGTAATCAAAAATGGTCAATTGAATGTTTTTCTCTGTTTTGGGCCACCAAAAATTGAGAAATCTTGATTTCACATGCCCAATTGGGCCATGAGGGAAATATATACTAGCTGTACCCGCGGAAATCCGCGGGTTTTTTATGAGAGAAAGGCGATAATGACATGATGATACTTTAAAACTTTACTCCCAAACTTAAGTCAACATTTAAATCTAGTACAAGACAAAATAAACATGGGCGACTCAATCCCGCCCTACAACCCGTCAGGGGCCCCGTCCATAACAAAACCATGATGGTTTATATACCCATGTAAAGTTATTCAGTTATCCCCCATATTTTATATGGTCCATAATTTGTTTGGCTTGTATTAAATTAGATACAGTACACTATGTTCGTGTACTTGCTAATAAAGTAGCTTCGCTGCCCCCCCCCCCCCCCCCTCTCGTGACTACAATTGCCTGTATGACACATAACCTCGTGTCCCCTAGTTTCATATCCAAACTAAGTTCTCCCGCGTATGCATTTTTCATATTCTTGTGAAACCCAATGATATATTCCCTTGACGGGAATAGTAGCCGTCTATACATGCATTGCATACTACATGAACAGATACCCCCCCTTCATCCATTCTACCCCCCCTTACTTTGTTTGTGTTCTTGCTAATATAGTAGCTTTGCCACTGCCCCCCACCCCCCCCCCCCTCCCCGCGACTCCAATTGCCTGCATGACACATAACCCATCGTGTCCCATAAACGTTTCATATCCAATCTTAGTTCTCCAGCGTATACATTTTGTCATATTCTTGTGAAACCCGATGATATATTCGTAGCCGTCTATACATGCATTGCATAATAAATGAGCAGATATCTCCCCCAACCATTCTACCGTATTAATATAATAAATATGTATGTTAAGAATATCTAGCATTGCTCTATTTGTGCATGGTTTAAATGACACAAAGACTTTACGTAATGATATATTCTTATGTTGATGCTTCTATACAAATACAGGATGACCCAGTGGAAGAACACATGAAGAAAGTGAGGGACACATACTATCAGATGCACACCAACCAGACCGTTGAATATGTCATGCAACAGGTAAGTTATTCACTATAATGAAACAACAAGGGAGAGAGTAATACAAACAACTATTCCAGGTCCCTGTTGCAGAAACAGATGCAATCGATTGTCAAGTTGCAATTAATTGCAAGTCGAATCATGTGACGGCCGGGCCCAGGAAATGTGCATCCCAGTTGTGAGACAGATCTATGGATCGTTTGTCTGGCCTTGGCTTTTTCCTTGACTCGAACTGGCTTTATCGTGAGCCAGCTAGCTCAGGAAGTGGTTTATGCAGATGCCGGAGCCAGGCAAGGCCATGTTCTAGAATGAATAGAATGTATTTAAAGAGTGTGTTGTTTTTCTTTTCTTGTGTGGAAAAGGTGCTGTACTACAAGGGTAATAATCTTATAATACAAAAATTATGATACTAAGGATTGGAATAAGAGTTCAGTGTGATGAGTGTAAAGTCTACAGGTTTGACCCTTATATGCCAGGAATTAAATGATGAGATTAGTTCATGCAATCACCTTGCAACACTCTATACAGTGCGAGTAAAAAAAAAACGAAACTGGACTTTGATAGCTTATAAATCCACAATTTTAAACATATATATGTTGATATTGACCTTATTATCCAAAGTCATGCAAAAACTACCCATGTCCAAGTTTGCCGTTGTCTTGTTCCATCATGAATTAATGCGTCTGTTTACCGTTTTTTCAAAAGAACATTTCAAGAATATCCTTTGGTGAATCAAAACAAAATACCAGCTGGTTGCCAGTGTTTTTCATGTTTATCAGGGTGGAAGGGGATCCCCCACTGTCCTCCCATCAGCAACCCCACTGTTAGGAGGCAGGGCCCCCTTAATAGGACATGTAGGATGAAGTTATCTTTGAAAATCAAACAACAGATGCAACCATTCACAAAACAAGAACACTGCAAACTTGGACTCTGGTAGTTTTTGCATGCCTTTGGATAATTAGGTCGCGTTCGGCGAAGCGTGAAGTGATCAGAGTGTATGATATATCATTTTAAAGGCAATTTCCCCCAAGCTTTAACATGATACCAATGTTAACATATATACCTTTAGATTTCTGGATTTATAAGCTATCAAAGTCCGGTTTCGTTTGTTTTGACTCGCACTGTATAGAGGGAGATTAGTTTTGGCGATGGGCAAGGGTAGGATGGTGAGGGGCGGGGCAGGGGACAATACGGTTGTTGCCTTCAGTGGCCCTAAAGTCGTGCCCTACATTACAAAATGTTGAAAAAATAGATCTTTAGGTAGACAAACAAATTTACACTGTATTTGATATTGTGCAGTAGCTCGTAGAATTGTTCAGTAGCTTGTAGAATTGTTCATGCATGTAAAAAATCTCTTTCTCTCTTTCTCATTTGAGCTCTCATGCACATCCACTATTGTTTACTTTCCTTATCATATTTGCATGGCTTAAAAGTTGTTTAAACATGTACTTTAACCTAGGTATGTCGTTAGTGACCATATAGTGAAACCATGTTGACAATGAAACTAGTTCTATTCGTTTCAATTCATTAAATATTTTGTAGGAGAAGACATTTAGATAATTTCCAAGGGAATTTACAGTATTTGCATCCATATATAGGTAGATGTATTTCACATTTGTATTGATTTTTTATTTATTATCTGCAGTGAAGCATTTACTTGCAGAAACGTTGTAGTTTGCATTTTTATTTGTCATCTGGTTTATCTGCGGGAAAGAATATATTTGCGTAGACAGTAATTTTTGTATTTTAAATGTTGCTTAATTATCTTGTTTATCTGTAGCATGAGAAGTGGGTATAGGGTTCAACCATGGGGAGATTCTTTTCAATTAAATAAACAAAACGATGTACAGTTTGATTGAGAAGACAATTAGATAAAGCATTTATTTGAATTGGCAGACTTTGTATTTCACATTTAGTATTATCTTGTTTATCTACAGCATGAGAAGTGGGTATAGGGTTCAGCCATGGGGAGATTCATTTAAATTTAATAAACAAAACGATGTACTTACAGATTGATTGAGAAGGCATTTAGATAAAGCATATATTTAAAGCCCTATTTTGTTACTGTACCTCCTTTCTTAATTTTTGTCGAGCCCACCGTAGGTGGAGGAAGACTAAGGGTTTCCAAATTGCGTCCGTTTGTCGTCCGTCCGTCGTGTCGTCTGTGATGCTTACACAAATTTGAATTTGAACTCGATTGGTAGATGCCCTATATTGGCCTCCATGATATTCTGGGGTTAAAGGTCACATATGTAGGTCAAAGGTCAAATGAGGTCAAATTTGAAAGTTTACCTGCAAGACTATAATGGTTGATAACTTTCCAACCCTGCATCTGTTTGTAACCAAACTTGATTGGCATGAATCGCGCAATTGGGCGAGACATTACGGCTATCGCCTTGTTTAATGATTTTTATTGATGCGTAAAATGCTATAATTTAAGAAAATCTTTAAATTGGCAACACATTGTCATTTTAAAAACGGATTTTGGAGTTAAAATTGGCTACTTCGCTTCAATGTTAATCCATATTTGTCTTAAATTTGAATAACTAAATACTTTCCACCTATTTTTATGCCATTAAAAGGTAGAAAAAAATTAGGAGCTGCCAATTTGTTGAGGGAAATAATGATCAATTTTGCCTTGAAATAGCTCTCGTCCTTGATGGGTTAAAAATCTTGTTTAAATCTTCAGCATGAGAAGTGGCTTGGGTACAACCACAGGGAGATGACTGTCATGGAGTGCCTGGATTATCTCAACAACCTGGTCGATGAATCTGACCCAGATGTAAGTTGAATTGTTTGATTGTTTCATAGCCAGATTGACTATCTTTATTGCAAGATAAGCAGTAGCAGCAGTGGTGTAGTATTAAGGTTGGACTGAATGGGGGGGGGGGGGGGCACATGATTTACTGTGGGAGAGGGGGAAAAACTATGGATTCTTAATTTTTGTTTAAAGGATTTTACTCATGTTTGTATGCGAGTATTAGTAGTAGACCTGTGGGTTTGTCTAGGGCTACAAAATCAGAGATAAGTGCCTCATGTGCAAAATTGGCATGGGAAGGTCTACATTTTGAAACCCGTTTCTATTCCTCCCCCTACCATCCAGTCGGAGGAGGAGTAGCAGCAAAAGTAGGAATAGGAGTAGTAGAAGTAGCATTAGTAGCAGACATGTGGCCTAGGGCTAAAGAATCAGAGATGGGGACTGTCTTATATGTGCAAAATTGGCATGTGAAGGACATATACTTAAGTACTAAAAGTTAGCATTGGCCCGGGGCTACTAAAAATTAGCCTTGGGCCACCAAATTTAATTGATACTAAATTCTACTGGCCCATTTGGGCAAGCAAATGTAACATAAATTCTTGTGTATTTCTTTGTTTGGGGCCACCAGATTTAGGTTTCAGGCCACTATTAGTTGAAAAATGTTGTTTTTTTACTTGGCCGACTGGGCCACAAGGCAAAAAGGTTAATTTCTAGCATTGTATACTTTTCAAACATCTTTTTCCATTCTTCGTCTTGCCCTGCAGTCGGAGCTTCCAAACATCTACCACGCCTTTCAGACCGCGGAGAGAATCCGGGAGAAGCACCCTGATCTGGACTGGTTCCACCTAACAGGCCTCATCCACGACATTGGCAAGGTCATGGCCATGTTTGGGCAGCCTCAGGTTAGATATTGTTCTCGTGTCTTTCTGTTTAAGGAGATCTATTAACTTTGTTGACTGCAAAAACTGTAGAAGGATTGATCAAATGTGTATTTCTGTGATCGGATATATATACATAATGTCCAATGAGTAATGAAAATTCCATGTTAAAGGTATAGTGAAATCCCGGCTTTGATTCAGGTTTAGGGCCATGCTTTGAAAAGTGAAACTTTTTCGGAAAAATTAAAGTTTTATTTTTCTGTTGTTTTATTCCATTTTTGGAATGATCCATGTGTAAAGTTTCATGAAATATATGATTTACATTAAACAAAGACACTTTCATACTCATTTGCATAAATTTACATATTTCAATATTTTTCTAAAATCATAACCCAGAAAATAATCAAGATATCGAAAGGATAGTTAGCAAGCTTATTCTTCTCACTTTCCTGTACATGTTGATACAAACTTTGTAAAAATTGAATCTATCATTCCTTTCTTAACCTGATATTATAAAATTCCCATTTTTCCATTCATATTGTACATGTCACACACGTGACCACCCCAAAATGTCACACAGTGACCAGACGTTACCACATAATTAAATACAATAAAAAACAATGGTTTGATAAAATTCTTATTCATTGCTATTTTTGTACTTACAGATCTATAATACTTGTCTGGTAATAAGATGAACATTATAGCTTTTCATATTTCAAAGGATTTCCCAAATGAAATTGAGTTATGAAAAAAGCGCTCCGTGCGAAGTCACACACGTGACCCATGCCATTTGACCTCTGACATTGAGTAACGTAATCCTTATAAAATCTTTTGTGTTAAGTCTGAAGAACTTCAACATATTCAAGTCACATACAAAGTAAAAATCATTATACCTCTTATACTTACTGAAATATAAGCATCCTATTTCAAAATTTTTCAGGTTTTGGGTCACACACGTGACCAAGAATGGCCCTTTATAGCTTTGAATATGTACCTATATTGATATACCACACTCTTTTTTTCAAAGAAATCCTTAAATTGGGCAAAAAAGGTACAATGATTTTGGTATGTATACGATTGAAGCCTCAAATGTCAATTTGTCAATATCTAACAAAGTACATGGATCACTTTAAAGTGCCTATAATGAGCATCTTAAAAAATAAAAAAAAATCGTTGTCTTTACAGTGGTCCACCGTCGGCGACACATTCGTGGTTGGCTGCGCCCCGCCCCCCTCGCTGCCGTACGGCATAAAGAGCTTCACAACCAACCCTGACCTCCACAACCCTCGCTACAACACACGCCTTGGTATCTACAAAGAGCACTGCGGCCTTATGAACGTGACGATGTCGTGGGGACACGACGAATACCTCTACGACGTGTTGTTGCGTAACAAGACCACGTTGCCCGAGGAGGCGCTGTATATGGTGCGCTTCCATTCCTTCTACCCCTGGCACCGGGGCGACGAGTACAAGTACCTCACTAACAACAAGGATGAGGAGATGTTGAAGTGGATCAACGAATTCAAGTAAGTTCGGATTAAACATTTTCATGCCTCCGTAACGAAGTTGCGGGAGGCATTATGTTTTTGGGTTGTCCGTACGTCTGTCCGTACGTACGTACGTCCCGTTCTCGTGATCGCGTTATCTCAAGAAGCGATTGACGGATTCTGACCAAACTTGGTACATGTATGTATCTTGGGAAGCCAATGAACTGATTATATTTTGGGGTCTTGAGGTCAAAGGTCAAAGGTCACAGAGCTCATTATATATGCAAAAATAGCTTGTGATCGCATTATCTGAAGAACCGATTGACAGATTCTGACCAAACTTGGCACATGTATGTATCATGAGGAGCCGATGAACCGATTCGATTTTGGGTTCATGAGGTCAAAGGTCACAGAGCTCATTACATATGCAAAAAAGCTTGTAATCACATTATCTCAAGAACCGATTGACGGATTCTGACCAAACTTGGTACATGTATGTATCTTGGGGAGCCAATGAACTGATTAGATGTTGGGGTCATGATGTCAAAGTTCAAAGGTCATGGAGCTCATTAAATATGCCAAAATTGCTTGTCATCGCATTATCTCAAGAACTGATTGACGGATTCTGACCAAACTTGGTACATGTATGTATCTTGCGAAGCCGATGAACTGTTTAGATTTTGGGGTCATGAGGTCAAAGGTCAAAGGTCACAGAGCTCATTATATATGCAAAAATAGCTTGTGATCGCATTATCTCAAGAACCGATCGACAGACTCTGACCAAACTTGGTACATGTATGTATCTTGGGAAGCCGATGAACCGATTCGATTTTGGGGTCATGCAGTCAAAGGTCAAGGTCAC
Source organism: Echinarachnius parma (assembly GCA_037951105.1). Classification (NCBI taxonomy): domain Eukaryota; kingdom Metazoa; phylum Echinodermata; class Echinoidea; order Clypeasteroida; family Echinarachniidae; genus Echinarachnius; species Echinarachnius parma. Next base: position 354,614 of record JBAMJV010000715.1, on the reverse strand, counting down.
AGGACTCATGTAAATCTCTAGAAACAGAATCTCAAGTCAAATAACCATCAAACTTGGTACATGTAATTTGAATTTTGGGGAGCTAATAAACTAATAAAATGTTTGGGTCATGAAGGCAATTCACAGTCACTCATAATTGTGATATGTCAAGATCTGATAAACAGATTACCATACAAATTGAGTTGACAGAATTAACTCAGTGTACTGTATGTTAATTTGGGCTTGATATAAATTGCGCAATGGCGCAAAAAAAATTCCTTTATGTCAAGTGAATGCACTGTAAATTTTAGACGTATACATTTATCCCTGCTTTCATTTTGTCAACCCCTCTCTCTCCTGCAGTCAATTCGACCTGTATTCCAAGTCGGACGAGCTGCCCGACATCGATGCTCTGCGCCCCTACTACCAATCCCTCATCGACAAGTACCTGCCAGGAAAGCTCAAGCTGTGAGCTACAGGTCTCCAGGGAGGTGTTTCCTAAAGATTTTAAGTTGATCTTAAAATTTATGTTAGACTTAAAATGATGGTTAGCCTTCAAACGCATAAATACTAAACTTTGAGGTTTTCAAGAATCTGTCCATCTAGAACCTCAGTAACAGAAAGTATTAATAATTTGTAACAAAATTCTATATCCTGAAATCAGTTTTGGGGGGCATGTTTATAGGTAGCAACTAATGGCTTTCCATAATTTTAAGTCCGACCTCTTAGCAAAACATCTCCCAGGTGAAACTCTGGCTTGGCAAACTTTCCTCCAAATTTTCTAAATCCACCAAAGACATATCCAGAATTATTGCAAAATGTTTTTTAAATGTATTAACTTTTGGAAGGAGTGGATTAATGGTCCTCACATAAAGAGAACTGTTTGGTCCAAACAGTAGCGTAGCTTGGTCCGACTGATTGTGAGAGCCATTAGAACCCACTATTATAGCCTTCACAGTTCTAAGATAAAAATGACTGGTCATCTATTCTGACCAAGTCTCTGTAAAAAGGTCGAAAATGGGAGTTTGTTATAAATGTGACCACTGACCAGTAACTCGATCAACTTTCCCTTCTTGGTTACGTGATAGTGAGCAAGAATCTTCGGGGTAGTCTAAAAAAAAGAATCAAATTCCAGAACACATTTATTTCCAGTTGTCTTTCTATATTAATACATGAAATGCCTTCCTTGGAATCGTAATTGTATTCTGATTTTGTATTGCACTTTACGGCCATCCTGCATACAAATTATGATGAAAATGTTGATACAGTAAAATTAATCTATGTACATGTATAGTTACTAAATAAGGGTAGTGGCCATTGTAGGCAGATATATATTTAATATATATATTTTTTTTCTCTGTAGGGATAAGTTTTTGTGGTCTCTACAGGCAGGTTGGTCCTTGTAGACAGGTGGCCACTATGACAGGTTTGACTAGATGCCTTAAGATGTACATGTTTCATAATTTCAGGGAAGTTTTTGGCAAGTGTAGACCATTTTCATGTGCTTCAGGGATAGTATCAGTACTCTTATTGTGCTTCTTCTGTACAGAGATGAACTTGGTTTACATTCCCAAATTTTATGTTAAAATTTGTACTTTCCCCTTCTTCATTTCGTTTTCTGTTTATTCTTATATAATAATAACAATGTAATACATGTATTTATTGAAATATAGCGTAATTCTAAGTAAAAGTAAATATTTTCTTTTGAAGAATTACATTTGCAATTGATTATGTGCAAGTTTTTATTGATTAATTATGGTTATAACTCTTTTGGGAGTTTAACGAGTCTAATAATGTTTTCTCCAATATCTGTGTCTAAGCTGGTATGGCATTAATTTTTTTTTTTTTTTTACAATTATTTAATTTTCTTTGGCAATCAACTGATTTTATTTTGTTTTTGTTGGTATGGCAGGGAAATAAATTTTGTTGTTTCCTTTGACAATCAAATTGTTCAAGGTTGTTTGAAAATGTTCAAATCATAACTTTTCAACTTTGACTTGCCCACTTCTAGATGAGATTTACATGTAAAGAATTACATTATAGTTGACTAGATTAGGCCATTTATGAAATTTGTGTTGCCCAATATCAATTTTTACTTGCCCCCGGGCAACAGGGAAAGTGTTAGTGTCAAACCCTGGGTTATGGGTCAATAAGTAGAGCCAAGTTCTTCCATGATGTGTGTGAGAATATGTGCATGTCACATTCTCACTTAGGGTATCAGTTCTGTATGGAGTTGCCTGTTGATTTGTGTGTGAATATTCTTATATCATATGTTAACCTGTTAAGGACTGGTCCTGAACAAAATTATGGTTAGTGCCTCTGGATTCTGCTAGTTATTTACCTCAAAATCAAATCATCTTGAACAGGTTAATACATGATTTGAATGCCTAGAGTGACAGATGTTTAATGAGAATTTGAATACCGGTATTTGTTATGTTGAATAGATTTATCTGAATATCTCATGCATGATAGGAATTTATATACATCAAATTAGTACTGTATAACTTTATACTAAATGTTCATCAGTTTCCATTTTGAAAAACAGATACATGCATACATAATGTGTATCCACTGTACGTCATATACTGTATACATTTATTACAATATGGGAGATGTTATATTTAGAACTACAGGAGCATAATATTTCACTTATTTGGTGCTGCTATGACATTTTAATTCTCTTTGAATTCTATTCAAATTTATGAAGATAACTTTGTCTTTAATTGTGGATGTATTAAGTTACAAAACAATTTTTTTGTAAGAAGATATGTTCATTTTAGTTCTATTTTCTAGGATCAACCAACCATGGGTTTTACGATGGTTTCTGTAATCATAATCTATTACACTTTTTTATATTCCATTATGAAGCATGATTGTGTGTATTGGGTTATATTGTACAATATGTAACATTAAAAAGTATATATTCACCATAATTATTTTATTATTTTCTAATTCAATAATAAAACAACTTATTTTGAGCTGTAAAAAAAGAAAGATTTAAGACTTTGACCTCTCTATGTTGAATGGAATGAATGGAATTTGTGTTTGAGTTCACATATGTGACTGGCTATAGCAAAACCTGGCACTGTCGGTAAAAGTCCAAATTTAAATTTTCATACCATTATAAAGGCCTCATCACACGCTTTCATTTGATCCTTTGTTCTAACTAATTGGTCAATAATTGGCGAAGATATGATTGTTTCAATTTTACAATCATAGGTCTTTTACACACATTGTGTGAACTTGATTGAAATGCCCATTTCTTCAAAACATGAATTACCATGAAGTGCCGGGTTTTGCTATAGCTGGTCACATATATCTGTGTGTGTGTTTATTTTAGCCGCGGGGAGGCACGACCTTATGATGCAAAACAACAAACTGCCATTATAGCCTGCAATATTCTCTAGTCCATGCATACATCTATATGCACATGTCCACATTCCTGCATGTATACAAGCAGATGCATACATTCATGTACAAGCGTATAATTGCCCAAATTCTCATCAGTGGCAAGAAACTGGATAAAACCTTTCACTGAAATGTCAAGAAACATTTTGTCTTGATGTTGCCAAGCAGAGAGATTTGCAGTTAAATGGGAGGCAAGCAAATGGGGAGCTAGTCAGAAAAACATCTTGTTACAGGGTTCCCTTTAATATATATGACGTCATATAGCGGGTGATTAGTGGAACCAGTCACAGTCTCGGTGGAACAGCCCTTGGAACATTGGCTGATTTTTCGGTCTAATGGGGAGCATACCTTCAGTAGCACATGACAACGGTCAATGGGATAGACAAGTCCACAGGTGTGCAAGGTCAATGGGAAGTCCACAGGTGTGCAAGGTCAATGGGAATGGTCAATGACAACGGTCAATGGGATAGACGAGTCCACAGGTGTGCAAGGTCAATGGGAATGGTCAATGACAACGGTCAATGGGGTAGACAAGTCCACAGGTGTGCAAGGTCAATGGGAATGGTCAATGACAACGGTCAATGGGATAGACAAGTCCACAGGTGTGCAAGGTCAATGGGAATGGTCAATGACAATGGTCAATGGGAATGGTCAATGACAACGGTCAATGGGATAGACAAGTCCACAGGTGTGCAAGGTCAATGGGAATGGTCAATGGGATAGACAAGTCCACAGGTGTGCAAGGTCAATGGGAATGGTCAATGACAATGGTCAATGGGGTAGACAAGTCCACATGTGTGCAAGGTCAATGGGAATGGTCAATGACAATGGTCAATGGGATAGACAAGTCCACAGGTGTGCAAGGTCAATGTGAATGGTCAATGACAACGGTCAATGGGATAGACAAGTCCACAGGTGTGCAAGGTCAATGTGAATGGTCAATGACAACGGTCAATGGGATAGACAAGTCCACAGGTGTGCAAGGTCAATGGGAATGGTCAATGGGATAGACAAGTCCACAGGTGTGCAAGGTCAATGTGAATGGTCAATGACAACGGTCAATGGGATAGACAAGTCCACAGGTGTGCAAGGTCAATGTGAATGGTCAATGACAATGGTCAATGGGGTAGATAAGTCCACAGGTGTGCAAGGTCAATGGGATAGACAGGTGTGCAAGGGTTTATCTGGTTACTAGTACGTACTTTTTTGTCCTTTTTTCCTGGACTGAAGATGTCACCCTGGAAAATTTGTGCCAATTTGTCAAAAACAGGCTCTTGGTAATGTGTTTTGCAGAAATTGGTACCAAGTGAAAAATATGCATTCCTTTGGACACTTCAGTAAACTGAAATAAACAGCTTACTATATAAGTCTTGATTTTGACTTTTGCCGAGAAGAGCCAGATTAGCCATAACCAGTCGCATATATGGGTTGTAGCAAAATTGAAATTCGGAATAAGAAAGGGGGCAGCACTTATCATAAGGACAACAATCATATAATTGAAAATAAACTGACAAAGAATGGATGGATTAATTAATTATATAACCTTTATTAACTGTACAACAAATGCTTACATGGTGTTGTAAATTCACACAGATTTGACAATTATACAAATCCAATTCAGCCTTCTAAATATAAGTAGGTACTTTTTAATATCCCACATAAGGATTTATACTTTTATGACATAGAAACATTGGCATTTTACAGTTGTGTATAAATTTGGCAAATTGGAATTATTTTATTATAAGAAGTTTTGAACATTTTAACTACTGGAGGTGGTAGCCATTTTAATCATCAATTTTAAGAGCGTCAATAGATAATTTTTTTTTTTATGAGATTGAGCTCTTATGGATGTCAGATAATGAAAGTAATCAATTTTGATACTTTAAACGTAACCAGAAAAGTACAAATGGCCTAAAAATAAGAGATACAGAACATTATACCGGTATACAGTTGTATACACATTCCACTCCCAACAGGTCCCCATTTTTACACCTGGGTAGAGAGCAGCAATAGTGGATTAATAGTCTTGCTGAAGGACAAATGCGATGGGGATACACTGGATTGGAACTTGGGGCCCCGTTTCATGAAAGGGTCTTATCTAAAAATCTGTCACGTGACTATGACTGAATTACGTACATTATGTACGTAATTCAGTCATAGTCGCGTGAAAGTTAGGGCGGTTTTTAGATAAGACCCTTCATGAAACGGTGCCCGGGATCCCAGTCATTGGAAAGCATGCACTCTAACAATCTTGCCACATCTTGTCCATGTCTTTGATGACTAATAAATCCAATTCAAGAAATATCAGCATGATTTAAATAATCCATTTTGTTCTTTAAATTTCCATGATTGCATTCTGAATCAACAACACCTATAAAAGATATAAATATTTGGCCTAATTGTTTGCAAATAAAATTGTTAACATTTATGAGATGAAATTAACTATGGTTGGTGAACACGCTTGCATACCCTGATAAATATTGGAGTTGCATTAAAAACAAAACATCAATAAGTTATTATGTCTAATAAACATATTTAACATAATATTAGTGTATATGTATATTGAACCACCATTTATACAAATGTACATGATATAGGAAAATAATCAAAATATGTATTTCCTATTGATCTATCAACCTCATATTTGTAAATAAAAGCAAAATAATGACTAAATTATTACCAGAACAGTGTTTATAACATATCACATTTCTTCTGCAGATTAATTTTTTTATTTGTGATAAAAAGTAGAAGCACATTCTCATATTGCTTCTCTTTTTTTATGAAACTATAATAAAATAATAAATGCACTTTTATAAAATAACTACATGTAAGTAAGACAACAAAAATATATACTATAAACACATATATTAAAGCCTTCTTTGAGTCTGCTCAAGAATATGGTCTAATATTCATAGCAGTAACATCTTTATGGAAACAAAAATTGCACTAAAATCCTTTTTTTCTTCTGAAAAAATATACATGTATGTACAATATAAGCTAAACAACATAAATTCAACATGTGTATCATGCATGTACATGTGTGCACTGACAGCATGCACACTACTCTGTACGATAAATGTGTTATTCAAACTGCATGATCGAAAAATTATAATGCATTAATTTTTGTTGTAATTAACATTTGTGCAAATTTTCACACAAATGTTCATGATTTAAATCTTGAGAATTTAATAAACATGACACAATATGATTAAAATCCATATAATCTTTGTGCTGTGAACACCTGTAGATTCAACCCAACCCTAAACTCTTGCATTTGAATACCACCAGGGGGTGTTATTACAAAGATCCTAGGTTGAACTTTACTCTAAGTTGGACTTAAACATTATGGAAAGCCATTTGTAGCCTTGGAATAAAATATATTCAAAAGAAAAAAATACAAGTACTTTAGACTTTTCATAATTCTTACATCAAGAACATAAAATCCCCTTGATAATAGAACATATCAATGATTTGAATCAACATTTTATGCCTTTTAAAATAAATTTTACAATTATGTTTTTTTAAACTAATGGCTTTCCATAATTTTCAGGATCTTTGTGAAACACCCCCCAGATGCAGTGCAAATGTTTAGAGTAAAGAATACACGTTGACAGATTGAAATATTTTACTGATACACACAAACACAAACTAAGTAATTACAAAACAATACAAATGATGAAACAAAACATACATATTGTTCAGTCTGAATGTAATGTTAAGTATTTGAACACCTTTTGCAGTCACTAGCAGTACTATACAGTCAAACCTGTCTTGGTGGCCAACTGTCTATACGCAGTCAACCAGCCTATAGTGACTATCATAAGTGATCTCCGGCAGGGAAAACCAGTGTAATGGTACCTGTCTATAGAGGTCACCTGTCTAAAGTGGCCACTATTCTTATTTTCTTGGGTGGTCAATATACGCAGGTTTGACTGTACTTTCCTGCAGTATTAAAGAACAATTTTACAGAGAAATGCAACATTACAGAAACGGACGATACTTCAAAAATGAACTGTACATATTAAGATAATCTTTGGCAGATGACACATTAATTCAATCTATTTTACAGCCTCAAAAAGAGAAGCAAAAAAGCACACAACACACAGCCCACCCACAGATAGCATTAAAGGGATCTAGTAACATTGTCCAAATCCTCAAAGCTTACTTGGAACTCTAGCGGTTCTATCATACCTTGTTGTATTCGTAGTATCAATAGAAGCATGGGACAGGTTTAATTTTTTTTTGAATTTCCCTTTCGTTAGAAAGATATTTTTTACGATTGAAGTGTTCAGATTTTTAACTATCCACTGGATAGTCATAACCATGTACAAAGTCAGTGCAATAAAAAGTGAATATTACTTTGCATTTTCGCTCATTACTCGGCCATATAACATCAATTTAAGGTGAAATTGTCACACATTTCTCAAAGGACATATCAGATCAGAACAATTCACATTGTATCAACCATTCATCACTTTGTGCACATGTCAAAAAAAGTACTAGATCCCTTTAAAAAGAGACAAACTTCAGTTTTTCCTCATGCACTCGTCAAAGTATTACTCCAGAATGAAGCAAAAAGTCAGAATGGAGCAGTGTATAAGAATATCACTAACTTTGCTTTTCACTTTGCGTTATAATTTGAAGGTAATTGCAATTTGAAAATAATTTTAAAAAATGATTTGAAGAGTGCAGCTATCTTGAGTTTTTGTTTGAGCAAATGCCCATTTGTATACCACAAATAAATTAATATATTGTAAACACATTCACAGCAAGAGGAGTAACTCGCTAGGTCATATTCCTGGGGGTATTTCACAAAGATCCTAAGTTGAACTTAACTCTAAGTATTTCAAACTTTTCATAAATTATTGTAAATCAAGAACATGAAATCCCCTTGATAATAGAAAATATCAATGATTTGAATCAAAATTGTATGCATTTAAAAGAAATTTTAAAATTTTGTTTTCAAAGAAACTAACAGTTTTCCATCATTTTAAAGTCCAACTTAGAGTTAATTTGAACTCAGGATCTTTGTGAAACACCCCCCTGGTCCATTTAGAAAGAAGCAAAAATATTGGCTCCATTTCCTCTAAGTGGATCAGGGGCTTTTATATGAAACCTTTCAACTCTTACCAGGTCCCCATTTACACACCTACGTTGAGACCCACAATTTTTAGTAAATGCCTTGCTGAAGGACAAATGCAATTTTCAAGAAAGCTGGTATCAAACTCACCCATCACCTCTGCATGTAGATTAGAAGGCACACACTCTATCAATCTTGCCACAACAAGTCTAAAATAGATCACAAATTTGATTGACAATTCTATAACGTTATTTAATGACTGCATATATTGATTTGAGCTGATGATTGTGGTTATAATGTGCAAAGACATAAACCTATGACAAAATGCAGTGCTTAATACTTCCTGGAAAGGCATGTTAATGAGATGTACTTTTATACAGTGTTAATTAGTTTATAATTTTCTCGCCCCTTAAATAGTTTGAAGTGTACCATACATTTTGTAAGTCCAATGTCAGGCAAACAAACATAAACAAAATAAATATTAATATGTTGCACATAACTGTATATTAGTATATACTACTATGATATTATTGCTTGTGCATTGTTAGCAGCGACAATGGTAACCAAGTGATTAACAGCTTTGGTGAAAGATGCCCAGATAAATTGTGCATGTGACAAGGACAAATTTACAAAAAGGTCAAAATCCCTACAGATTATCCAGATGTCCAATCGAGGCAAAAGAGAAATAAAAATAACACCACAACCTCACAACACAACCTTTATGCTAGTATTACATTAAGTGATGGTGATGATAGTGATGACGGTGGCTAAACTTCTAGCCGCTGTGATGATGATCTGTATGTGCTGCAAAATGTTTTTAAAAAGATGCATTTTCGTATCTGAATATTCAGTCCATACGTCCATATGTCTAAACTTCTAGCCGCTGTGATGATGATTTGTGTGTACAGTAAAGTCTTCAATACGATGCATTTTTGTACAATCAATAACAAATCTGAATATGTAGTCAGTCCACAACATGTCCAATCCAGGTAAAACGGGGGAAAATTACACATTTGACAGTCGACGCACAATCTATACAGTAGTATTGCGTATTGTAGGCGGTGAGGACGGCGGCAAAAGATCCGGTGGTTGTGACGGCGATTGTGATCGGTGCGGTCTCGATGATGGCGACGACCACGGAGCTGACGATGTCGATGGCCTGGACGATGAGGTTATTGACGACATTTGCAGTGTTGATTGTGTAGTTGTGACTGGATACTCACTGAGAATGGGAGTTGTTTCTACCGGTGTGAGGGGATTGCTCTCAGCGGACAGACAGCGGTTGTACGGGGGAGGGCTGGTGGCCGTTGATATCGTGCCTGCAAAACAAACGTCAAACATGATACATACACATGTTGACACTACATGAATATAGAGGCCTTCAAGTGAAATATTTGTGTTAAAGATAGTTTCCTTCTCTTGCAGGCATCTTCAAATTAGTGCCGAGTCAAACTGGATATTTTGACAAACGGATATGGGTCGAGTAAAAATGGACGGATATCGGATATATCCGAAATAAAATTAAAAAATAAAAAAAATAAATAAATAAATTTGATTTTGTTGATTTAAAAAAAAAAAAATTCTCGAATACCCGTATCCGAGAATTTGAATCCAGTATCCGACCTTCATGGTCGGATATCGGATGGATATCCGTTTGGACTCAGCCCTACTTCAAATTGAGTAAAAGCTTCCACGAACCACAATAATAAAATTTGTACATCAAGATGGAGAAATTAGATCTATTGATTTATTCCTTCATGCAATAAATACGTTTGGAATGAATTGTACGGGACCTCGACTACTTGGCTTATATTTAATGTACAAACTGTATGGGGGATTAATCTACTCATGTTAACTTGTCAAGAGAAGTGGTCAAAGTATTCTATTCGTACAATTATAATTCACACTCGGAGGGTTAAGTAGGTATTTTGCTGATAAATAAAATGTGAATTTGCTGAGTTCTTTTTCTACGGAAATGTTAACTTTGATCCGAAAGACTCACTGATATCTGATGGTGTGGTAGGCTCTGATCCAGGCAGTAGTAGCATTACGTGGTCGGGCTGATTCGAGGCACGCGAGTCTCGGTTTTGATTCGTCTCTCTTCTGCTGTTTCGCTGTAACGTACCCTGCTGCAGCATGTATGGCGGCGGCATCTCCTCTACGGTATTATTATCCTTGAAGAACCTGAATGGCAATAATAAAATATAAATTGATGAAAAAGTTATTACAAGCTTGAATATATTTAAAAGTTAAAGTCCTTCCCGTGCTAAATTTGGCACATAAGGATGCACTTATCTCTGATTCATTAGCCCTAGGCCACACGTCTACTAAATGAAGCGAAAGCTACAAAGGGGGGCCAGTCCTCTGGGAACTCGTGTGATTAACTTTCCCTTCTCCATTCTATAAATGCCCAGTGCCTGGCTAGAAGGGTACCATTATAAAAGTCTGTGGTATGACCCGGTCTGAGTTCGAACCAGGGACCTCCCGTGTATGAGGCGGACACTCTAACCGCTAAGCCACCATGCTTGTCATGGAAACTTGTTATGTGCCCTTTTATATGTTATATGGGAAGCCATGTTTATCTTCTGTATTATTGTCCTAAAAACCTGTCAAGGATCAAATGAATAGCCAAATTGAGAAGATACCATTTTCAGGACATAATAATAACAAATTTGTTTTGAAAGAAGGTATGATATTAAATTGGGAATTAACGTATAATATTGAACCAGAACTTTTGTCATAAGGCACTCAAAATGTATTTAAAATCAACATTTGACAATACTGAATGACTCATTGGATATCATCTGTTATAAAACACTTAACTGTTTTACAATATCTTCTAATATGATTTTAATTATAATATCTTATCCCGTTGGAATCCCATTTTCTTTGCCTTCTTTTAATCACAATATATTTCTGGTCAGTTTCTCTACGTTTGTTTGTTTGTTTGTTTATTTTATTTCCACTTTTTCACATCAATACAAAGAAACATCATACAAATATATAAAATGAGTAACATGTAAGTTTAACAAAATATGTTTCTAATTAAAATACAAGCAAAAACAAATATATTAATTGGTGCCAATCCATCGTGAAAATAATCTGCATAATATAAAATAAGAAATAAGGGGGAGAATGGATATCTTATGTAATGCTTGGTAAGTTTCTTATAAAGGAAAAAGCAGGAGACCACATGTCGTAAGCGTAAAAGCTTGATGTTGACTGTGGCCTCTGCCGAGTTAGCAAGTAAAGAACAACCTATGCAAGGGACGCGATTAAAAATCCATTTATCAATTGTATTATAAATTTGTGTGTTATATTCAAAATTAAATAAAATATAGGTAAAACTAGATGGATCTTCGACTGCGCGCAGTCGAAAATGATGCCTCCGCCATTACGCGATTTATATCAAACCCAAATCAACATGTACACTGAATTAATTCTGTCAACTCAATTTTGATGGTACTCTGTCTTTTAGATCTTCACATATCACAATTATGAGCTATAAGTAACCTTGACCTTTGACCGCATGACCCCCAAAATCTAATCAGTTCATTGGCTCTCCAAGGAACATACATGTACCAAGTTTGGTCAGAATCCGTCAATCCGTTCTTGAGATAACGCGATCACGAGCTATTTTTGCATATATAATGAGCTGTGACCTTTGACCTTTGACCTCATGACCCCAAAATCTAATCAGATCATCGGCCCCCCAAGATACATACATGTACCAAGTTTGGTCAGAATCCGTCAATCCGTTCTTCAGATAACGCAATCACGAGCTATTTTTGCATATATAATGAGCTCTGTGACCTTTGACCTTTGACCTCATGAACCCAAAATCTAATCAGTTCATTGGCTCTCCAAGGAACATACATGTACCAAGTTTGGTCAGAATCCGTCAATCTGTTCTTGAGATAACGCGATCACGAGCTATTTTTGCATATATAATGAGCTCTGTGACCTTTGACCTTTGACCTCATGACCCCAAAATCTAATCAGATCATCGGCCCCCCAAGATACATACATGACCCAAGTTTGGTGAAAATCCGTCAATCGGTTCTTGAGATAACGCGATCACGAGCTATTTTTTGCATATATAATGAGCTCTGAAACCTTTGACCTTTGACCTCATGACCCCAAAATCTAATCAGATCATCAGCCCCCCAAGATACATACATGACCCAAGTTTGGTGAAAATCCGTCAATCGGTTCTTGAGATAACGCGATCACGAGAACGGGACGTACGGACGTACGTACGGACGTACGTACGTACGGACGGACGGACAACCCGAAAACATAATGCCTCCGGCTACTTCGTTGCGGAGGCATAATAATTCAAAGTGAGCATGACTGAATTAATTTCGAGTGAAAATAACAAAATATATTTAGTGACATGTTTCGTATTGAGAAGTGCATTTGTGCATAGTGCAAAACTTTAGCTTGGTGCATAGAACAATAAGAGACTAATATCGTGAAATTAAGTGTGTGGTGGTTTCAATTACGTGTAATAATATCAAAATGTATTAAAATGTATGCAGGGCCCTTTCCTATTGACAAACAAAATAGAACAATTCCAAGATATAACAAATCAAATTATTTAACATTTCTATGTAAGATCTAGCAAACTATACTGAGTTAACAAATATGTTTTCATATTAGCTTTAAATGAATAAAGGGAGGTCCTAATTTTAATATGGTTAGGTAAGTTATTCCAAATATCTGGGCCATGGTGTCTAATTGATCGTAGGGCTAAACTAAGTTTGGGATTATTAAGATGGTAATCATGAGCATGTCGAGTTAAATATGAGTGTACGTTTACATTTAATAAATAAAAGTTTAGGAAAGATGCTGGAAGTGTTTTGGAAGTGTACTTATACATAAAAATGGCAGTTTGGAGCGTATGTATGTCATAAACCTTTAACGTTTTTAATTGACTAAATAACGGGTTAGAATTTGCAAGATAATTAGAGTGTGTACAAATACGAATTGCTCTCTTCTGCAGAAGAAATATTGAGTTTATTTTCATTTTACTACAGTTTGCCCATATAATATTACAATATGTTATATACGGTAAAATTAAAGTATTATAAAGAGTAAATAAATATTTATCATTTATCAAATATTTCATTTTATACAAAATACCAATATTCCGGGATATCAAAATAGTTATATTATGAATATGTTCATTCCAAGACAAATTTGAGTCAATAGTAACTCCTAAAAATTTAGTTGACTGTTTTTCTACCAGGGATACACCATCTATAAACAAATTACATTGAGGTTGGTCTTGGGAGTTAATAGTTCTAAAACGAATGAAATTAGTTTTACTTATATCTAAGGATAATTTATTACATTTAAACCATAATGAGATATTACGCAAATCATGATTTACAGTATCAACAAGTGTATCAATATTTTTGTGTGAGTAAATTATATTTGTGTCGTCGGCAAAAAGAATGTAAGTTACAATATTTGATGATCTTATTATATCATTAACATAAATCAAAAATAATAGTGGGCCTAAGATGGAACCTTGAGGAACTCCACATGTGAGGTTCAATTTTGAGGAACTATTGGAATAATAATAAACGTACTGTGTTCTATTTTTAAGATAGTCCTCAAACCAGGATAGAGCAAGGCCTCTGATGCCATAGTGTTCTAGTTTATGAAGTAAAATTGTATGATCGATGGTATCAAAGGCCTTACTCAGATCCATAAAAATACCTATAACATATTCCTTTTTAGCGAGAGATTCAATTATCTTATCACAAAGTTGAATTAAAGCAAAATCAGTTGAATGATTTTTCCTAAAACCAAACTGATTAGGAATCAAAATATCGTGCTCATTCAAAAAAGAAATCAATCTATTATATACCAATTTCTCTAAAACCTTTGAAATACTTGATAATAGTGATATTGGGCGATAATTTTGAAGTTTAGATGGGTCATCTTTTTTATAAATCGGTATAACTTTAGCAACTTTTAATAAGTTAGGACAGGAACCAGTAGAGAGAGAAATATTAAATATATAAACCAATGGAGAAACAATAAAGTGTATTATTTGCTTAATGAGATTCATACTTAACCCATCCTGTCCTGATGACTTACTTGATTTCAATGATTGAACTATACAAACTACTTCATGAATTGTTGTGGGAGTGAAGAATAATGAATTTTCAGAGGGTTCAAAAAGGTATTGAGAAAAATTATTATTACCAGCATCAATCTTAGAGGCTAATGTGGGACCTATATTAACAAAATAATCATAAAACAAATTTGCACATTCATTCAAATTATTAATATCTTGTCCATTGACATTAATGTTTGTATTTATATGTTTTTTCTTACCAGTAAGATTTTATAATATTCCAAAGTGAATTATTATTTTGAGTACTCAAAATTGTATTTGAATAATATAATTTGCGGGATAGCCGAATAATTGATGTTAACTTATTTCTATATTTTTTATATTTATCTAAATCATTATTATCTTTACTTCTTAATGCTTTCTTATATAATCGATTGCGAGTCGCAATCGATCGTAAAATGCCCCTAGTTATCCATGGTTTTTTAGCCTTATTTTTATTTAACTTAATTCTAACCAAAGGAATATTTTTATTATAATAATACATTAGTTTATTCAAAAATATATCGTATGCATTGTTAGCATCTACTAAATTGTATACATCAGCCCAAGATTCTGATGCTAAGTCATCCCGTGTTTGAATTAATCTTATAAAATAAGTAGAACAGCAATGAATATCTTGCTACAATAACTCTTGTTCTCAGAATCATAACCAACAAACTTTAAGAAAATAAAGTAATTTCTTACGAATAAGGAGGCGGGGGTTCTCTGAATATAGCGCCACCTATGTCATCGAGTGCTGGGACAGGAGGGGGTCCGGAGCCGGGCTCAAAGTCACCTTCATTGCCATCACGCAGCTGCTGCACCCCTGGGGGAACAAATCAATCAAATATGAAATATTATGATGATAACATATTAATATCTTGATTGAAAGAGCATCATCATATAAATAACAATTCTGCTAGTGGCGTAGTACTAAACTAGCACTAAACTGTGTAAGCCAATTGGGGAGCATCTTCAAACATCTACAGTCAAACCTGTCATAGAGGCCACCTGTCTATAGCAGCCAACCTGCCTATAATGGCCACCAAAAGTGGTCCCTTGGAGCCTGTCTTGTGTCCCTTGGGTGGTCATTATACACAAGCTTGACAATACTTTATTTTTGAAAATGTGTTTTGTTGTTTTAATTCTAATGCAACCACAAACTTACTGTATCTGAGATAAGCTATCCTCTTCTGCCTCATCCTGTACACCATGAACAGCATCATGCCGAGTAGGAGGAACGATGTGATCATAGTCAGCACCCATCGCATGTTCTCTGACATCAATGCTGTAAGAAAGAACAAAGGAATTTGAGATAAGATATGACATTTAAGAAAGAAGATATATCTTCCCCCTTCCACCCCCCCCCCCCCATTATTCCTTGCATAAAGAACGATGTGATCATAGT
Source organism: Echinarachnius parma (assembly GCA_037951105.1). Taxonomy (NCBI): domain Eukaryota; kingdom Metazoa; phylum Echinodermata; class Echinoidea; order Clypeasteroida; family Echinarachniidae; genus Echinarachnius; species Echinarachnius parma. The sequence continues at coordinate 338,609 of JBAMJV010000715.1, read as the reverse complement.
CAGCACCCAACGCATGTTCTCTGACATCAATGCTGTAAGAAAGAACAAAGGATTTGAAGATTATACAGCTTTTACTGAAAAATCTCCTGCTCCCCATTATTCTTTGCAGAAGGTAAAGGATGTACAAAAGTAGATTTACAGTGTTTTGTCTAAAATCTTTCTCCTTCCCTCATCATTCCTTCTCCAACATCAATGCTGTAACCAAGAACACAGGAATTTGAGACGAAATAGCACATGAAAGATATACTATTTCAGAAGATATCTCCGCCTTCCCATCATCCCTTGCAGGAAGAAAGGCATGATCAAAGTGAGGATCCAGTGCATGTTCTCCGACATTAATGCTTTAACAAATATCAAAGGAATTTGAGAACATGCTCATAAAAATCCTCATGAACTATTATATAATGTATAAGAATGGTTGACATAAATTGTCTTTTCATTAAGTTTTGGTCATCCCATGACTACCGATGTGGGGAATATTTTGACATAGAATCAAATAGTTTCGCAAATAAGACAGACACAGGAGGCTACAAACCTTCTGGCTTATCATTGTCCAGGTTGTTCGGGTCGTGATCCAGACACTTGTACTGGCAGCACTCGTCTGGGTTGCGCTCAAAGTTCATGCAATTAGGGGGCGCACATCCGGCGATGCTGCAGATATTGGGCACGCCGTGCAGGCAGGTACACACTGTGCAGCTGTCGTGGCCAGGAGGCGTGAACGACTTCCCCTCGGGAATCAGATCACCCTTTCGATCGAAGCACGACTTTGACGCACCTGTAGATGTAGTATAAGAAGAACAAAGCTATGTTAAATGGAGATCAAAACACATGATACATTGTAGTCGAAGCAGGACTTTGACGCACCTGTAGGCGTATTATAAGAAGAACAAAGAACCAGAACGTCAATGACGTAGCGCTCATCCGGCATCTCGCAACATCAAATATCGCAAATTTCATGTGGTACACTTTTCAACTGGTCAAAAAATAAAAATTTGATGCCCTGGAAGGGACATAAAAATTAAAAAATTAACCAGAACGTCAATGACGTAGCGCTCATCCGGCATCTCGCAACATCAAATATCGCAAATTTCATGTGGTACACTTTTCAACTGGTCAAAAAATAAAAATGTGATGCCCTGGAAGGGACATAAAAATTAATTAAACAAAAATTAGAGTGAAAAAAATATAAATTTGACGCCCCAGAAGGGACATGGGAAAAAAAATAATTTAAAAAAAAAATTTAAAAAAAAAAAAAAAAAAAAAATAAAAAAAAAATTAAAAAAAAAAAAAAAATAAAAAATAATAAATAAATGAATAAAAAAATAAAAAATAAAAAATAAATAATAAAAATAAATAAATAAATAAATAAATAAATAAATAAATAAAAAATTACCATAATTAATTAATGGAGAAAAATTTCAAAATTCTGTGTAGAAGTTTGGTGTACCAAAGTTAGCTCTACCAGATAAAGCAAACCAAATCAAAATCGGTCGAGAAATGAAGGAGAAGGAGCATTTTTTGTGATTTTTGGAATAAATTTGCATAAATTACCATAATTAATTAATGGAGAAAAATTTCAAAATTCTGTGTGGAAGTTTAGTGTACCAAAGTTAGCTCTACCAGATAAAGCAAACCAAATCAAAATCGGTCAAGAAATGAAGGAGAAGAAGCATTTTTTGTGATTTCGAATAAATTTGCATAAATTAGCATATATAATGAATTTCACGATTCTGTGTAGAAGTTTTAAATCCCCCTCCTAGCCCTATCTTATGAAACAATCAGAATCAAAATCGGTTGAAAAATAACGAAGAAGAAGCATTTTGAAAACTGTGGACGGACGGACGGACGGACGGACGGAAGGACGGACGGACGGAAGGACGGACGGACGGACGACGGACGCCACGCCATGGCATAAGCTCATCGGGCCCTTCGGGCCGGATGAGCTAAAAATTAGAGTGAAAAAAATATAACTTTGATGCCCCAGAAGGGACATGGGAAAAAAAAAAAATTTTAATAAAAAAAAAATAATAATAAATAAATAAATATAAAAAAAAAAAAAAAAAATTTAATTAATTTAAAAATAATAATAACAATAAAAAATAAATAAATAAATAAATAAATAAATAAATAAATAAATAAAAAATTACCATCATTAATTAATGGAGACAAATTTCAAAATTCTGTGTAGAAGTTTAGTGTACCAAAGTTAGTTCTACCAGATAAAGCAAACCAAATCAAAATCGGTCGAGAAATGAAGGAGAAGAAGCATTTTTTGTGATTTCGAATAAATTTGCATAAATTACCATAGATAATGAATTTCACGATTCTGTGTAGAAGTTTAAAATCCCCCTCCTAGCCCTTATGAAACAATCAGAATCAAAATTGGTTGAAAAATAACGAAGAAGAAGCATTTTGAAAACTGTGGACGGACGGACGGACGGAAGGAAGGACGGACGGACGGACGGACGGACGGACGGACGGACGGACGGACGGACGGACGGACGGACGGACGGACGGACGGACGACGGACGCCATGGCATAAGCTCATCGGGCCCTTCGGGCCGGATGAGCTAAAAATGTTAAATGGAGATACATACACATGATACATTGTATTTTGTTGCTGACAAGTTTGAAAACCACCTGAAGACCACTATTTCATCCATTTGTTAGCCTGTGATGCAAGCAGATTCATCATACCATGATACACAGAAACTTATCATCTAGTCAATACCATTCTCAACTGAAATCAAACTAAGTGAAAGTACTGAAGTTAACCCTAACCAGGCCGGGTTATTTTGGCTATGCTATAGCCGGGGGGGGGGGGGGGGGGGGGGGGGGGGGGTGGATTCCACCCCCCCCCTGAGATCTTGGTTGCCGAACGCGCGGCCGCCACAAAATTTGGCACACAGATAGATTGCGACATAATCTACAAGATTGCATTGTTAGATTTTTGAGAAAAAAAAAAAAAAAAAAAAAAAAAAAAAAATCAATTTCGAATTATGCAAATTTATGCAAAAATCCCCTTTTTGTCAATAAATCAAAAATTGCGACAGCCAAAAAATTCCTTATGTATTTCTTTTTTTTTTAAATTTCTTATGTATTTCTTTGTTTTTTTACTTTTTTTTTTTTTTTTTTTTTGATGGAATAAATTATTAACCATTATTCAACAACTTTTAGCCCAAAATTAAATGACTGCAGTGATTAGAATGAAAAATAATGAAGGTTTTGTCTATTATAGCAAAAAATCAATTTCCATAGGATTTGTACATAAATCACAAAATTTGGCGATTTTCGGGCAGACGCTCACTTACAAAAGGTCACGTGACTTTAGAACCTAAAACCCGGTCGTCGCAAATTTGGTCTCAAAAGTTGCGCAAGACTTCAATGAAAAAACTCATGAAGTCGCGAGGCAATACCTGCGCGCGTTGCGGAATTATCGCGCGAAAAGTCGAGGGGGGGGTGGATTCCACCCCCCCCCCGGCCTGGTTAGGGTTAAAACACATTATTTTCAGAGTGAGCTTATTTTTGCAAAGTTGGGGAAGAGTTATTAAGATGTAGAAAACATTTTAAAATGTCTGCCTTACGATTTATAACCTGTACTATGCTAGTGACAGAGTGTGTTGGATCTTTACTCACAACTGATCCCTTTGGCGTGAGTCTACAGAAAATACATACTTCTTGAATGGGTTGAATAGGCTCATGTGGTCATCCAGGCCATACCTTTCTTGCAGATGAACGGGATGCTTTCATCACACCGAGCCAGGTTCCATCCCCACTTGGTGAGGTAGCCGCTCACATAGACCAGCTTGAGCTGGACACACACCACCGGTTGAGACTTCAGATCCTCTGGAACCGTTGTGGGGATGTTGGCGCTGTTGTCGATCAGCGGTTCAGGCCCTGTCGGCTCCTCGGTCCGCACCTGCCACATGGTGGTGTTTGTGGAGCTGTCGTTGTTGCCGCTGCTGTTGCCCTCCATGTGGCTGCCACTCGTTGCGGGGACCAGGATGTAGCCCATCCACCACACCACTGTGGTGTTTCTTGGATTTCGTGCCTGTTTGAAAATAATGGGCAAGGAATTGTTGAAAACTGCCGACAGTCGATTTATCTCATATACTATTTCAGCATTCTAGTACAGGAGTTATTATTGTGCTTCATAGCCAGTAATAAAGAACACTGCGCTGATTTAATTAATAAACTTCCATTAATCCAACTGTTGTGTTTCTTTGATTTCGTGCCTGTTTGAAAAGAGGAATGGGTAAAAAGTTGCTCCAGCTTTTTATCTACCATTAAAGCATTGTAGTATTTATGGAGACTGTTATGCTTCATAGCCAGTATTAAAGAACTGTTCCCTTACACAACCAGGCATGGGGCTTAGCAGTTAAGAATGTCTTACTTTCCCTACTTGGTACATGGTGAAGGATGTGGCATAGGACTAAAGAATCAGAGATAAGCATCGTCTTATGTGCCAAAACGGCATGGGAAGAACTCAACTTTCTATTCTTGCATAAATCCAAACTCATTACCTGCATGGCATGAGCCCTGAGGATTCCCTGTAGTTCCTTCTCAGTAACTGTAGCCAGGGAGCCGCCTTCCTGCCTGCAGAATTCCTGGGCACTGGTGTGTTCCAGGGTGTCGTACAGCTGGGCCTTCCTGAAGCAGGAACTGGTCTGGCCAAACAGATCCCAGCCATCTGGACACCATGGATCTGATGGGGGTAAACATAATACAATGGAATCTTGTTATAACAAGGTCTTTAAGATCATACTAATTACCTTTAAATGTTAAATCACGATCTTATATCAGGGTTAAAAAGGTTCTGGCCAAACAGGACCCATCCATATGGACACCATGCATCTGCTGGAATAAACATACACATGGACATAAACAACACCAACAATCATAATACACTGGAACCTCTTGAAAATAAGCTCTTTGTGACCATACAATGTTAAAGGTATATGTCATGTATAGGACTAGTATGTCAGGGTAAAAACAAAGGGGTAAAGAGACGGGACCAGCCAAATGACCTCGTTATAAGAGGGTTTAGTTAAATCACAGGTCATTATGTATTTACATGTATAACAAGGTTCCTCTCAATTGAGTGCTGGTAATGAAACTGTATAAAAGCTGTTTTAGATATCTTCTGGGTGATTGGACATATCATCTAGACTAGTAAGATGACTAGATTTATACAGTACATTATAAGTAGTAATATTCTTCTTTTGTGAATGTTACACTGTATATATGTAATATCTGTATACTAATACAGTCCACATATACTATACAAGTCAACTTGCATGATTTGCTTTTCTTTGTTTTGTATTGTTTTTTTCCTACACAAGTTAAAATTAAATCCCAATAGATTTGACTTATGATTGTACATTAAAAAGGACTTATTATTTTCAGCTAATCCGACATACAATTATGTGCATTGTGTGTAGAGATAAATACCTTGGGGTGTTTCACAAAGATTCTAAGTTGGATCTAACAATTACGGAAAGTCGTTAGTTTCTATATAAATTGTTGAAACAGTTCTTTGAAAAGGCATTACTTTGAAGAAACAAAATCTGTTATATTTGTTATTATCAACGATCCCTGAAATTATTGATATACATTTTTTTTTAAAGTCTCATATACTTGTCTTTTTTGCTTTTGACTGTTTTATTCCAAGGCTACAAATTGCTTTCCATAATCAGTGCTCGGAATTAACATAGGCCCGCTGGACCAGGGCCACTAAATTTCATTGATCCTAACTCTACTGGCCCATTCGGGCAAGTAAATGTAACAGAAATTATTTTTCTTTGTTTGGGGCCACTATATTTAGGCTTTGGGCCACTAGAAGTTGACAATCTTGTTGTTTCTTGCCCGACTGGGCCACAAGGCAAAACATTAATTTCTAATCGGGCCACTAGCAAAGAAAGGTTAGCATGAAACCCTTGCATATGAGCAGTACCTGGGAATGTGTCAAGATCAAGTTGCATTTGAAGTAAGTTATCAGACTCAATTACCCTCAAATCTAAGGCAGCTTGATCCTCAAGTTCAAGAGTCTAGACCATATAGCACTTGTGCACTAGTGAATAGCACTACAGTAGTGCATGCAGAGCTCCAATTACAGGGGTAATTTAGAGTTATTAGAGTTAGACTAAGCCACTTTCACATCAAAATTCTCCATATATATGAACCCATATCTCCTGAAGCTTTAATTGTATATATTAAATGTGCACCTGTAAAGTGTCAGATACATGTATTGCCCAAAATTACATTTGGGACTTCAATCCTATACCAAAATCATTGTAAGATATGTCCGAATGATGTGTGAAAGTTTCATTGAAAAAGAACACTGCTTTCCTGGTTAAAAAAGCGAAAATTTGCATCAGCTTTTACAACGAATAACGCGTATGAGGTTTATGACCGTTCATTAACGCTCTTGAGCTGAATGATTATCAGTGATAGATATCGTCATACTAAAGGGGCATTTAAAAAAAATCGAACCCTATTTTATTCTTCGCCCACCATAAGCCAAACAACACGGTAGAAGAGAAATGTGGAAGCTCTAAGTACTTTTCGTGGAGTTAGACATTTTACTGGTTTCACTTTAAGCTTTCTCTGCTGTCCATTATTGAACCTTATGAAGTTGCTAGTCTGATTTCATAAAAACGCAACTGAATCTATTATATTAATACGGTAAGCTTCAACCCCCCGAATTGCCTCCCACTCGAGATAACCTCACCCCGAGGATTCGGCGACTCCCCGACCGTCGCGATCGAAGGATATACGTTTTGCGGAGGACAATAAGGCATTCCCGAGTCGCTCCCGCCCCGTGGTCGTCGTCCAGATCAAAGAAAAGGGAAAGTCAGCAATGCCAATTGCCCGTTTAAGACGCCGAGCATTGACTAACGATTTATCGCCGTAAAAGTATTTGTAAGAATATAAATTGGAGTAGATAAAACAAATAATATATCGAGAAACCATTTTAGATATAACACGTTGCGAAACTACCCAGGTTTTGATAAATATCAATATTTATATTACGCGGATGGTATGGTACTGATCGCTATTGCCGATTGGCATCGTGTTTGTAAGTGCATGGACGACAAAATGCGACAACTTCAATTTAGCTGCGGTTATACAACGCGCAATGGCTGTACAGCCGTGTATACACGTCGCGGAGTCATCTAATTACCCCACCGAACCGTAGTTTATTTGCATAGCTCACTGACCTGCTGACCATCGTCTCTGGTCACTATATATTCGCCCTACCGTACACGATACTATAATTGCGCCAGCTTATGGTAAGATGTATTAAGTCCGCGAGCTCACATGCTTTGTACACAGCTGAGTGGGCGTGCAAAGTGCATTGAAGTGAATAAAGCGGGGTGGACAATGGTGGAGCAGGGGAGTTTTATACAATCTCGACATCTTGCGGTAAGATGATTGTATTATGCCATCCGCGAAGAGAAGACGCCTGGGGGTGGGGGGGGGGGGGGGGTGGTATCTGCTCATTTATTATGCAATGCATGTATTGACGGCTACTATTCCCTTCAACCATGGAACTCCCATATCCTTGCTTCAACGGAATATATCATCGGGTTTCACAAGAATATGACAAAATGTATACGCCGGAGAACTTAGATTGGATATGAAAAGTTTATGGGATGCATAGACGGCTACTATTCCCTTCAAAGGAATATATCATCGGGTTTCACAAGAATATGACAAAATGTATACGCCGGAGAACTTAGATTGGATATGAAACGTTCATGGGACACGACGGGTTATGTGTCATGCAGGCAATTGGAGTCGCGCGGGGGGGGGGGGGGGTTCAACGGCGAAGCTACTGTATATTAGCAAGTACACGAACATAGTGTACTGTATCTAATTTAATACAAGCGGAACAAATTATGGACTCTATAAAATATGGGGGATAATTGAATAACTTTCCATGGGTACTAAACCATTATGATTTTGTTATACATTGGCCCGATATCGTTGGACGGGACCCTAATGCGTCGGGGCCCCGTCCAACGACCGGTTGTGGGGCGGGATTGAGTCGCCCGTGTTTATTTTGTCTTATACTATTTAAATTATGACTCTGGGAATAGTAAAGATTTAAAGTATCGTTATGTCATCATCGCCTTTCTCTCACAAAAACCCGCGGATTTCCGCGGGTACAGCTAGTAGAAAATAATGTTGGAGGGCATTGGTCTAGTTACAATCTTGTGATACCTGAGAATCTTGGGAAAGCTTTTGGCCTTCAGAAACAGGAGCTACATGTAGGTGAGATCACCTTTAGAATTCTGAATGACTGGTTTTTACCTTTCCCTGCTGTCCAATTATTGCTTTCTTTTTAACCTTTTGTGGGTTTTTTCTAATTAATTCTTTAAAAAACAACAATTGACTGAAGAAGAGTTTAGGAGGGCGTTGTTCTACTTGCCTGTCATACCAGCGAACCTCGGCAAGTTTTTGCCCTTCAGGAACGGGAGCTTGGTGAGAACATCATCAGAAAGCTGGAAGACTGCAGCTTTTTAACCTTCTCTGCTATCCAACTATGGCTCCCAGTTTAACTGTTTGTGGTTGTTTCTGATGATTTCTCAAAACATAACTCACTAGAGAAGAGTTTAGGAGGGTGTTGTTCTACTTGCCTGTCATACCAGCGAACCTCCGAAAGTTTTTGCCCTTCAGGATGGGAGCTTGGTGAGAACATCATCAGAAAGCTGGATGACTCGCTTTTAACTTTCTCTGCTTTCAAACTATCGCTTCCATTTGAACCTTTTGTGGTTGTTTCTGATGATTTCTCAAAACATAACTGACTAGAGAAGAGTTTAGGAAGGTGTTGTTCTACATTACTTGCCTGTCATACCACCGAACCTCGGGAAGTTTTTGCCCTTCAGGAACGGGAGCTTGGTGAGAACATCATCAGAAAGCTGGATGACTTGTTTTAAGCTTTCTCTGCTGTCCAATTATTGCTTCCATTTTAACTTTTTAAATAATTTCTCAAAAACCTAACTGACTAGAGAAGAGTTTAGGAGGGTGTAGTTCTACTTGCCTGTCATACCAGCAAACCTCGGGAAGTTTTTGCCCTTCAGGAACGGGAGCTTGGTGAGATAATCATCCGGGAGGGATGTTACCGGCTGCATCTCCATCCGACCCAGGGCCAGTGTAAACAGACATGCTGGAAAACAGAAGACAAATATGATCGTCATTATACTAAATTATTGCAGACATTTGCATAATGGTGAATACAAGAAGTGATTAGGGTACATTGGTAGGGCTCCGAGGGCTCGACACTAGCACTTGCCCAATTGTAGGGCCACTGATTTTCCGTTTCAAAAAAAGGCCTTTTCCGTTTCAGAAAATCTGGAATTCCGTTTTTACCTGCCTGAAAAACGGAAATTCTGTTTTGCCATAGACTTTGTACATGTGAAAAACTGCAAATTCCGTTTACATAGAACTCCATACAAAATTCAATGAGTAGGGTAAAATCATGATTTTCACCCACAAATCATCAAAATTTTGGGGGAATGTGTCATGCCTGATATCAGGAAGGACTTACCACAGGCCAGAGGCAGAGAGTAAATATCTTTAACATTTATTCATTAATGATTAAGGCTGAGTTGGTTCAGTCCGTCACACTGGTTCCCGACCGTCACCATCGGGTCCCGGTTTCGTTTTTTTCGGAACGGGCTCCGAAAAAGAAAAAAAAAAAAATTTAAAAAAAAATAAAATGATTTTTTTTTTTTTTTTTTTTTTTTTTCCGTTTTCCGTTTCAAATGGTCAATTCCGCGATTTTCCGCGATTTTCCGCGATCGCGGAAAATCCGTGCCTCTACAATTGCCACGACAAGTAAAACATGTCGGGCAAGAAAATCGCATACTGTATATGGACTAGATGGTTGCCCAATTGGGCAACTACAAATTTTGTTTAACCACAGGATAATATGTAATTCCTGTATAAATCTCATCTAGAAGTAATTGGGCTGGTAGATTTTATGTTGGGGCAAGTTAAACATTTACTCAAAATGAATTATTTTACTAGCCTGGACAGGCCATTAGCAAAAAAGTTAGTGTGGAGGCTAGAAATACATGTACACTGTAGGTGAGGAAATATAACCAAGTTGGGATCTCTTCTTTGAAAGGAGGGACAGATCAGTTTCATCTACATGTATGCCCCAGACCTGTAGCCAGTAAAAACAGGTATGCTGGAAAAGAGAAACGTCACAATTGTGTAAATAGTCGATCGGATGAAATGTTGCGAAACAGGATTGAAGAATCTCTGTAGAGAAAAGTCAATCAAAAGTCAATTATGCCTACCCGGCCCGGCCAATAAATTTGGATCTTATCACTCTCCTACCAAGTCTACTAACTTCAGATGGAACATGAGGTTTGTAACCATGGTAACTTCTCCAGTGTTGAAGTCTATCTGAATGTACTTGACACTTGCGTAGACCCTTACGTAATACCTATTGTTCAGCGGGGGATGAATGAATAGATCACCCCCCCCCCCCCTCCCCCTCCCCTGAATAATAGGTATCAATTACAGATCTAGGCCAGTGGTAATTGATTTCACCTAAATATTTATAATTCATCTAATTAAGGTTTGGGATTTATTTTTTTGCTTTATTTTATTGGTTTCACACCACTAGAGATAGATGTATGCCTTCATTTTGAGTACATGGCAGACAGTGGTCTGCTATTAGCGCCTCAAACACAAGCGGTGTCAAATTTCCCACTTCTTTTTCACACCCACTTTCACATTTCACACTGCCAAATCAATCGGGAGCTTTTACAGTCTGACCTGGTTATCCGGCTAAGGGTTATCCAAAAAATCTTTTCTAAAACGGGACACAATCTTGCAGTGAATGTTCTTTGTTTTGTATTCATTTCCACTAAAAATGTTGCACAAAATATATATACAGAGATGCATGGATGCCAATCCCTACATGGCTGGATTACATATTTTGCAAGATGATACGAATACTGCATTTTGAGCTACTGTATGAAATGTGCATGACTGCTTGTTATGATGAAATCATAGAGTCCTTGAATGTGGTTAGCTAATAGAACCTCAAATGATACTGATTTGTATGCGTCAGATTTCTCACCCTAGCTCACTTTCACATCACACTTTCACTTGTTATGACATTTTTTTTCTGTGTAGATCATACATGTCACATACTCCATGTTTAATGTGGAAAATATGTAACATAGGAACTTTATAGCAAGCCTCCACACTATTTTCTTGACTGGCTCGTTTGGACTGGCTCGTTTTGACAAGTATCTTTTCAAATTTTACTAGCCCAAACAGAAACTTGCCTGCCTACCCTCTAGATGAGATTTAAACCTAAGGAATTACATTATTCTCTCATAGTTGACCAATAATTTAGTTGCCATTTATGAAATTTTACTTGCCCGACATCAATTTTTACTTGCTTGGGCAATAGGGCAAGTGCTAGTGTCAAGCCCTGTTTATAGTGATGCACATTTCCTTTTGAGCCTGAAAATTTGCAAGGTTGTCTACCACTTTGATGAAACAGATTGAAGTCTGCTTGATAATACTAACACCTAAAAAACAAACATTTGGCGCCATATTTCTCACTCCTGAACTTTACGGAGAACACTAAGTTTCACTCTGTCACATACATGTACAATGTACATGTACGTACAAATGTATCAGCTTTATATAGCTCTAGTATTATCATTCTGATAAAAAAAGAGCTCTGAATAAAGAAACCATCTAATATCAAGATCATTTTGAATGCTCAGTTAACTATTAGTCCTCCGTGTATTCCTAAATACATTTGATCTTAACCCTAACCAGGCCGGGTTATTTTGGCTATGCTATAGCCGGGGGGGGGGGGGGGGGGTGGATTCCACCCCCCCCTGATATCTCGGCCGCCGAATGCGCGGCCGCCGCAAAATTTGGCACACAGATAGTTTGCGACATAATCTACAAGATTGCATTGTTACTTTTTTGAACAAAATAAATTTCTACTTAATTATGCAAATTTATGCAAAAATCCTCTTTTTGTCTATAAATCACTAAATATGGCTCAGAATATGCTAATTGTGTGCATGAATATTCTTTATGACCTAATGAAAAGGTTTTCAACATTAAAAATTGCAACAGCCAAAAAATTCCTTATGTATTTCTTTGTTTTTGGAATTTCTTATGTATTTCTTTGTTTTTTTTACTTTTGTTTTTTATTGTTTTTTTCGATGGAATAAATTATTAACCATTATTTAACAATTTTTAGCCCAAAATTAAATGACTGCAGTGATTAGAATGAAAAATAATGAAGGTTTTGTCTATTCTAGGAAAAACTCAATTTCCATAGGATTTGTACACAAATCACAAAATTTAGCGATTTTCGGGGAAACGCTCACTTACAAAAGGTCACGTGACTTTAGAACGGTATACCCGGTCGTCGCAAATTTGGTCTCAAAAGTTGCGCAAGACTTCAACGAAAAAACTCATGAAGTCGCGCGGCAAAACCTGCGCGCGTTGCGGAATTATCGCGCGAAAAGTCGAGGGGGGGGTGGATTCCACCCCCCCCCCCGGCCTGGTTAGGGTTAAAGAAGATGGACAAACATTGGTAATTGTGTGAATAAACAATTCCTAATTGTGTGAATAAACAATTCCTAATTGGTGAAAATGCATTATCCTCATTTTATCATTTTAATCCATATATTTATACAGTATGCAGGGAACAAATTGAAGAATCTGCAATATGTAGGATGTAAATTCATGCCAACACTGTACACTGTCAAAATGAAAGTGACCTTTTGAAATTCATGGTAATAATAATCTGACTGCCCGTTCCTAATCACTTTCCATCTAGGTCAAGATGATCAATATAAGTGTGTATATGTGTAGCGTCTGCGCTTAACCTCGCAAATTGCCGCATTTGTTTTTGTGCGTCTTGCTTTCTGATTGTAAATATCGCATTTTCTATGTTGTGCTTTTGCATTGAGCACAATCTTTTAGTGTCAATATGTACATAATTATTCATGCCATCATTTTACCGTACTTTTAATTTCTAAAAGTATACACGAATATTGTAAATTTGTAAATAAATTAATGTAATTAGCACATTTTTGGCAATTGTGCCATTTTATGTAGGCGCCGATAATTGCGCTGTCCGTCAACGCTTCATTTTGATTGGTTGTTTTGTGCACTTTACTTAGGCGTCCGGAGCCGTATAAAAGGCTTGGCGCGCTCTAAATTCACCAGTCGCTCTATAATTTCATACTTGTCACTGTGATTGTTCGTCACGTCCCGTCGCGTATTGTTCATCGCTGTATTTATTGTTAATCGTTTTCATCTCCTCATCCGTCCACGTGGATTTGTTGTTTACTATATCAGCCATTATCGACTCGTCGTTTTGTCTCGAACTTTCATCGTCATCGACAATGTCACGTCGACATCTTGTCATTCAGTTTACTCGTCATTTATATCGTCGTCTTCATTATTCAACCTGAACTTTCTGTATCAACATCGATTTCGTCGTCGAACTGATTATAAACCACCTTTTTAATCAGTTTCCTGAACTTTCTTCATCAACATCGTGTTCGTCAACGTTCCTGTACAACTGTTTGTAAACCATTTTTACACTCAGTTTCCTGCACGTTTTCTTCGTTCGTTTCTTCACGTCTCCGCGCCTCTTCAGGCCCACCTCGGAGCACGTTTCATCATCCAGTCTCCGGTCATCGTCGAGACGCCCTTTTCGCCTCGCTTTCGTTCTTCACTTCGCTTCGCTTTCTTCACTTCACTTCGCTCTCTTCGACTTCGCTCTTAGTTCTAGCGTCGATCATTGTCCGTCGCGTCCTTCGCTTTCTGTCGTTCGCTGAAATGGACTCGGACTTTATTTTCTCATCATCTACATCGATTAGATAGCGTAAGCATGCATTGTATTGTTCGTGTGAACTCTCATGATTCGTATTATCATTATGCCATCACATTTCAATATCGACTTTCATGCTTATTATCTTATGTCTTATATGAATTATGATGATTTCTTTTCTCTCGCAAGTTTCATGATTATGCAGTCTCGGTTGGCCGTTTACATTTCATTCACGATAATACTCCTCTGTCTGTTATTGCCACCGATTCTTTGTCTTATCATGATACTTTCCGTCTACCTTTGCCAAGGTATTTCGATTATGATAATATTCCTCTGATCGTCTGCAATCGTGATTATGTATTCTCAATCTATTTATATCTTTGCTATCCATTTTATTTGCTGACCATTTACCTTGTGCAATCATTTCTATAATAAACTTTCGAAAAGGGAATATCTTGTTTACCGTAAATACCGGCGTAATCGCCGCATACTTTTTCCTCGAAAAAAACCTGCAAAGTCGGGGTGCGGCGTGTACGCGGAGACAGTCAAAATGTCACTCTTGACCGGCCTCAAAACAACACATTTCAGGAGGTGTGGGACTATTGGTTGTATTGCACTGTATTGTATTGCGTGATAACACATTATATAGCCAAATTGTCTACCTTTACCCTGGCCTAGAATGGTTTCTCACCTTTTTTTGCTGATATTTGCGAAATCTGATACGTTTTTTAACTTCAAAGTTATCAAATGCACACTGCCAGCGTCGCGCTCGCCTAGCTGTCATCGATCTAGCTACATGCGTTATGAATGCATTGCATTTGCACGTACGTACATTACAGTACCTGGTTCTCTGTAGTACCGATTTCATGCTAAAATTTGGCACATTTTCCCAGCCGATTTTCTTGTTTCCCGCCGTTATTCCCGCTTTTTTTGTCGGCAGTTTTCCTAGCGCACTTTTCTCCCACATTTTTTTTTCCAATTTCAATGCCCAAAGTCAGGTGCGGCGTTTACGCGGGTGCGGCGATTACGCCGGTATTTACGGTATATTGTGTTTTCTTAGCTGTACCTTGATTCCGAGTGGATAAATAAAAATAGGAATTTCATGAATGTGTATTTGTTGATGCATGTAGTGATTGGATGATATCATTTTTAAACAAACAAAACATGTGTTTTTGATATAACCAAATTGGTGACCCCGAATTTCCACTTGGAGTTAGGGTTAGGCTATGAAATGTAACTACCCTCGATTATCATATTGCAACATGTATCGATGCATTTATAACATTGTCATTGTATTGTATGTTATATGTATACAATATTTCTCATTGATATTGGATGTATGTCCTTGGCCTTGCATGCTCGTAATTGCTTGATTATTATGATACTTTCCGTCGATGATTATGCATTCATTACCTTTGCCAAGGTATTTTGATTATGATAATATTCCTCTGATCATCTGCAATCGTGATTATGTATTCTCAATCTATTTATATCTTTGCTATCCATTTTATTTGCTGACCATTTACCTTGTGCAATCATTTCTATAGTATAATAAACTTTCGAAAAGGGAATATCTTGTTTATATTGTGTTTTCTTAGCTGTACCTTGATTCCGAGTGGATAAATAAAAATAGGAATTTCATGAATGTGTGTTTTGTTGATGCATGTAGTGATTGGATGATATCATTTTTAAACAAACAAAACATGTGTTTTTGATATAACCAAATATGTATGTGTACAGACTACAGACTACGGTGTAAACGATTTATTAACCCGATCACTACGGGGACCGAGAATTCTCGGTCCCCGTTGCGCCTACTAATATACGGGAACCGAGATTTCTCGGTTCCGAGCAAGGGCTATATTAATTGCATAAACATACATGTATGCATCTTGTAAGTACAATATAATTTAGCTGAATACAAAGATTGAACCCTTGGCTACATGTATATCAAGTTTCCCCGACTCTAGTTGCGTGATTATTGTTTTATTACAATTTTATCATGGTAATACACAAGTCTAATTTAAGGATATTCGTATACAAACCCATACAAGCCAGAATCATAGTTTTCGCATAGAATTTCACTTCGCTGACCCTATACTATGCATATCGATCGCCTCTATTGTGTGAACTACTTGACCAGCGAACTCACACTAGGTTGAATAGAAGCGAATACAATGCCATGGTCAACCAGATATCGATCGGTTCTTTTGTGCGCGCCCAGTGGGGTAACTCGACCGGTCCGTAAAATAATCTCGTATATAGCTATTGAAGCAGTATATCTATTGCCGTGGTAAAAGGGTTAACACTCTAACATACAAAAAACACAAAAAGGCTGCATTAATTACAATGATTGCATATCATACAAAACTGCCAGTACACATGTACCATCACCATGTATTCAAACAATTTGTTGTTGTTTCAATATTGTGTAAATGAGGAATTTGAAATTCATAACAATAATAATCTGACTGCCTATCCCTAATTACTGTCCATAGGTCAAGATGTTCAACCATAAACCTGGTTCAACAAACTCTAGATAGTGTATGTATGCAAAGGTGTCAACAGCATAGATCTCAAAAGTGGGTGTGGGGGGGGGGGGGGGGCATTACTGTGAGGGAGCGACCGAGCGGGGGAGGGTGTGTACCCCTCCCACTGTAGGGAGCTTTTGTATTTTTTGGCTCGAAATTGTGCGATTTGGTGCATACCCGACACATAAATTTCACATTATATGTAGTGCAAGCTATGGAATCACACATAATGAAAGTGGGGGGACAATCCCCTCCAACTTCAAATATGGGAGGGGGGGGGGGGGGGGGGGGGGGGGGGACTTGTCCATCCCATCCCCTGCCTGTGTAGACTACAGAGTAAACAGATTTATCCACACTGAAAAACTTCACTACATGGACATTCATCAGGTTGTTTTTCTACCAATTGGTTTTATTAAATTTTTGTTTTAAAATGTGGATTGTGGAGTTTGAAATTTATGGCAATAATCCGACTGTCCCTCCATAATAACTGTCCATGATCTGTGTCTGTAGTCTACAGTCTGAGCAAGAGAGCACTGACAAACAGGGTAATCTCTCTCTCTTGTGAGCTGAAATATATTATGTACTCGGGTATTTTTTGTATTTTTTTTAGTGACTATATTGTGCCAGAACTTAATCCCCACAAACACGTATGTCAAAGATATTTATAGCAGCACTTGGACAGGACCTCAACACATGGCGTCATGAAAAAGGGCTCAAAACCTCTGCCAACTTTTCTGTGGAAATCGAGAGCTCTAGATTAGCCAGTGAAGAATAAAAAAGGGGGTTGTGGTGATTTAGAGATGTTAGTCCTTTAAATGCTAATAAGAGCCTCATAAATATTGAATAGGTTAAACATTAATTTAAGCCAACCCAAAACGTGTTGTTTTATGAAGAAAAGCATAAAATGGCTTCCAAAATAATACTTTATTGTTCATTTCATACATTTTTCATATCATATTATTATGTTGGCAAGCATTCCTGCATGTATTCATAATCAAATGATCTATAATTGTCAGGTGACACAAGTATCAACTGTCAGGTGACATTTATGCAGGGAGGAACAGGTAAATTCAAGATAGTAAGTATATGTAAATAGAGGCTTATCATGAGTGACTCCCCCCCCCCCCCCCCCCCACCCCCCCCCCCCCCCAATTATGCAATTAGCCCCTGTATGCACAACAGTTTTGTAAATCACAAATTAAATACATTATTTCTGCAAGAATGGAGGTAAATTTTATTGACATAACATAAACAAATTTTTGCACAATTTCATAAATAGTATACCAGCACAGGGCTGCACTTATTTTGGGGAGAAAATCAAAAACAGTGAATAATGTATGATACCTAAAATAAATAGGAGCACAATAGTTTGAGCACAATCAGTCAAGACAATGTAGACTGAGCTTGGTGAATGGAAGAACATTTTAGACATTGGACATTTTGTTTACAAATCATAAGGAGAATTGTCCAAAATATTTGCAAATTTAAGTCCCCTAGAAATCTTCATAGAGCCATATGCTGACACTTTTCAAAGAACCTTCCTCCAGACCTAATCAGTCTCTTATTTGGAGTGAAAACGACAGTTTGCCTGCATTTTAATTGTCCATTAATTTGTCTTTTAACCATCTGAGTACCAATCTAGTTTTGCAAGAATCCATTTTCTCAGTCCTTTAGACACATTATAAAGTTTACATGACCAAGCTAATATCCCCCTTTAATCTACAATGATTAGCTGAACTATTAATGTAAAATTAATCCTTTTGTGTGCATGAAGATCTGAATATCAATAGATCTGGGCCTGTATTCCATAAACACATATAAGCAAGAAATCTTAGAAATTTTGCTTATTATAAGCAAAAATGCTTAGATCTAAGCATTTTTGCTTAAATTCCCCCGTAAGCAAATTTGCTTACATTTTAGACGCACTTTTCTGTAAGCAAATTTGCTAAGATTTTGTGCTTATTATAAGCAAATTTGCTTAAGCTAATTTGCTTAAACGAGCTTTGGTATTCCACAAAACATATCAGCGTAAGATTTTTGTCTTAAATTTAAGCCACCTCATAGGTGGCTTAAATATAAGAAAAAAATCTTATATGCCTGTAATCTTGAAGTTTGGGCATGTATTGTACTGTAAGCTCGAGGCTTGGCTGTGTTAATGTACATGAGGATAATCTGATAATTTATCGATATCATTCGCACACCGTCTGATTTGAAGATGAACCTAATTAAATATTTGAAGTATGCATACGAATTACAAGGAACGCCTTAAACCGAAAGGTAAGTACTCATTGAACTAATAATGTTGCAAACTAGCTTTTAAAACCTATTAAACACAAAATGCATTAGGCACAACATTCACCCCTAAAAGGCGACCTACTTCCTTACTGCGCGCAGTACGCGCGCGCTGCAAGCGTATGCGCGATCTTTTCTATTTTCGGAATGCATCCCCCAAATTAATTGAAGTCATTACGTGAAATTAAGGGGAAAAGGACAATTCTTTGCACCAAGATGAATCAAGTTCGTGGATATCTTGTTTTGAGGAATTTGCATTTCTTTTTGAGACCATCTTATACATTTATGTCGGAAATATCACATATTGATTTTAGAAGCCGAGTACTATAGCAGAATCACGTCGAGGTAGCTAGCTCATGATCTTAGTACGACAATAGTAAGTATCGTTTATAATATTAATGACGGAAAAGGGATCAACGAATAGAATAAAGAGAGGCTTGCGTATGCATGATATTATAATGGATACTGCTCAGTAATTGACTTTGCACGTAATCGACAGAAAACGTTGTAACTCTTCCGATCCCCTTTTTGGACCTCGAATGTTTAGACAGACAGGTACTATAATCACAGCTTCCAATTGAATTATCAATGTATTACCTTCATTTAGTATCATTTAACTTTATCTGTTAAAGAGTGTGATGAGTTTCTCTTTTCTCCCTCTAACATTACAACTGTGGTCTGTGTATTTTGTCCGATCCGATCCGCAGTGCAGTGCAGTCCCCATGCATTCACTTACATACAATTTTGTTTGCGCTGCGATAAATCTTAAACACGCAATCTCCATAGGAATTCCATCGCACACAAGGGAAAAGTTTTGTCGTCGAGAGTCGAGTGGCGACCACATTTGTGACGTCAGCAAAAGTAAGAATTTTTGCTTATTTTGTAAGCAAAAAAAAAAGAAAGACGAAATAGTTTATAGAATACGGAAAATTACATTTTCTTACGTAAGCACAAATTCTAAGAACATTTGCTTACTATAAGCAAATGTTCTTAAAAGTTTATGGAATACGATTTACAGCATTAGCTTACGTAAGCAAGTTTTCTTAGTCAATTTGCTTATTGTAAGCAAGTTTTCTTACAAGTTTATGGAATACGGGCCCTGATCATTTGACTAGATTCCACCCTATTTAAAGAAGAGTTTGTGGAAGAGTGACCCTGAAACAAAAATTGTGATATATTCCCTATTAGCCCTGACAGTCGGAAAGATTGTTTTATAGAAATATGCTCAAAAAGTTGAGAATTAGCCTACCCATGCCTAAACTAAAGGGGTGAGAACTACCCAGGGTTCATTGATCTGATAAAAAAATAAAAAATAAAAATGCCACAGTCAGCTATTTGTCATCATAAACTTCTTCTAGAATTTACCCCTCCAATTTACAAGTACAGAAAATACACAATATATATATCTAGGAATGAATAATTAATAATAATTCAAAACATGAATACTACTAGTACTAGCGAACTAAGATTAAGAAACAAGATCTTGTCATTTCATATCTGAACACTTCAATAAATATCTTTGGAACAAAATGGAAATAAGAAAAAACCAAAAGTAAAACCTGTCCCATGCTTTTGAATAATAATGTATGACTGAGAGAACCACTACTAACTAGTCTAGAATTCCAAATAAGTTTTGAGGATTTGGACAATGTTAGTACTATAACTTAAAAGTCCCTTTAAATGTTTTACATATTGTTATTGTGTAAACAACTCCAGTAGGTTTGTTTATCCTAGAAGCTGAAGTAGAGTGTAGAACTAGAACATGTACAAATTTGAAATTCCATTGATTGAGACATTGAGCAGTCGAGTCGAGTCCTATAGTCAGATGGGCTAGATTTCTCGTATAAAGTTGTTTACAAGCATTTAACATACAATTTGTAAAAGAAATATCGGACTTTGAAATATAAAAGGTATATATATTCTTCTTAATCTTATAATTAAATAACTTGCCTATTTATTAACATACACCACGATGTACACTGAGATTTCCATATAAAACATGACAAAAAATGAAAAATCAAAATACATTTTATTAAAATAATTCTTATAACTGCAAAATCAAACATAAAAGAACAAAATGATGGTTGCGTATTACTACCCGCAATAATTACCTGTTAAAATATAGCTTTGTAAAACCATGACTGGTGTCCAAATACTTTGGTTGTCTTGGAATGATGGTGTTTATCCGATGTCCCCGCCTCCAACCCCCGGCTCCCACGGACGTCTACAAATGAAAGGGGTGTGCTGTTTTACACGTCCTCTATGCAAAATACATGGATTAGCAGGAGATATATGGTTCAAAATAATGCGAGGATCCTGCTCCGCTTCCACTCTGCATAAGATCTTGGAAAAATCACGAAGTAATTATGTACTAGTACGTGAATTCAATTTTATTTTCAAAACGTCTCTCAGCTCATATTCAATTTTATTGGAAAGTGTATTCCGAATAAACAAGCGATTCTCGCTCAGCTATTGATATGATTGACCTCAACTGTGTCTTTGCTTCATCCGGGTGCAATTTACGTTTTCTCGCATACGGAAGTAGCACACCATTGGCACCCGTGTTGTTTTGCTCTTGGAGTGTAGCGTAGTTCCCGCGGATCAGTCCAGTATCAAAAAGGGGGAAATATTTAAAACTAAAATAAGTAAGTCTATGCTAAAGCAATATAAATTTCTCAATGATTTAATATTCCCGAAAATAATAATATTGATACAAAACAGTGATTCCAGTATGCTTGAATAAGGATGATTTTTCTCGTAAACGTGCATATATGCAACAAACATTTCCCTCCGTATACACATTTCAAAATGAACTTACCCAAAACGGGTGACTGAATCGATCTAGGTAATTGGTATCCTCCTGTACTGTAGCTGTAATTTTAACACATGCACTGATATTATTTTCGATTGCATAGCCTTACGTGCATTATTGTCAGCCGTAACCCACAGGTCACCAGGATGGATTCTACCAAGAAAACCAAGGAAAACTCGGCACAAACATTGATTCAAGCTTATTTGCGCTTATTAAAGGAAAGACCCATCATCACTAAATCTATTACAAGGTATTTCTTGTTTGCATCAGCTGTTATTTTGTTGCATGAATAAATTATATCACAAATGAGTTCATGTTCATGTTTGTATTTGTAATTGTAATAATGCAAATTACCTATCCAGGCGCTGATCACAGTTATATGCAAATTACCTGCATTCATGTGGTTTATTATTGGTATTTTTTAATGACTGACAAATATTTATTTTGTTCATGTTAAAACATTTTAAGTAAGAGCTGGAGAGATACTCAGATAGAGAATGGGAGAAGAAGATAAATGGTGAGTTGTAATCGTAAATGTAACATTGTCATTAATGATTAAGTCATTAGGGAGCAAGATAAATTAAAAAAAAAAAAGTTTTCATGAATTATTAATATGTGAAAGAAAGGAATTAATATTAACAAACAATTATAGGTAGGTAGCCCTTGCCTAATTGGTCTTGGACAAGATGGGGCGATAACTACATTTTATGTACATAAATGGAATATAAAACGAAGAGTGAGGAGAGGAGGGTAGTAAATTTCATAAAAGTAAGAAAAATTTATTTAAGAAAATTTATTGAATTATGTCAATTATGACTCGTTTTTCAAGATTTTTTTCACAAAATGTTTTTAGATTCCCATAATGGGTATTGGGTACATATTTGAGACTGAAAGTAATTGGGGTAGAATTTTTTTATAAATTGTATGGGAGAGGGGAGAGCTTTAGAAATCTATACGATTAATTATGGACGAAAGAAGAACCAGTTGAAAGGGAAAGCAGGAAATGGAAGAAATAATGAAGGTTGAGAAGTAATTCAGGAAAATTCTGAATTTTTATTAGAAAGATGGAATGATTAAAGAAAACAGAAGTTTTAACAAAATGTGTTAAAACATACATTGAGAAAGAAAGAAATACAGAAGAAATTAAAAGGAAAATCTGAAATGTTGGATAGAAATGCAAATTCTTGAAGTCTAAAAAGATTCTAGACTAGTCACTAAACATAAAATAACAAAAAGAGAACATTGAGATGATTGAAAATAAGATAGTGAAAGAATAATACAGAGAAATTTTGTTATCACAACTGGTTGAAATCTGAATGATGATAAATTTAGATTAAACTTAGAATCTAATGTACTGTTTTTACCTCTTAATTTCTACTGTTAAATTCTTTATGATTGTTGATTTAGATTCATTTTAGAAATGCTCCTAATGAGTAATGTTTTGTTTCTTTCAGTGGAGTGATTGCAGGCTTTGGAGATGTCATTGCGCAGAGGGTAGTGGATGGCTCGTCACCTTATTCATACCGCTCAACAGCAGCGTTTGCAATCCTTGGGTAAGCCGTAAGCAACTAATAAGCGCTTTGAGCACCTTATTAGATGGATATTGCGCAATATAAATATTCAATATTATTTTTAACTATCAGGGGAAACAATTAACATTTAGGTTTGGGGTGCTACTTTCGTACTTCTCAACCATTTTAGTTTGATTTTAGTTTGATAATAGCATCCAGAAATTGATTTTGCATTGAACTCTACAAATTTACAAGGGTTCTTTTTACATTTTGGGAGGTCTTTTTAGCATGGGCTAATTCACTATGAGCCCCATGTATTTTTTACACTGGCAGCTATGCTAGAAAGAAACCTTTTTTCATAGTGGCCTTAATAAATTGAGCAAGTAAAATTGTGACTTGTCAACTTTTGGTGGACCGTGACAGGATTTGAAATGAATAGCCCAAAACAATAATTGGATAGGCACAATAAAGAAAAAACATTTTAAAAGTCTGTTTATTTTATGCCAAGTTAGGCAAGTAAAATTTGGCAGTAGAGAAATGAGGTCACGCAAAGCTTATATTTAGTAGCCCTGAGCAGAGGGCCAGTGCCAACTTCAAGACCTGCCTATTATCATATAGATAACCTAACCTAGATGCTTTGTTCTTCTCTTTCACATGTCTATTTTAGAACATTCTACACCGGCCCGTTGTCGCATTACTTCTACGCATGGATGCAGAAGGTCTTTCCGGGGAAGGAGATGACAACATCCCTCAAGAAAATTGTGTGTGATCGTTTGGTCTTCGCTCCACCCTACCTCCTCATCTTCTTCTATTTATTAGGAATTATTGAGGTAAGGTCTTTTCAACTTTTCTTTCATTTTATTTATTGGCAACTTGATAGATTTTCAACAAAAACCCATTCCAGATGATTTGATTTTTTTTTTTTAATGGCACCTTGATAGATTTTCAACAAAAACCCATTCCAGATGATTTGATTGTGCTGGAACATAAATTCCCCATATAAAATAAATTGATTCCAGCCCAAATATTTTCAGGATCAGTTGTGATTGGACTGGATCATTTCCACTATATTTTAGTATTAGAACTAAAAGGCGTATCAATCTGTCTCATGCACAAATATGAAAGAGCATATCCAATTGTGTTTAAAATCATTTTGACATGGAACAAAGCAGGTTGCCTATGTTCAAGTTATCTCTCAGTTCTATTTTGTATACCTACATGCAAACAAAGTCTGGTTGAAATTATAAAAAGTAACAATGGCTGGCAATTGATAAGTGCTTGATCTTGAGTCGAAGTTTGAACAATGCTTCTAAAACACTGACATGGTAGTCTTCTTTCATATTCATTGTAGTTGAACTGTGTCCTTCAATCACGAAGATTACTACAAGTGCTGATGTACAGATAAAGACTTTAATTCATGTATTTGCTTTCCTTTCTGTTTACCAGGGCAAAGGCCATGCGTTGTCAGTGCAGAAGATCCGCGAGTCGTACTGGACAGCACTAAAAATGAACTGGAGAATATGGACCATCAGCCAGTATGTTAACATCAACCATGTGCCTCTACAGGTAATGACCCTGATGAAATTGATGTGTTTTTTTGTTTATGTCTGTGTCTATCTAGAGTGGGGGGGGGGGGGGGGGGGGCTAAGGGGTACAACATTAGATAGTCCTTCTGGCCAGCTCTCAAGATGAACTGGACGATATGGACCATCAGGCAACATGTTAACATCAAACATGTGCCTCTACAGGTAATACCCCTGATGCAATTAATGTGTGTGGGGTTGGGGGGGGGGGGGGGGGGGGCGAGCTAAGAGGGCAAAGATTAGATAGACATACTAGTCGGCTCTAAACATGAACTTGATGATATGGACCATGAGCCAATATATTAACATCAACCAGCGTTTACAGGTAATGATCCTGATGCACTTAACATGATTGTTTGTTTGTTTCAGAACTTTTCACAAAATAGAATTGGGTTTGACAAAATTAAACATAATTACATAGGGCAGATTTTATTTCAATTTTGTCTCCCAAGTTATTTTTTCATTCACTGTCTGAATAGTATAATATTTGTTTCCTTTCGTTTTGTCTGACCTTTACAAACTCGTAAATTCTTGTGTTTCATACAGAAGAAATACTCTTCCTAATGAAAAATGTGTAGAGCGATTTCTTTTATAATGGTTGTTCTCTGCATTGTGTAAATAATTATCATTTTTTTTCCCCCTTTCTCTCTCAACAGTTCCGTGTTCTCTTTGCAAGCGTTGTTGCCTTCGTGTGGACCATCTACCTAGCCGCGATGAGGAAAAGTTGAACACAAGAGGGCAGTGTCATGTCGTTTTAGGAGGAATATAGCTGGGTGATAATGGTGGTAAATTTAATAGACACTATATGATCGGAGCCAAGTGTGGACAGGCAAGGTGCAATGAACTATGAATTAGGGTGCTATTTAATCACTTTTGACTGGTGATATCGAATAGCAAAATTATCATGATGACTTGGGATAGGTGGAGATCAATCATGCAGTTAATTGCTTGAAATCAAGGAGGGCTATATAATCTGTTTAGGTTTTATAAACTGTTGTATCGAGATGATACTAATTTGGAAATGCTACCCTATTGGTCATACTGGAAATTTACACTGCTTAATTAACTAAATAAGGCTATTCATAGATTTTAATTGTGTGATATCCATGCTCCTTTGGTTTATGCTTGGGGATATAGTAAGCAAATAATTACCGTTGGTGAAGGTGATGGGACAAACTATCACTTCCGAGGCGATCTGGATGTAGCTATCTTTCCGAAGCGAAGCTGAGGAAAGATAGCGTATACATTCAGATCGCCGAGGAAGTGATAGTTTGCCATCGCCTGAAACCAAAAGGTGATTATTTGCTTTATATTCCACATCAATTATTTTGATCACAAACGACCCATAACTACCACAAAGGGCTAAAAAGTTTGGAATATTGAGCAATTGATAGAGTCTTTTATTTTAATTTCGTCAATCTTGCACATGAACAAGATTTATGACTAAAAGTCAAATACGCTTATACCATTGTCTATTAAGCGTAGCCGCGCGCAAACGTTGCGCATCAGCGCGCTACCTTTCTGCGCACTAACGCGCGCACGCGTACTTGCGCGCGAACAATTGAATATCTACACAGTGCAACGCACTTTTACCGACTATCTAGTGAGTGCAACGCACTTTCACCCAAGATATCTACACAGTGTAACGAACTTTTCTTCTTCCATCAATAATGGGCGAAACTATATTTCATCACGTGATTAACTTTTGACCAATCGTAGAGCAAGATTCTTAGTATGTGGAATATAATGGCCACTATATGTGACCTCAATAGACAGATTCCATAACATTGTTTTTATCTTCGGGGAATCATTTTTGGTAGCCCTATAGATAACCCTAACCCTAACCCTATAGACAGGTTGGCTGCTATAGACAGGTTTGACTATCTCAAGGAAGCGGTTTATATACCTATGTAATGAAAACCTTTCTTTCTCCGGAGGGTGCTCTTTATAGACAAGTTTGGCTTGCTAGGATGGCTAAACAATTTTTAGATAGCATAAGAAGGTTTAGCTTTAAAAAGTTTGCTAGGGTGTGGATAGCTCATGTAGGAATTCTAGTGACAATTTAAACAGTTTTGCCATAGTAAATTTGACAACTCTGATTTTGGGTGGCTTGTGTGAGTTATTAAAGCCTCAGGCAAAGGGCCATATTATTAAGCTGTAAAGATACTATATAATCCCAATTAATAAGGATTTTCAATTTTATCCTAAACAAATTAGGCGATTGAATACAATGAGCTCAGGGTATGTTTCCCCCCCCCCCCCCAATAGTAGGTTACATATATCATGTTGTAAAGGTAATGTGAATGTGATATACAGAATGTCCTTTGTTTTGTGCAGAGTCAATTGTGTTAGGTTTGAGACAAATGTTTATCAAACCACCTCGAAAAAAGGGTAACAACTATAATAAGATAATATTTTATGTGAAAAGCATGATGGGATAGAGCATAAAAGCATGCAAATCTGTATCAGTTGGTATTTTATGCAAAGAACCATTGTGTTGATACATTATTTACCTCCAAAACGGGCGATTTGTCTTTTTTTCACTGACAACAAAAGTCAGGGGAGCGAGCAGGTCAGTACACGGAGACAGATAATACACCCGCAAATAAGGTATAGAGGTCTTGGTTTAAAAAGGTTCATCCAGAAAGTTCAATTTATTATCGGAAGTATCGGCTTGGCTTCTTTCTCAATCATGTTGCACACCGTTAGTCCCTCATTGTCCACCGCAATGAGAATGGTCTTCCTTTTCTTATCAGCAGCTACCAACGCACCATTGGGATATTGGATGTTTTTTAGAGTTGTAAAAAAAAACATCTATAGAGGAATACATCCCCATTTGTCCTTGTTAACTATATATTTTCCCTATTTATAACACTGATTCTCACCATTTTCTTTTGGAGATATAATTAATAGCATTGTGCAGACAACTTTCAGGCAAAATTCTTCACCCAAGTCATATAGCAGAGATTGCTTGTGTATGTTGTATACTTACTCTTCACGCACTTTGTCTGACCTGGGGGGTGTTTCACAAAGATCCTAATTTGGACTTAAAAAGTATGGACAGCCATTTGTAGTCTTGGAATAAAAATGTATTCAAAATAAAAAAATGCAAATATTTCAGACTTTTCATAAATTTTACATCAAAAACATGAAATCTCCTTGATAATAGAAAATATTAATGATTTGAATCAATATTAATGATTTGAATCAACATTTTATGCCTTTTAAAATAAATTTTACAAAATGTGTTCATTGAAACTAGCTGCTTTCCATAGTTACTAAGTTCAACTTAGGATCTTTGTGAAACACCCCCCTGTTCTCCGTCAGAAAGGGCAAAGTAAAGCAATCTTATCCCGATATACTATATCACTGTTGGCTTCAAGAGAATGTAATTATGTGTGAAAGCCTTCCTCTCTCATATCATTGTCATTGACAACATCCAACTTTCGATTGTATAAACATTCTGATTCTTCCTTGATATTATCTGCCATCCATCTTCTTCATAATTGCCAAATGGTGACGACAAACAACCATCCTTTGTGCTTCATCATTCTAATGCTTCCTTGATTGTTCATATCTGTAAAGTCTTAAGTAGCAAAACATTCTTGTTTGTTCATAGACCGATGCAAACACAAGTTACTCTTATTAATTTTGGTTAACTACTGTACTTTTCCTGAGGGGAATCACATGGAGTCATAAATGACATCTCCTGTTGAGCCAACCTTGCAGAAGTGGCCAAGTGGTTCCGTTCCATACGATGAACATTAGTTTCGCTAGCATTTTAACTAACAAGGAAACCTGACAGTCTGTCTTGACCATCTTCATGCAACTGAAGCCCCACTCACACGCTGCCGTTGATAGGGGCAGCATGAGCAGCAGCTCAGTGATGTGAAGAAAGTTGTTCATACAGTACTCTCCTGCAAGATCTTCATAGAGTACTCTCCTGCAAGATCTTCATTCCTCATGAAATCTTGCCATGAAATCTTGCCATGCTGCCTTCACATGGCCCGGTGACCCCACCCCTAGTTATTTAAACCAACTTACTTGGACCATGAAACTCCTTTGGGCAGGGTTCTAACCCTTCTAGTCGAGGATAAGGGTGCCCTCTCCCTGCTCGGGCCTTCCTTGCCGAGATCATCATTCCTAATAGCTTTATCGCCAACAAGACGACATATCCTGTTGCAGAGAAGTGCAGCAGCTCTGTCGAGGCATGGAATGATGTCATGACATTGGCCGTTGCCGTGCGCAAGTTAAACTTCAATTTAACGTTCGCCAAAGTACCGGCTTCGCGGAGGCTCTCCTGCTTGTACAGGTCATTGAACGCATCCTGAATAACAATATGAAATAAAGGGAGAAAGAATGTGTTTAATAGATATAAATACAGTATTAATAATACTACCATGCCAAAATGGCGGAAACAGTTTAACAAAAAAAATAGGCCTACTCATCAAGAAACCTCGAGACCTGAGCGCCCCCCTCCCCCGGGAAAGATGTGCTCCTACGCCTATATGTCAAAACTCAATATCAAGCTTCTAAAACCATTTAATTTTTTATTTTATATCACATTCAGGAATCGATTATCACGTTAGATATATCGGTGACGTAGCTACGGGTACACAGGGCCCGGTGACCCCACCCGTAATTAGTTGAACCAACTTACTTGAACTAGGATTCCGCGCTTGTGGAACTCCTGTGGGCAGGGTTCCAACCCCTCCAACCGAGGATAGGGGTGCCCTCTCCCAGTAGGGCCTTCCTTGCCGAGATCATCAGGGGATGGGCTTCACCATCCCCATGGACGAGGACTGGCCATGGCTTGCTGTTAGGAGCATGCGGCAAATATGCGTTAAGCCTGTACAAGATCTGTAGCGTTCCGTCTGTGGTCGAGGGGTTGTCCTTGATGACCCCCAAATTCACTAGGTACAGTGAAAAGTCAATATGGCTGTATATAGCATGTATTCAGTTGGTGGTGGTGGTGGGTAATAACGTCCAAGTCCACGATCGACTCTGGCGTCTTGCTCCCTTCGCGGCGGCGGCAGTGGTGGTGGTGTGGGTAGGTTTGGTATATTTCGTGACAGACTCGCTAATCCTGTGATTACAAAGGGAAAGTCCATCTTCAATAATCAATACTAATTCTATCTGTTTCTCGATGAAGTAGGTCAAGCCACAGGAAGAAGTGTAAGGGAAAAATACTGATCTTGGTATAATTTTTCATTGGAAAAGACACCCTATCCGATGAATATAATTAGTTGTTACTTAATTTTGGGAAGTGCCCAGCTGTTGTTTTTTTAGGGCCACCCTGTATAGATGGATTTCAGAACATACCAACTTCGTCTTCTTGTCAGAATATCCATCAAATTCCGTGGTGATCGAATCCATCTCCTTCCTGTATTGTGAGAAGTAGGGTACTTCTTCGACGAGGATCTTCTGCACTACTACCTGCAAGTACCTATGAAGTATGGTCAAGTCCTGAGAAAGTTTAAAATGTTAAGGACATTTAGTAATATAGTGGGCAGATACTACTTGTTACTGCACTGTGCAAATGCCAGAATCCTGGGTTATGCACTTCTTTTTATTTGGGAGAATGTGCCCATTAAAATGTTGATTTGAAACCAAATCTTCAAATATCAAATTTGTGGGTCACACAATTTTGCCAATCGAACGTATCTGTTCATTAAAAAGATATCAAGTATTTTTCATTCCCCCCCCCCCCCCAATAAAACGAGTCAATGAAGTGAATACTCGGCAGGGGGGGGGGGGGGGTGGTGGTGCAACAAGGACTGCAGGTGGTCGAATCGTCGTTGGAGGTCATCAATGCGCTGCACGAGCTCGTGGAAAATGTGTTTGATGTCGGGGCCTGGCATGATGAATTGAAGAAAAGACTTCCAAAATGGCGAAAGGAGCTCTCGAAAATGAGGCACTACACAGACAAAAGTTCATTTGAAATTGTTCTCACAAATAAATTTTGAATACTGGAAACTGCAAGGGTGTATAACTAAAAAGTCAATGTCCAATAGCAGTGTAAAAACAGTACCAAAATAATGTTCTGCTTAATAATGTTCAATGAAGACGATAACTGAAGATAAACGATGGCGTAAAAGGTACGGGACTAGCTGCCACCAGTGTAATACAGAGAAATGTATTAACTAAGGAGTAACGTGGAGAGGAATTCAACTAGTAAAATTAGAGTCATACAGCAAACATCAGAGAATATAAACTAGTGTACAACGAAGGGAGAACAGAAGTAGGCAACTTGTCACATTAAGTCTGGTTGTGCACTGATTTATTAAAGGCAATCCGGCTACCAAGAAAACTTCAATAATCAATACTAATTATGTTTCTCGATGAAGTAGGTCAAGCCTCTGAGAGAAGAAGTATCAGGGAAAGATACTGATCATGGTATCATTTTTCATTGGAAAAGACACCCTATCCGATGAACATAATTAGTTGTTACTTTATTTTGGGAAGTGCCCTGTTTTTATTAGGTCCACCCTGTATAGATGGATTTCAGAACATACCAACTTCGTCTTCTTGTCAGAATATTCATCAAATTCCGTGGTGATCGAGAAGTAAGGTACTTCTTCGACGAGGATCTTCTGCACTACTACCTGCAAGTACCTATGAAGCATGGTCAAGTCCTGAGAAAGTTTTGTAATTTAAATTTTAAAGAATGTTAAGGACATTTAGTAACATAATGGGCATTTATTATTTGTTACTGCACTGTGCATATGCCAGAATCCTGGGTTATTGCACTTCCTTTTTATTTGGGAGAATGTGCCCATTATGATGTTGATTTGAAACCAAATCTTAAAATATTGAATTTGTGGGTCACACAATTTTGCCAATCGAATGTATCTATTCATTAAAAAGATATTCATGAAGTATTTGTAATGCCCCCCCCCCCCCCCGAAAAAAAAGAAGAAATAAATATGCTTATTTAATTTCAATCATGTTAATGTCTATTTTGATAACTGACTTAGCCATTGGTTATGAAATAGATTTGGTATCAAATAAACACATGCATATTTTCCATTATTTCACACTGAGCACCCTTATAAAGGTCAACAGGGAAATGTGTAAATGCTGACTACCTGTGGTGTTGGGAGCAACGCCTCTACCGGTACATCATCGGGCCTGTTGGTAGCTTCGGCCCCGTTGCAAGTCCCGTTTGGGGCAGGGACCATGTCCCGGGCAGCAAACGCTGTTGCCCATAGCTTCATCTCGTTCTTGTTGTCTAGGCTGGACGTTACCTGGACTTGGGTGTTGTCCCCCTGTGGTGTTGGGAGCAACGCCTCTACCGGTACATCATCGGGCCTGTTGGTAGCTTCCCCGTTGCAAGTCCCGTTTGGGGCAGGGACTATGTCCTGGGCAGCAAACGCTGTTGCCCATAGCTTCATCTCGTTATTGTTTTGGATGCTGGATTGGTACCTGTCAGTTACCTGGACTTGGGTGTTGTCCCAGCACATCCTATACCCTGAAAATGTTCAAATACAAACATGATAGTTGCATTATTGTATCCCCCGAACCACTTCGGGGGATACTATGGATTCGGCCTCGTCGCGCCGCCGCCGCCGCCGCCGCCGCCGCCGCCGCCGCGTCCGCCGCGTCCGCCGCAGAGATTTTCTTGTGAACGCTCTACAGGTCCGAGTTCTTGTCCGATCATTTTCTAATTTGGTATGAAGGTGTATTAAGGAAAGAGGATGAAGCCTATTGATTTTGGTGTGGGGCGGAGTCCTGGTTGCCATGGTAACCATGATATAAAGAAATAGTTAAGATTACCTTGTGAACGCTCTACAGGTCCGAGTTCTTGTCCGATCATTTTTAAATTTGGTATGAAGGTGTATTAAGGAAAGAGGATGAAGCCTATTGATTTTGGTGTGGGGCGGAGTCCTGGTTGCCATGGTAACCATGATATAAAGAAATAGTTAAGATTACCTTGTGAACGCTCTACAGGTCCGAGTTCTTGTCCGATCATTTTCTAATTTGGTATGAAGGTGTATTAAGGAAAGAGGATGAAGCCTATTGATTTTGGTGTAGGGCGGAGTCCTGGTTGCCATGGTAACCATGATATAAAGAAATAGTTAAGATTACCTTGTGAACGCTCTACAGGTCCGAGTTCTTGTCCGATCATTTTTTAATTTGGTATGAAGGTGTATTAAGGAAAGAGGATGAAGCCTATTGATTTTGGTGTGGGGCGGAGCCCTGGTTGCCATGGTAACCATGATATAAATAAATAGTTAATATTACCTTGTGAACGCTCTACAGGTCCGAGTTCTTGTCCGATCATTTTCTAATTTGGTATGAAGGTGTCTTAAGGAAAGAGGATGAAGCCTTTAGATTTTGGTGTGGGGCGCGGTCCTGGTTGCCATGGTAACCATGATATAAAGAAATAGTTAAGATTACCTTGTGAACGCTCTACAGGTCCGAGTTCTTGTCTGATCATTTTCTAATTTGGTATGAAGGTGTCTTAAGGAAAGAGGATGAAGCCTTTAGATTTTGGTGTGGGGCGGAGTCCTGGTTGCCATGGTAACCATGATATAAAGAAATAGTTAAGATTACCTTGTGAACGCTCTACAGGTCCGAGTTCTTGTCCGATCATTTTCTAATTTGGTATGAAGGTGTATTAAGGAAAGAGGATGAAGCCTATTGATTTTGGTGTGGGGCGGAGTCCTGGTTGCCATGGTAACCATGATATAAAGAAATAGTTAAGATTACCTTGTGAACGCTCTACAGGTCCGAGTTCTTGTCCGATCATTTTTTAATTTGGTATGAAGGTGTATTAAGGAAAGAGGATGAAGCCTATTGATTTTGGTGTGGGGCGGAGTCCTGGTTGCCATGGTAACCATGATATAAAGAAATAGTTTAGATTACCTTGTGAACGCTCTACAGGTCCGAGTTCTTGTCCGATCATTTTCTAATTTGGTATGAAGGTGTATTAAGGAAAGAGGATGAAGCCTATTGATTTTGGTGTGGGGCGGAGCCCTGGTTGCCATGGTAACCATGATATAAAGAAATAGTTAAGATTACCTTGTGAACGCTCTACAGGTCCGAGTTCTTGTCCGATCATTTTCTGATTTGGTATGAAGGTGTCTTAAGGAAAGAGGATGAAGCCTTTAGATTTTGGTGTGGGGCGGAGTCCTGGTTGCCATGGTAACCATGATATAAAGAAATAGTTAAGATTACCTTGTGAACGCTCTACAGGTCCGAGTTCTTGTCCGATCATTTTCTAATTTGGTATGAAGGTGTCTTAAGGAAAGAGGATGAAGCCTATTGATTTTGGTGTGGGGCGGAGTCCTGGTTGCCATGGTAACCATGATATAAAGAAATAGTTAAGATTACCTTGTGAACGCTCTACAGGTCCGAGTTCTTGTCCGTTCATTTTCTAATTTGGTATGAAGGTGTATTAAGGAAAGAGGATGAAGCCTTTTGATTTTGGTGTGGGGCGGAGTGCAATTGGTTCGGGGGATACATGTGCTCGGCTGCGCGACCCGCCGAGCGTGCAATTTCTAGTTAAAACTAGCAATGACATGAAAATGTAAAAAGTCATCCGTCTGCAGCGCAAACGAATTAATCAATATCAAAATAACTAACTACTACTAGTACTACAAGTAATGGTAATGATGATAGTATTTCAATTCTAACAAGAAAAAGCATGATAAGAATAATCATGCCGGGCCGACGGGCGGGGTCACCACGCCAGAGCCCCCCTGGTCATGTGACTGACCGGGGTTCACAGACTCTGTAGCAGACGAGCTCACTACCTGCCAGGCCAGTTCAGGTCCTCCCTGGCCCTGCGGGGGTGGCGGTGCGCCGGACGCGGCCCAGGGCCTCCAGAATCTCCAGAATCCTCCCGCTGGTGGGGTCGCGCTATGCCGGGAACCTGGTGCACTAACGCAGATTGGGAACCCTGCTGTAACTTCTCCCAGCTTCCAGAAATCCCGCTGCTGGGCCTCAGTGAGCTGGCCGAAGAGGAAGATCAAGGGCCTCTAATGAAGCAGCACAGCCGGGTTGCCGACTGGCCGCAGGGTGGATGGGCCCGTGTCCCAGCTCTCCTGCTCTGCTACCGCCTCCACTTCCAGTCTGACTTCCGTTGGGATGACATCGCCGTCCGCAGTGCACCTCTCATTGGTCCAGGTGACCAGTTCACTCGGTGTCCCGCAAGGTCCAATGAGAGTCCTGGCGAGCCACCGGATGGCCTCGACTCTGAGGCGGCGTTGACGCGATTGTCGGGCCCGGGACTGATGAAAAAGTTGGGCAGGTGATGGTACACATGCCACTTCAGCTTTTGGGAGATATGGCCACACCCTGGCACCGGGCACTGCTGCCTGCGGTTGGATCGCTGTCTCGGCATCCTGCAACTATAAAAACAAAACAAGTCACATATTAGCCCCTATATTAGCCCCTAATAAAATATCAACCCGTATATAAACCAATCTTAATATTGGCACCAAAACAAGTCACAAATTAGCCCCTAATAAAATATCAACCCGTATATAAACCAATCTTAATATTGGCACCAAAACAAGTCACAAATTAGCCCCTAATAAAATATCAACCTGTATATAAACCAATCTTATTATTGGCACCATTCCCCTCTTTAAATTTGCCCAAAATAGCAACCAAAATAAAACCCAATTTCGATTTCCATCAGAACTC
The DNA here is from genome assembly GCA_037951105.1 of Echinarachnius parma. Taxonomy (NCBI): domain Eukaryota; kingdom Metazoa; phylum Echinodermata; class Echinoidea; order Clypeasteroida; family Echinarachniidae; genus Echinarachnius; species Echinarachnius parma. The sequence goes on along the minus strand of JBAMJV010000715.1, from coordinate 303,387 downwards.
CTAACCCTTACAGACAGGGCAGAAATAATGGCCTATCCTGCTGGCTTGCTTTGGGGATATTCGTACACATCTCCCATGGTACCACTCCAGGCAATCCTCACATTGCAGCATAATCTCCTCCAGATCGTCGGGTCGTATGCTGGCTGCAAAAACAATATACTTCGCTGTCTGCTTGACCCGTCAGAGTGCTAGGTTCTTCCTTTCGGTCCTTGCATCTCTTGATTCGGTCATAGTTAATCAATTTTTTGTGCCTAACTCGAAAAAAACTCGCCGAGAGTTTTTCGATAATTTTTGCTGGACCCTTCCACGGGGGAGCCAACTTCTTGCTCTTCCCTTTGCGCATGGCAGAGTCCAAATAATACACAAAGTCCCCCTCGGCAAATTCTTCCTGATTAACCCGCAAATAATCGCGCTTCTGCCATTCCTGGGTTGATTTTAACTTTTCCCTAGCTGTCTCGTGGGCAGTCTGCATTGCATCCGCAAGTTGCGCGCAGTACTCCTGGGAGACTTTTGTTGCCCTGCTTGAGGCAACGAGTACATCAGCTCTGCGGGCTGGTTAATTTGGGACTTTCCCGTCCCAACATTAACATATTGGGGGTGAGTCCTGTGCTACGACTAACCGTGGACCGAATGGCGCTAGCTATCTGCTGCAAAAAATTATCCCAATCGGTCTGTGCCTTGTCCACATAGCACCTTAGCGCGTCCATTTAGGTTCTATTGTACCTCTCCACCTGCCCACTTGCGTATGGCCGGTCGGGAGTAGTTTGTGTCTTATGAATGCGCAGCACCTTACACATCTCTTTAAAGAAACCACTTTCAAAATTTCTCCCTTGATCTGTGAAGATCTGTAAAGGGTAAGGAGTTCTGATGGAAATCAGCTACCATAAAGTGCGCGTTTAAAGTGCTCTTATAGAAACAAAATTCGGTAAAAGCATCTAGATATATATACAAATGTTGCATCAAAGTTGGAAGATTTGGGTCCATTTAGCGGGATGAATAAGCTTTTACAGCATCTCACCAGTCTGTCATCACCCTCTTTATGCAACTGAAGCCCCACTCACATGCTGCTGTTGATAGGGGCAGCATGAGCAGCAGATTGGCTATGTGGAGAAAGTTAAGAGTACTCTCCTGCAAGATCTTCATTCCTCATGAAATCTTGCCATGCTGCCTTCACTTTTCCTGTTGCATCAAAGTTGGAAGATGTGGGTCCGATTTAGCTTGATGAACATTAGCTTCGACAACGTCTTGCCAGTCTGTCTTGATCATTTTCATACAACTGAAGCCTCTCTCACATGCTGCTGTTGATAAGGGAAGCACAAGCAACATCTCGGGAATGTGGAGAAAGTTAAGATCTTCATTCCTCATGAAATCTTGCCATGCTGCCTTCATTGTTCCTGTTGCATCAAAGTTGGAAGATTTGGGTCCATTTAGCCGGATTAACTTCAAGAGCATCTCGCCAATCTGTATTGACAATCTTCATGCAGCTGAAGCCCCACTCACATGCTGTTGTTGATAGGGGCAGTATGAGCAGCAGCATAGCGATGTGGAGAGAGTTAAACTGGTAATAGCCCATGTAAACTCATGTTGTTGCACCCGACAACAAACTAATGAAGTACTTCTAATTGCAGTGGCAATGAGGATTATGCATTCTCTTTGCACAGACAAAATGGACACATAAAATCATCTGGCAATTCATCAATGATTGCAAGGCAAGATACGTGAAACCATCGCTTACATGAATCACATTGAACCCATGTGATATTAGATCCACGTGGTCTTTTACAAAAAGGAAGCGAACAAATCTCATCCTTCTTGGCGTCATTTCTAGCAGCATCCATGAGTTTCTTGCAAGTGTAGGCCCTGTATCCTGGCACATGGCAAGGTCTCATGACGACCGATGGGAGTTCATTCACCACTGCATCTGCGTTGTACTTATTTTTTAAAATATAGTTTGTAACGTTGTATAACTTTTTTCAGGGACCATCATTCTCTCAAGCACTGCTTATGGTCCCGTACATATCACATTATGTTAAAATACACCATTTGAAAATAATTCTATTATGTGTAGCTTTCATTATAAATGCAATTGTTATTATGTTTCAATTTTGTTCATTACACATGTTTTACTATATACACGAAGTGTATTTTCTCTGTATTATTTTGATAATTACTTTGTACCATGTGACTATGTTGAAAATAAAATAAAATGAATCAATCAATGAGCAAAGGAGTAGAATCAATCAAAATTAATTACAGGTTTGATTTCCAGCATCCAGGTTCTATTATAAGTTTGAATGTTGAACTTACATCGTTCGCAAACATTTGGCATTTACAGAATATTAAGCCTTGTAAAGTTCTTTAAATTGGATTGATAAATTGCATTGTCCCTGCTTTCGCCCTGGCACTTCTTGGAAGAGACGTTCCTCATGGTACTCCAAGGCAAGGGATGCAACATCTTTCTTCCCTGTAGACTGTCGTTTAGATGAAGGCCTCTTGACTGTCAGCTGCTGATCTACTTTGGAGAGAAGGTCATGGATAGTTTGGGCTGACCTGCTCACTCTCTCTACACTGTCCGTAGTTATTTTGCCTCGAAGTCCGCGGGCATGTTCCTTGAACACTTTGTTGTGGTGTTCCATCGTTCGGTCGAGTTCCACGTTGCCCTTTGCTGCGCCTTTTGTATTGGTGAAACGGTTCCACACAAGGTCATATGCTAATCTTGGAGACAACAAAAACTGGACTTGTGCTAGGAACCTCAAGATATGAAAGCTGTACTTCGGCTTTTTGGCAACTTTACAGTGTAGAAGCATCACCTTGTAAAGGCGGACAATTCTCCCGCCATCACCTAGCTGCCTTAAATCGGTGAAGTCCAAAGCCAGCATACACATGGCTAGAGCACAGCGAGTGTAATTCAGCACTTGATCTTCCACGGTCTCCATTTGGTAAGACACCAAAAAATTAGCATCTACAACACACAAGTCTGGAAGAGCGCGTACAACAGCTGGCGGGTCACCTAACCCTTCCCCATCCTCTGCAACCAACTCTGCCAATTCCTCTTTGTGGCTCTGTGTCATGTGCGCTTTCCACCCGTGCATAGTTCCAAAATTTCCCCCACAGAGAATACATGGTCTGCTCAAATAACGCGGCGCCATTTTTACCTATAGTATAGAAGGGTGGAGGATGAAACATGGTATTGAGAAAGTGTCTTCTTACCTTAGACCTATGACTGCATGACCCCTGAATCACCTTGTGTACATACATGTACTAAGTTTGGGGGCTATCTGATTAACAGGTCTTGAGATATCTGGATGTTTATCTAATGTGACAACTCGGCCGCCTCAAAATAAAAAGAAGCCTTTGATAGACTGAGTCATGCCGGCACCAATCATGATGTACTTATTTATTCTCACCTGAACATTAATGGAGTACCTGTTCTTCCTGTTAATGTAGTACCCAGCTCATTCCCCACCAGGGTTCCTGATGTAGACATGCGTCCCATTGATAGCCCTATAACTCCTGGAAATCTGCAGTACTGGACAAACTGCTGCTGGATTGTTGTCACTTCTTCCCTTGTTGTTGGAAACGTCATGAACTGTCCTTTTCTTCTTGTCACAGCTTCCGACACTGCCCTAACAACTCTTGTTGTTGGAAACGTCATGAACTTTCCCTTTCTTCTCGCCACAGCTTCCGACACTGCCCTAACAACTCTTGTTGTTGGAAACGTCATGAACTGTCCCTTTCTTCTCGCCACAGCTTCTGACACTGCCCTAACAACTCTTGTTGTTGGAAACGTCATGAAATGTCCCTTTCTTCTCGCCACAGCTTCCGATACTGCCCGAACCACCCAGCTAACTGAGGATTGCGACATCTGGGCCTCATCCCCATGCATCCTTTGAAAAGTCCATAACGGAAATGTAAAATAGACAAAAATAAAAATAAGTATTGAAGTAATCATAATTTTTGGCTTGTCTATGTTGTAAACGGCATCCCCACTTTTGTGTTGTCGTGTAAAAAAAAAAGAACCAGTTAATTTTGCCTGATTTCTAGATGCTCTAACTGTGATGTGAATCATCTGCACCGGCTTTTCCTGTAATTATCCTAACAAATCTATTTAAATATTTGAGTGTAATTTTTTTGTAATATTAATAGACTATAATGGAGGGTAAAACAAAAACCCAAGCCCTATTGATTTTTTTGCTCCTCCACAATGTTTGCTTTCTGATGAACATATCAAATTGAAAAAATGTATGACTGTGGGTAAGCTGTGATCTCCGAGACGATAACGGTTATTGGAAAGGGAGATGTATGAGGGATGGTTTTGGGGGATTGGGGTTGCCCGTTATGATACACTCTCCCAGCAAAGATCTTCCCGAAGGGCATTCTCCTAGGCAGGGCCTGCGATGGTGGCTCGATTTATAGAACCCGGTCTTCATTTAGGCAGTTTGTTAGTAGTCACCGACACGAAGCTTCTGTCGTGAGACTACACCTTTAACGTTGTGCTTCATACATGTACATCTCATTAATATTATAATCTGTTTGAATGATGTTTACTTCGAAAGGCTGAATTACAAAGATAACCTCGTCTAACTGCGCTTACAGTGAATCCAATCATGTAAAATGGATAAACTCTTGTTAAAAACTCTTTTCGGTGTTGTATTTGGGAATATTTTACATTTTAGCCCAGCTTTCCAACTCGTTGGAAGCTTCCTTGATGTCTAGTTTTTGAGAAGCACCAATCTTCTGCAGCTTGACACGATCTCCACCTTCAGAAACATGGACTTGTTGGAATAAAGCCTCTCCATCCTCTCTTTGATCCTCCTTTTCTTGTCCGATTCTGTGACATTTGTTGGCATGTTTGCGAGTGTGGTAGGGGCGGGGAGCAAGCTAGGAATTTAACGTTTAACAGGCATTTCCTTGATGTTCAGTTTCTGTAAAGCTCTGATCCTCTGCAGCTTTTCCACGGTCTCAACTTTCAGGAACACTGACTTGTTCTTGGAATAAACCTCTCCTTTCTCTCTTTAATCCGCCTTTTCTTGGCCAATTCCGTAACTTTTTTTGGCATGTTTGTGAATTGAAGCAACGGTGAGATGTACAACAACGGTGAACTTGTTATATGAACACTTAATGATAGATATCGTCATACTTAAGTTAAGGGGACATTTGAAAAACCCAACCCCATTTAATTCTTCTCTTGCCATAAGCTAAACAATGAGGTAGTAGAGAAATGTGGAAGCTCCAAGTAATTTTGGTTGATAAAGACAAAGTTAATGAATCACTTTAACTTTTGGTTTGACTATCCCATCGTGTTTTGCACAAGTGTCAACAAATAAAACCCTTAAGCCCAGGAAACTGTTTTGTACATTTGTGTACTAGCATCTTACATAAAAAATAGGATACAATCATCAATTTTGTTCTCAAGTTAGCTTCATTTTTTAAATATTTTTGTTGGGGGGGGGGGGGGGAGAGGATTTTGATTATCCCATCATGTTTTGCGCAAGTGTCAACAGACACCAAAGCATAGGAGAGTGTGTCTTGAAGATCTATGTACCAGCATCTCGAAATACAATTCAGTCCTCCAAAATTGTCTCATTGAAGTATGTATCTCTGGTTTTATATCATCACGCTTAGCAAAAGTGTTTTTTTAAAAGGCGTTCAAGAAAGATTTGTGTGGATATGTACATTGTATGTTTATTTCTTTTCAAGTGATAACATTTTTAAAATTCTTTTTGTGCAAATTGTATGGGTATTTGTAAAATAAGATAATTGTTACACATTGCTTGTAATCAAAAGTACATGTATTATGAATTACAAATGCATTAGGTAATTTGTTTTGTGCAAAACTAAACAGTATTGTGGGTGCTAGTGATAAATTGTAGGTTACAATGTAATATTTAACAATCCAGAATTTAGGTGGATTGATTTAAACGTCTTTTTAAAGGGTAGATTCAAGTTCAATTTCTTTTTATTCATTTGACAATTCTGATTTCCTTTATAATAAGTTACACACATGAAACAAGTTGTGTAGGATAAAGTTATCACTCACTATGGAACATTCCGGCAGAGCTTCCATAAGGTGCACAGGTTACATGTATCTTCTGCTCGTTACATTTCTAATGTGTCCCGTTTCTTTGTGATTTTTTTAAAAGTCTAGTTAAAACATGATTTGCAATATTTTTCAATATTTTTTGAAATTGTATAGTATGTATGAATAAAACGCTTGGTACAAAACTACAAGTACAGTACTATACTGCCTTGATTTTGTAAATAAAATCATAATCTTGTAAACTGCAAAATTACTCCATGTATTTTCCATTGTGAAGTGAGAAAGAGGTTTGTTCTGTGTTTTGTGAAAAAACAATATTTATAGTAGACGATTAAGTATCCAAACTAGTGTCAGAAACAGACTATAGATATGAATATGATTATGGAGACATTTGAAAGATCGAAACCCATTTCATTCTTCCGTTACCATAAGCCGAACATGGTACAAAAGATGCACATATCGTCAATTTTGGCTAGCACACCTTGTATGTGAGCCTCCTATAAATGAAGCAAAGTTTTCAGATAATTATGTCTAATTTGGGGAATATTCAACATAAAAATAAAACTTATCTCAGTGCAAGAAGTGACGTAGTGCCCTTCTCTTTCTCAACCAATGATATGTATACATAGACGGAACGTGCGCTTTATAAGTAGCCACCATTATTTTTATTATTACACACGTACAGACTCACATACAAACACCAACTCACATACACACGCAGACTCACATACAAACACCAACTCACATACAAATACACTGACTCGCATGCACACGCAGTGACTCAAATACAAACACACTGACTCATGCACATACACACGCACCAACCACATACAAGCACCAACTCACATACACACGCACCGACCACATACAAGCACCAACTCACATACACACGCACAGACCACATACAAGCACAAACTCACATACAGACACACTGACTTCTTACATACACACGCACTGACTCACATACACACACTGACTCGCATACACACAGACTGACTCACATACACACACACTGACTCACATACACACATACACTCACACACACAGACTGACTCACATACACACGCAGACTCACATACACACGCACTGACTTGCATGCACACAGATCACACAATCATGAATTTGAATTGGGGAAATGTTCAGTTAATCTATCACACAGTAATAAAGACAATAGGATAATATTTCAAGCAAATATGTTTCATACTTTTTTAATCCTTTCTGTTAATTGCGTCATAGTAATGCAGCAACAGGCCTGATAAAAATAGACAGGTTAATATATGCTTCGGTGAATGCAGATTTCTTTGTATGTCAAAGAGCGCAGAAGAAATGACATCACATCCTTTTGTCATAACATAGTATTAATGATTCTTAACAACTTGGACTTTGATTTTGGCTTTTGTTAGTGAACAAGACCTGGCCAATCACCTTCTCTGCAACTGCTGTCACAAATTTGTGTGCAATGTTTAGAACCATAACTCTAATTGGCAATGAATAGGTAGATATGAAGTCAAACTTTGGTACTCTTTTTCCCCAACACAAGACATTTGCAAGTTCAACAACTCTGCACATGTTTTTATTCCTGAAATCAAATCTTACCCCTTTATCAAGAATTCATGATTTTGTTGTTGTCCACAAGCATGTACACCATAACGATTTTGCATGAAAATCTCCCTATTAAAGTACAGGCCATTAATCAATTAAATGTGATGAAATATTGATGCTACAGACATGATTCTAAAAGAAGGTAGACAAACAAATATTAATTAAAAGAAAATGTAACCTGAAGTAATGAAATAATTGTCCATGTAAATCTTGATTAGTTTGATGGCTAAAGGTATGTAATAAGATTTCTGAAGCTTTTTTGAAGCCAATTTTACTAGTGGAAAGGTACTTATAAGTTTATAAATATGAAATGAAAGATGAAAAACATTTGATTTCTCCTTTCTGATTTATAACAAAAATAGCCTTATCTGCACTACAGACTTTCAACATTGATAAATCAGCAGCAAAAAAAAATAACTGAACAAAATTCAATTAATTTCAGTTTGTGCAGATACCATGGTGGAGAGCCCAGTCCTAGCTCAGAATCTGTATTTTGTAATGTTTCAGATCACTCTTTTCACTTGATGAACATTTAGTTGGAAACATGTTCAAAACTATTTTTCTGCACTAGACAAGTCAATTTACATAAAAGTACCCCTGACTTCTAGGACAAATAAGCTCTGATACCTTCATGTAATTACTATATACAATATTTACAAAGGAATTTACAAAAAAAGGTAAAATAGCTGCATACATTCTCTCTTTCTCCAATTAAAAAGTATCTACATATCCTCATCTATTTACAGTTGAAGATATCAATACTGACTTTGTAAAAAAATCTAAAACCAGCCACAGCACAATTTGGATTGTTTATAGTGTATACTTACATTATAATCATCAATGTACAGTGATGGATGTGGTATAATATTCAAGTCTATGAGAACAGTTGAATCCATTGTGTAACCATCTTAAATAACGTTTCATAATATAGAACAACATTTTAACTCATTAACTGCAAAAGTTATCCCATATTCAAGTCTGCTCCAGATAACAGTTGAAATCAACATGCAGGCTATTGTACTTTTTGCTGATTTGTTACTTTGGTAATGACTTTCTTGTTTCAATTAGGGAACCACGGAACAGGTGTGATCCCTAACTTAGCCAGATATACAATAAATGGTAAATCTCCAAAATTGTTTAAAAGCGACTGCGTCGTCAAGTTCGAGTATGCACACAGGTCTTACAAACCAGGCAGAATCGTATTTGAGCACAACACCCAAGCAAATCTGTAGCGTAGCTGAAGCTTTATAGCGCATCCCGGTGAGCATTTAAAAGAGCTCCTCTGATGCGGCGATACAGTGCCTTTAATACATGTAGTATAACAGATGGCCAAAAAATAAAATTTTGTCACAGCAACAAACACAAAGATTCCACATTAAAACAAATGCAAACACGATGTAGCCTCCTTATCAGTGATATGCAAATACAGGAAAATGGCTTCAATAAAATTTAAAAAACTCCCATTTTCTTGACTTTAGTCAGACTACATGAAATACATAATTATTGCACAAATCCCCGGGGAACGGAGAGCAGCATGGCAAGTAGCACAGTTATGATTGGTGAAGCACTGGAATGAAAGATGAACTTACTTTTACTTTTTATACTACAAATAAATAAGACTGCAAGACATTAGAGTGCAACAATTGTAGAAATAAATAAGTCTTTATGACATCCTTCTTCAAAGTATAGGCATATGTAGAATCTATATTAAATACATTACTTTTAATCAAGTTTTTAAAGAAAAGTAAATTTTAACATCAAGTCAAATCTTCGGTAAGCGATAAAAATTGCTGTATTTAGTAGAATTCTACTCTGGAAAAAATAGAATGTATTCATAATAAATATTTTAAAATTGTACCATAACAGAGTGAAGGAATGTATAGTCAATATCTGGCATTTCTTTATGCTTTAGTCATATTGTAAGCTAAAAATGCTTTATATAAAGAAAAAAAGAAATGCATATTTTATACTGTTTCCCTAACTCGTACTTCAATACATTGCACTTTAAATACTTAAATAACCAATAGTACTATACTTTCTCATAGAAGGCGTCTCAATATTTTCCACTCAATCTAATCAGGATGTGTTGATTTGTAAAACCACCACCAAACAACAGTATCTTATGTACTTTGGCAGCAAAAGCAATCATATCCTAGATATGAGATGGTTATACTAGACTAGCATTGTAAAGCATCTTCCTAAAACAAAACAAATACAGTCAAACCTGTCTATAGTGACCACCGTCTTAGAGAAACAAGAAAAGTTGCCACTCTAGACAGGTGAACTCTATAGACAGGTTCTATAACATTATTTTTTCTGCATAGAGTATCACTTTTGGTGGCCACTATAGGTTAAGTGCTGCTATAGACAGGTTTTGACTGCATTTGCTTTTAATATAGAACCAAATTATGAATGAGAACGACCTATCAACCAATCATAACTGTGCCATCACCGACTAGCCCCTCCCCCACCCCCCGGGGATTTCTCAGAGGATCTTCTAGAGGCTGCATCATGTGACCTGTTGTAGTCATGTGATTTGTCATGTGATCGTGAGCGTGATCTGCTGTAGGACCTTCCCCGCCCCCCACCGTCGCTGTAGGATCTGTAGTCATCTTCTGAGTGTGCTGGGCTGGTGGCCGGCCGGTCGTAGGGCACGGGCAGCTTTCTGGCACTGGGCAGGTAAAACAAACACATTGGGAGCGTGATAAATATAATTCAATATGAAAGCTTCCGTACATTAGCTTTACTGGAGCTAAAAATAATAAGCTTTAATGAGCTTTTGTTTCTATCATTTAAACTATAAAACATATCTTTAACTTTGTTTATATTACATTATTTCATGATTGATTGAATAATTGAAATTCAACCAAATTAATAACCTAGGTGTTACATTTGTTTATATTAGAAGTGCAATTGCTAAATCCTGTACTGTAAAGTTTTATTTTAAATCCTCGTTAGAAATTTAATTCTACCATGACTGCAAAGTTTGTGAAAAATTAAGATTTTGGTTTCTTTATATTTTCCAATCGTTTTTTTTTTTTTTTTTGTAAAATCACACATGGTAATGGAACCAGAATGACATTTTAACATTTGTAATGCAATCTTTATCCATCAGTCTCTCTATTGAAAACATTTTTAATAAAGATATGGACACCAGGGCCAAATACAATGATATTTATGTATGTAAGTGCTTGCCATTGATAAAACGGTGAACATAGCTCAAAATGCATTTTGAAAGATCAAACTCATTCAATGGGTTATCAAGAGTTTGCCTGAATTACTATCTAGGTTAGTTATTTGTTTAATGGTTAATTCAGTGATTCTGGTGATTTAAAAAAATGACATGTCTGTAAACGCTTGCATTGATGAAACTGTAAAAAATATATGCATTTTTAAATCATTCATATTAGGAGTTAGTGCTAGTTAATAACATGGTTAATATTTTGCTGGAATGGTTATTTCTGTGAGTGCTGGTGAATCTAAAAATAAGATGGGTTAAGAGTTATTCATTAATTAAAACACAGACACAAACACAGCACACAAGGAACAATGTAGTTCAACAGTTAGGTTAATATGATAAAACAACAATCTGCAATGTGTGAAGTTACTTTATGATTAGTTTGTTATACAGTGCTTGATGATAAGTTACGTTTGCTTGTTGTTTTTAGTAGTACCGCACACTTCAATCTAAAATGGAAAGACATTGTTACAGAAAAGAGAAGGTGAATACCGTAGTCATGTCATTTGTTCTACATTGTTATGCAATGCATTCAGCTGGTAGTATTCAGAAAGCATATTTACACACAAAGAAGCATTGAAATAAACTGTATCTGTCTAGATTGCATTCAAAATCACACTTCAATCATGTAAAATGGATTATTACATACCCACATAAGTTTGCAAGATAGCATGTGAAGTATCTTGTCATCTATATGATTTGGGCACTATATATTAACCTGTTCCCTACTTGATTTTACAATGACCATATTAATACAGGACCTACCAGGTTCACAACTTCACATACCGTATTTGCTGGTGTATTAACCGCACCTTTTTCCATACAGAAGAACTTGCAAAAAGGGGGTGCGGTTAATACACGGGTGCGGTTTATAGCGTATTAACCACACTTTTTTCATACAGAAGAACTTGCAAAAAGGGGGGTGCGGTTAATACACAGGTGCGGTTTATACACCGGCAAATACGGTAGGCACTTCCGCTAGGTTAGTCTTTAGCACTGCTCAATTTTATTAATATTTGTAACAACAATTATGTAGTAACTCCACTGCGATAGTTTCTAATACAGATGTATTATGAAAAGATGAATGTACTTATGATGAAACCTGTAAATAAACCGAAGAGGCAGAGAGTGGGTTTAATCAGTAGCAAATAACAAAAAACAGCAATTTGGTTTAAAATCAAAATGCTAATCACACAACACACTTGAAAAACAAAGTCAAAGTCTAAATAAATTAATACAAAATCATCTCATAATAATACAAACAAGTGCTTTTGTTATGTTATAGTGCATTGCTCTTGTTAGTTTATCTTCCTGGTTTTCATAAGCTAAACAATCTTGAAAACCGTAACTACAAGTATATTTTAACTCAAACATTCTTTTGTTTCATAGAAACATGAGAAACCTAGACTAATATCTAAGAATCTATATATCAAAAATATGAATACGTAATTTAAAATAGCATGAAAGTTTACAGTAGTTTAGATCATTATTCTATTAGGCTGCACTACATCTGAAAGGACAATACAATGGATAATAAAAGGATAATAAACATGCAAACATGCCAATCAACTAAAAGAAAATATAAAATTACTAGAAATAGAGATAAATAACCATTCCATATACCAAACATGCAAGATGAAAATCTAGACCCAGAAGAAAGAGATCAGTAAAACATGCCCTCCTGAAATATTTATAAACAAACATTCCCAAAACATGCAAAATGAAGACGTCACAAAATGAATGAGTTTATATCATTTTCACAAGCATACAGATCACGATTTCCACTCATCATTCACATGTTTGCAAAGTTTACAAAAATAAACATGCTCTTGTCAAATCAAAACATGCAAAAAGAACAGTTCTATACTGTCGGTTGAGTGAGAGAGGGGTACTAAGTCGCCCTTTGTACTTCAGAGATAATCAAGTTTAAGTTAGGGAGCCTTGGAGTTATTTACGTTATCCCCAAAATTTAAAATAGGCATCACTTGAGATGGCTTGGGGATAAAACATGGTATGCAGAACTCTTATTTTTGGCTGAATTTGAAACATTTGAAAGAAAGAAATTTATAAATTAAAGTCAAACTTGCATAAAGTGACCAATGAAGGGAAAGAGTAAAAGTGGCCACTGTAGAAAGGTGACATTTATACACAGGTTCCATAACATTGTTTTTCTCTGCAGGGGATCATTTTTGGTAGCCACTATTAGCAAGTTGGCTGTTATAGACAGGTGGCTACTAAAACAAGTTTGACATACATTGGAACAACTGAAACATTGTAAGGATGAAAATAAATAAACATTACGATGGCTATACTGCGTGCATGTATAGTAAAGAAAATGCTTCATGCAAATGGAATGAAAATGCATGCATGGCGATGAAGGAATGCAAAGCCCACACCAATATATTTAATGAACATGGTAAATGCAAGCAATAAATGAAAAGCTCATGGTACATGCAAAAATCAACTTGTTTCTATGAAAATGAGGATCGTGGACATGTCAAGTTTTATTGCTAAATTAATTTAGTAACATCGATTTTAAGATTTAATCCAATTCCAATCGAAACGAGACTACTAGTACGACTGGGTGTAGATGAAAGTGTAAAACAAATTGCTCATTGTAAAAATAGCACATAAGTGCAAAAACATTCAATGCACAATATGGCATTGCTACTCCCAGTATCCACATTTTCAATGAAATCCAAGCACTACTTTGAATAAACATGAAATTAAATCAAAGCATTATTTAGGATACAAGTCCTCACATGCAAGTTTAACCAAAAGTGAAAGGAACTGCCACCAAATATGAAATTTAGATAACCCAAAGCTAGGCTAAAAAGCTAATTACAGAAACTAATTCCCACAAAGCATGCCAATAGCTTTAATTTTATAATAATTATAATAATTGAAAAGTTTAAAATGTAATAGTTTTAAAAACACAATCCTTGACAAACATATTGAAGGCCTATTTAATACAAAATATAGTTGCTACACTTAGATACCCTTTACTTGAATACAAAACTAACTATTTTGTACTGATTATCACTTTTCTTTTCAGAGCTATGGAGCCAAGACCATTCAGGAAAACATATAGTTCCTGAAATTTGTGAAAAACAGTTCCTTAATGTACAAATATTTGCTTGTGAATACTTGGTATATATTGAGTTTTTTTCTGAAAACATGGGATGCATTAGATGGATAATGTATCAACTACAATTACAATTGGAGAGAAATGCACGTTTTCAGGATAGAGGATTTGTTAGTTTATGGAACATAATTCATTCAGAAAATTCATATATGCAGCAGAGAAGGCCATCAAGCTTGTGTATCCAAAATAACATTGTGTGTAATGAAGAAACCCAGTAGTATTTTGTTTATAGTATAACACTTATTTTTCGGTATTAATTTTCAATAGATTCTCAGCAGCCTTAAACTTACAATAATGCTCAACGATCTTTCAGTATGTTTTTTTGTTACCGCTTTGTATCAGAATAATTTTGGGGTGTTCTCTTAATCCCCAAATATCTTGCAAACACCCGCACCAAAACACACTGGCAAAATGGCTCAAGCTTGATGACTTTCCCTATCAAAATAATGTGTTAGCATTTCAACTTTCATCAGGCATTTGTGAGTAAAATAACGCCGCATTCTTTAGCTAGCATTCCTGTGTGTCATAAGTCATGGATAGAAAGCTACTTGTTAGTATTAACATGAATGAGATGGATGCTGGGTTATTAAGGTAATACAAATTCTTGTTTTGTTTCCCCTACGGTTTCTAGAATTGGATGCTCAGCGTCTGTAGTAGTGGCGATCTCTGTCACGAGACCGCGAGCGAGATCGACTTCGATCCCGGCTGTCGCGGCGATGTCTGCGGTCGTCGTAGTTATCACGGTTATCACGGTTTTCACGATAATCACGGTCCCGACTTGCCGATCTCCGACCGCTATAAATTGTCATAGTGAGAAAGAGTGGTCAACATAACATGTATAAATAGCTCTCAGGATGGAATGCCATCTTGAAGAATTTCAATCAAAAGAGTCAACATCATAACATACAAGTAAGTTTCTTTGAAATATATGATCAAAAGAATGACATTGGAACAAATTTCACTGGTAAAAGAGAATATAGAAAGCACAAAATATCACTAATCGACTATATACTTACAGCATGCACATGTATACTATTCAAAACATGCATTTACATGAACATATTTCTTCAAATTTCACAGACATCTCAACTGCACAACTTAACATCTCTGGGGGTGATTGGGCACATATTCCCCTCATACAATTGAAAAACTTAATTATGACATCTCTGTCAAAAAAACAACTCTTACAAGCTTCCCAATTTTCTACCAACAATACCTCTATAACTCTATCTACTTGTTGCAACTACTAATACATTTTTCATGTATTCTCATTTCATTTGAGCTGGAATGAAATCTAGGACTTACATTAAAACTTAATTTGGTGCAGGCACTCTTGTGTGTGCAATCACTTCAGTTCATTGTGCAAGAAACATATACACTCCAATCATAAATTGCTCAGTGTTGATATTTAGATCAAAGTTAAGTTGATTATTACTATTATCACTGTGATATTGTCAATTTAAGCTTGCCAACCTCTTTCAATGTATTTCAATGTATTTAATGTTAAAACCACCGAGGGCTGTGAATTTGGTTTATATTGAAAGTTTCAAAACTTGCACATCCTTAAGATATGCAAAATAGTTGTGAAATGTGTCCATCTCAAGGTCCCTGTTTCATAAAACTTCCAATTTATATAAGTGGCCTATTATTGTAACCAGTAACTACCATGATAGTGAAAGTTATGCTGATTGGCTGGTGACATACTAGTAACAATAATTGGACATTTAAAAACAACTGGAAAAGTTTTATGAAACATGGCCCTGTTTCCATCGTGGGAGATTATATGGAAAAACAGTAGAACATCTCTATCAGAGGTTGGCAAGCTTGGAATTATCTCAATAGTTATTAAATAAATCACAGCAAACAATACCAATTCAACATTACATTTCCATGGTCACTCAAATACATTGAGTGGATATCTACCATTTGCTCCAATTTAATTCTGAAAATAAATCTGTCTTTGGAGGAAACATATCATTCAGAAAAATATTCATAGAAAACGATAACATTTATAATTTATTTACACTATTAATTCAAGTCTCCGTGGACTATAAACTACTTTTATTTTTTCTAACCACTGGCATAGATCTATAAGTTGCTTCTTTTGTTTGGGATGGGAGGTGATCTATTTATTCATCACAACCCCCCACCCCAAACAAAAGATATGTCCTCAGATCTACCCCAGCATTTCTAATAAAACATTAATATAACATAACTACTTGAACAGAGTTTTTGAAAAAGTAACTGAGCATAGGGGGCTTACCTGGTGATTCTCCTGCGATCTAGGAAGCTTGGCGAATCACGGCGCTTGCGGATGGGGGAGAAGTTCTTCTCCTTGGTCTTGGAGTTGGCGCTAGGACTCTTGCTGCGGGACTTGCGACGTTCGTATGGAGAGTAGCTCAGTGAGCGGGATCGGGACCTTCTTCTCTCCTTGGAGTAGCTTCTGGATCTGGGAATATAATATGGAAAAGAAAATATATAGTTACATTCACGAAGAGTGGGTAAAAACTTCTAAATGCGTAACGCATGACTGCAGGATTTGTGATGTTTGTATGGAGAGTAGCTCGTGACAGTGCATAACTCTCCTTGAAGTAGCTTATTGATCTGGGAATATTACGCGGAAAAGAATTGAGAGTCTATAGCTACATTCATGAAAAGTAAGTCAAATATCTTGGACTCTATGCAATGACTGAGTAAGCTCTTGCTGTTACAATGCTTATACATCTGATTGCAAAAATATTACATTTCAAAGCATTCTTTTGTCAACTCTTTAACATTCACAGACGAAATATTATATATCTTGATTTTTGTTTGAGGGGATAAGTTTAACTGTTCTATAGCTTTAATACAAAGTGCTTGTTACCTGTTTCTGCTACGTGATCTGGACCGTCTGTGTGATCGTCTCTCCGGTGAGTGTGAGTAGCTCCTGGAGCGTTCCGACTCGTGAGAGTGCGCCCTGCGACTGCTGCCATTCTTCTTACCGTTGCTGCTACGGCCATTCTCCTCCTTGTTACTGCGCTTGGACTCCGGGGACCGGGAGTGATGCGACCGCCGGCTTCTGTGCGGTGAAGATCTGCTGGTGAATATAGAGCACAAGAAGAAAACATCAAAAAAATATACAAACAGTCCTATCCAAGAAAGAATCCCAACAGTCCTTCTCAGGACTCTCCAATCCGCCCTTCTTACATGGTGTAACCGCAAGCCGACTGTATAAGAAAACATCATTATGGCAAAGCTAGTTAATACTGTCATTTGGAAAATGGCTAACGGAAAATATACTTCCTATGGAGCAGCATTTAGGTTTTTTATACTTCAAATTGTAAAAAAAAAGATTTACTTTCTGCTGAAATGCAAGTTGTTTTGTGATGCCTAAAATATTCACTAGATGTAGCCAATTTCAGATTAAAATATCAGGCATTGGGAAAATCTAGGAAACGGTAAAATATATACGTGAGATTGGACACATCAGCACATCAATATCAGACTTACCCTTCTGATTCTAGTCCTGACTCTGATTCACTCTCGTCATCTCTGGAGCGATGGCTGTGCTTGTGATGCTTCTCAGACTTGTCTCTGCTGCTGCTGTTGGAGAAAGGGGAAATATAACTGACTTTAAACATATATTTACACAGGGCTACCACTAGCACTAGCACTAGCACTAGATACTAGCACTAGACATTATCACTAGACACTAGCACTAGACATTAGCACTAGACACTAACACTAGACACTAGCACTAGATATTAGCACTAGACACTAGCACTAGATACTAGCACTAGACACTAGCACTAGCACTAGAAAATAGCACTAGACGCTAGCACTTGTGCGATTGCCTGGGGCAAGTAACCAGAACGTCAATGACGTAGCGCTCATCCGCCATCTCGCAACATCAAATATTGCAAATTTCATGTGGTACACTTTTCAACTGGTCAAAAATAAAAATGTGATGCCCTGGAAGGGACATAAACAACTTTTTTTTAAATAGAGTGAAAAAAATATAAAAAATAAAAAATAAAAAATAAACAAATAAAATAAACAAAAATTTAAACAAAAATAAAAATTTAAAAATTAAAAATGACCATAATTAATGAATGGAGAAAAATTTCAAAATTCTGTGTAGAAGTTTAGTGTACCAAAGTTAGCTCTACCAGATAAAGCAAACCAAATCAAAATCGGTCGAGAAATGAAGGAGAAGAAGCATTTTTTGTGATTTCGAATAAATTTGCATAAATTACCATAGATAATGAATTTCACGATTCTGTGTAGAAGTTTTAAATCCCCCTCCTAGCCCTATCTTATGAAACAATCAGAATCAAAATCGGTTGAAAAATAACGAAGAAGAAGCATTTTGAAAACTGTGGACGGACGGACGGACGGACGGACGGACGGACGGAAGGACGGACGGACGACGGACGCCACGCCATGGCATAAGCTCATCGGGCCCTTCGGGCCGGATGAGCTAAAAATGGATGTTGGGCAAGTAAAATTTCATAAATGGCTTGGTTCGGTTCCCCAACTGGGCAACCAACATTTCTTTTCAACTTCAAGAGAAAATTGTAAATTTATTTTGTGTAAATGTCATCTAGAAACGAGTGAAACATGCTTTACATGTAAGAACTTGGGTGGCAGAATTGCCGACAGTGAACTGGAAATGTCATGTATTTCACAGAATTCAATATGCTTCTACAAACAATGTCTTGCCATTGGGTTGATAGTCTTCAGTCAACTTTGAACTCAAGAATGTTTTTAATGCATTTTCCTTGAGAACTACTACCTAGTAGCGACAATTGCCTCTGCTTAAAACTGCAGTGACTCTTGCCTTTAAAGCCCCCTTAGAGGAAAATGTTGTTGCATAATAAAAAATAAAAACAAAATTAAATTAATGACGTACCTCTTATGGCTGCTTTTCTTCTCTTTCCTGTACGACAAATGAAACAAATATAGTGATGTTAAATAGCAAACACTAATGGCATAAATGTTCTAACACTTTCAAATGACAAATTTCAAACAATATGTTGTTCTAGAAGTCCAATCATAGCAATGTAGAATATGAGACACAACATCAAATATGGCATTAAAGATGATGCTCCAATTTTGCCAGAAAAAATGACACAGTCAAAATCATTGTGTTCTCATCTATGCTAAACACAGTGCTATTAGCAGAGCTCTTAGGTGTGTATCAGTTACACAGGAAAATTACATCATTGTAGCCTAAAACACAATTTAACCAAAAATACAATAATTTCTATCCTAATAAATAGCCTAAATAGTCATGCTACAGACAGTGCATTTGGCTATGAAGTGTTTGACCGTGAATGTTAATAGTATTGCTAATAAATTGTACTGCTGCAATCAAAATCAAATTACAGTTCTAAATATAATACACCATAAAAATGTGCTAAAAAGTGAGCTATGTATGTGTTGTGCAAAGACTTTTCCTTGTGTAGGTTAATAAATTCATATTTTTCACTGTAGCATACTTTAATACTAATATCTGATGCATAATGGTTGGAAACAGTTTGATGGGAGTGCAATCGAATAGGCATTATAAGAAAGAAAACTGCAAATTATATGAATGAATCACCATGCTCAAATGGCAATAATATTCTACATATAAAATTATCCACCTATAGCTGAATTAATGGTCCTTTTAAGTTATCCACAAATAGCTGGTCACTGGTACGTGTAAAATATAACCAGTACAACATGAACAAGTAAACCACTGCAGACAGAAAACAGGAAAATAATAAATGAAAAGAATACTGTCCCATTATGAAAAAAAAATTCATGCAAGAGCTCTTTTTGTTCTTTAACATTTATTAACACTATAATCTCTGTTAGATTCTTCATTATAAAGTCTAAAGAAAACCCAGGCTGTAAAAATTGGTACACATACAGACTGCACACCAACATGGATAATTCGACTTGATTTGTAATGAAAAGAATGGCATACTATAATAAATGTAAAAGAGGATATTGGGTAGATAACAAAAACAAAGCACAACAGAAAAAAGAAACTTTGAAAAGAATGACAAATTAATTGTATTATAGGGGTGAGCCAGTACAAGAAATAGGCTACATTAATAATGCTGCACTGCTGCAATACAAATCGAATTGCAGTTCTAAATATAATACACCATAAAAATGCGCTATAAAGTGAGCTATTTATTTGTTGTGCAAAGACTTTTACTAACAAGTAAATATGTAGGTTAATTAATGTAGGTAAACATATTTGAATAGTACATGTAAAAGAGATAATGTGCGATTGCAAATGGCCATTACATAAGATGTGAGTTTAAATGACTGCATAATTGGACTGATGCTGGGTATAGAGTACCAAATTAATGATGTCATGTATCTTTTTGTTGTAAGATAGAATGGTTCTCAACATGTTCAGATTTGATTTGTGCTTTTGATATTGGGTCAGAGCTGAACAATTGCCTTCTTAGCAATGGCTAGGTTAAATAATTTTCTGCTTGCCTGACATTGTTTTGAACGTAATCCATGGCAATTAATAGCTGTGACATCACATTTCGGTGCTCTATGATTGCTTGCAAAAATGTGTTATCGCCAGAAATCTTCCACCTCATTTGTTTGCATCAAATAAAAATGCTGTGGGCATGGATGTCGATTTGTAGGACTTTCTTTTCATCGGGGGGGGGGGGGGGGGGGGGGGGGGTGTAACAAAATTTTGTAATAGACTTGACAAATTACAGTCCAGGTTCCCATAGGCAATGGATGAATGGAAGAAAACTGGTGAAATGTACCTTACATTTACAGTCAAACCTGTGTATAGTGACCACCTAATGGAAGCAATAAAAGTGGCCTTTCTAGACAATGTGTCTCTAGAGACAGGTCTCTGTGCAGAAGATCCATACTCAGTGACTACCTATAGGCAGGTGGCTGCTATGCTATAGAGAGGCGACCACTAAGACAGGTTTGACTGTACAGTCAAACCCGTCTAAGTGGCCACCTGTCTATAGCAGCCAACCTGCCTATAGTGGCCATCAAAAGTGACCCCTTGCAAATAAAAACAGTGTTAAGGAACCTCTCTATAGAGGTCACCTGTCTTCAGTGGACACTTTTCTTGCTTCCCTTGGGTGGTCACTATAGACAGGTTTGACTGTATTTGGCCAGAATTAGTACAGCATACAATGAAGCAAGTGAAACTGAATACCACCACACAAGCAATACCTGTGTTTTCTACTCTTTTTCCTCTTTCCAGATCTTAGGGAAGCATGTTATTTATACGGAAAGAAACAAAATGGTAGTTAGCATTATTTGTGCCACAGTATTATGTCAAACAAGAATAACACACATACATTAAATACTCTGTAAACCAACACAAACAAACAAATATATTGTAGTGTTTTTACTTATAGTTACATACGTACAAGTCATGAAAAAATAATGACAAATGTTATTTACCTAAAGAAAAAATGAAATGCAGCTAATGCTTAACTTGTAAACTATCAATGAGTTAAAACTATGACACATGACCAGGGTTTATGAAGAAAATGACAAATATATTTCTTACTAGCTGTAAAAGGCAGTGGAAACAAGCATTAATGAAAAATCTAGGTGGAACGAGTTTTTAATTTATGCAGAAAGAGCTTATATATCTAGTTTTAAATTTCAAACACAAGTGCTAGCTAAGTCTGAACATGATTTAGCTGATACATAAAAAGCAGGTTAAAAATGAGACATCAAATGCAAGAAGAGAAATATCATGCCAAGTAATAAATCGTGCTAGTAATGATACCAAATAATAGTTGACTCACATGCAAGGAAAATTAAAGTACTCTTCATTATTTAAATTACTCAAAATACACATAATGGCCCAAATTCTCATCAGTGGCTCAACTTTAGTCCGGCCTAAAAAGACAGACTACCAGTAACCATTCTAACTGCTTTGCAACTGTGGACCCATTGATTGTTGCTATTCGCCTCTGAGATATTATAATTGTTTCCTTTCTTTATGCAATCAATCCCTCGAGTTCTGCTTATAGGCATCAGGACAATGGGCCCCTTGAAATTTAAGTAATAGTATACTCAGTCATCAGCCAAATTGCGTCCTGGATCATCCAGGACATTGTATTACTGGATATACTATTACTGAAATGGCAAGCAGCCCTTTGTCCTAATTCCTAAGCAGAACTAGAGGAATTGACTAGATAATGAAAGGAAACAATTAGAATATCTCTGGTGGCAAATAGCAACAATCAATGGGTCTGCAGGTGCAAAATGGTTTAACTGGTTACCGGTAGTCTTTGTCTTTTTAGGCTGAGCCACTGATGAGAATTCAGGCCAACGGATTTAGTAAAACAAAACCTAACAATTTGTCCTTTCTTTTTCATTTTAATCCATTATTTAATGTTAACAGTGATTTAAACACTAACTGGAAAATATCCCCATTTAATTCTTATTTGCTATATAAAAAAAAATTAAAATAAGTTGTAACTTTCAAAAAAAAGATCTTGTCTTCTTATTTAACATTTAATTAATACATTTTTGTTTGAAACCCAGTACATCTTGTATAAATTTGTATTTCGTTGTCTTTTTTGTTTTTTTCTTTACAGCGCATAGGGACATGTTTAATCACCATGTGTTATGCGCTATATAAAAATGGTTAATTATTATTCTTAATCCAGAATATTCAGTTAAAAATCTGAATATATGAGCAGTAATGATAAATATAAAAGTCATCCAATTGTATCCCACTGAACAAATATAAAATGTCTTTCAAAGGTTTCAAGTTTATTCAGATTATTGCAGATTTCTTTAAAAGACATGCAAATACAGCTGTAGTCAAAAGTTGTTTCAACTGAACAGAAAAAGGTTTGCTTAATAGTGAAAGCTCAGAAATAAATTAGGTGTGGTCAAATCATATGCAAGAAGGATATATTATATATATGTACAAAATAATGACAAAATTAAGGTAGAAATTTTGACTAGATACCTACCCTCCATAAAAGTTGTGAGGTGATCATTTGCCAGTGTTTCAGAATTCAATGCATGTAATACCATTTCGTGAAATCGTGGTAATCATAGAAAAACCTTAACAAAATTCATCATTCAGCAAAAAATCTTTCCTAAGATGTAAATAAGAATTTTTGTTCATTTATATTGAAAGATTCTGTATGGCAAATAAGTACTGTAAATATAAACATGTACTAAACAATTTGTTTGTACACAGGTTAAAAAGTTTGCGATAAAAACAAGGTTACAGCACAAGGAAAATGGTGGAAGTGAATTATTCTTTTATTTCACAAGCACTCTATTTAAAGAAATTAAAGTGAAATAAAAAGGGTGTTGAAATAGTCATACATGTGGTTACTATATTAATGATACACACAAGTCAGATTGTCCATAAATTTGTGAATGAATACTACTTAGTATATGGAGCATCCAGAGAACAAAAAAAGTAAATAAATGTAAGCGCAATATAATTAAAAGTTGAAAGAGAGATACACATGCATAAGCAAAACTAAAGGTGACTGCAATGTCTTGTTAACTTAGAGGGCACTCAAATTCTATTCAATTCAATCTGTTATTGTCATTTTATTGTCATTCCTAAAGTGCCATCTAAAATTGACAGATGCAATCACGTTAAGTGATGACCAACACCCACTTTTGCGAACTTGACACAGACTACTACTGTGAGGTCTGACAGTTCCCAGTATGATGTGATAGGAGTTTCATGTGATGTCAAGAGCTAGCAGTAGTTTGTGATAAGTTTGAAATAGTGCGTGCTAGCCTTAAAGGGTGAATGCGGGGAAAATATAATGTCATAACTATGCTGTTCAATCTAAATTTGTGAACATCTTTTTATGGCAAAAATGGCATCAGGCTCTATCCTTTGGTTGTTATGTGAATCATTCACAATATTTGTATAGATTATTTACATAAATCATACCATATAACTTGCTTTATTTTACTTGAAAAATAAATATAAAAAATATATTTTATGCATCTTGAAGTTGCAAGCTTAGTATGCAACAGACTACAAAATAGTTAATAATTTGATCACGGGCATTCTTCCAATTATAAAAGAAAACCAAATCATCAAAATGATGCCACTTGAGCTAACA
Source organism: Echinarachnius parma (assembly GCA_037951105.1). NCBI lineage: Eukaryota > Metazoa > Echinodermata > Echinoidea > Clypeasteroida > Echinarachniidae > Echinarachnius > Echinarachnius parma. The sequence continues at coordinate 279,271 of JBAMJV010000715.1, read as the reverse complement.
GTTGTGAAATCTTACATAATCATTTTAAAATTAATTAAGAGGCAGGAAACAGTATTACACTCTGTGCAAGAAATTTGTGAAAAGAAATAATAAACATATATCATAAAAGGAAAGAGTTCATATCATGCCTACTACATTAACCCTCCAAATACCTAGTCATGAATAGCCATGAATTCTTATTATGCAACCTTTCTAAGCCCATGGTAATGCAAGGATTATACAGCCTTTTTGCTTTTAACCTGTTCAAGACTATATTGTCGGTTGAGAAAGGGCGTAAGTCAATTTTGGGTAAAACTGAGTTCTGCTTACCATTATGTATGTCGGAGCCTTCTCCATGTGATTCCAAATATTCAGATAATAATTCATTCTTATTTTAGAAATAGTTATCAACAAATTAAAGAGAGGTGTATTTGGTTTGTGCATGGCTCCCATACTTGAAACTAAATCTCCTAATACAAAATGTGTCATTACCTTTCTCAACCGACAATATTTTTTTGACCAGTCCTGAACAGGTTAACATGTGATAAAGGTATGTAAGAGGTGAAATGTGCAGCAGAACCATGCATGTTACTATTGAATTACTTTCTCTTTTGAATGAAAATGAAACTGCATGCATTAGCAATCAACATTTAAAATACTTGTCTCTTTAATAGGCTCTATTAAAAAAAAAATAATAATGCAGTAAAAATAAACACTATCAAAATGCAACTACATGTATTAAATCACATTTAAATGAAATGGACTTAGTTCACTCACTCAACATGACTAAAACAACAAAACAAGAACATAATGTACAGGTATACACGAGAACTAACAAATATTCCTGAAGAAAACTGAAACTCATTGGCATGAGCTCCAATTACATGTTATAAATTAAATCTAAATGCTAATTTTACTTGAATTGTGTATTTTTACTGATATATCTAACATTTTGGAATGGAAAACCTAGTCATGTAAACTGGTGTTAAAGTATTAAACAATGAATGACCTTAAACAAAAACATTCCTTTCAATGTACATTCATCATGATCATTATGACGCAAATATAATGCATGCAACACATAATAAATACGTCCGCTAATATCACCATGTACCAAAATAATGTTTCATTTTTACTTTTGTTTGAAATTAATCTTTATATTAATTAAGATGTCCGTCTTCCATGAAATAAAAAATAATACCTCATGAAATTTAAATGGATGGAATACATTACAGTTTTGCCTAAGACGTATCAATAATATCCATGAAATTAGAGATACTTCATGAAACGGGTGGAATAATTTGCAGTTTTGCCTAAGGAGTCGACAATAATATCCACATAACGTCCATGATATGAGAGACACTTCATTAATCGGGTGGAATAATTTGCAGTTTTGCCTATAGAGGTGTGACAATAATATTGACATGATATCCCGGATATGAGATATAATATTTCATGGAAGAGTTAGAATAATTTGCAGTATTGCCTATAAAGAAGGTGTTGGCAATTATATCTTGGCATAGAAACTTTGTGCCATTGATGCAGACATGCTCATCTGCTTGTATTGTCAACCTTAATTCAGTTTACCACTTGCCTCATAAATAATAATAAATTGCTTCAAAGCTGTTCCTTTCTCTTTTCTTTTCATTTTCTGGTATTCAAATAATTGGGCTATGCTTTATAGTTGATGTCTATTTTTGAATTGGTTTGTTCAGACCTATATTTCTTCTTTCATTTGTTTTCTTTCCTTCAGAGGACAAGTGGTAAAATCATCCTCCGGGAGAATTTTTTTTGTTTCTTCTCAAAACTGTGGAAAGCTTCTCTCCACCCAAAATACATTAAACAAAAACAGCCTGCAGAATCATTAGTCTAGAAGCGGCGAAGGTGATACATGTTTACCTGGCTAAAAATGCCTGCTAAACGTACATGTATTTCAGCATTGGCATGTTCAAGAAAAACAAAAAAAAGTATATCATCATCATAATTTAAGGATTATATGAATACATCAGATGATCAGATGAAGGTTAATTTTGATGTTCATGTTAGCTGTAGTGATTTCATGAAATGATTCAATGATGGTGATATTTATAAGTAATGAAAGCAAGTTATACATATGGAGTTGTTCAAGGTGGCAGGGTTAGATGGGTTAAGAATTGTTCATCAATTTCTCTTTCAATCTCTCTCTCCTTCTTTCTTTCACTCTCTTTACATGTATCATTACTTATCATAAATAATTATGTGTTGTTACTGTGCCTTGCAACGACTCCAATCATAAGTGCCCCATTCTCTGATTACATTCAAAATGCATGCACAGACAGTTATTTAAGATTAATACTAGAACTGCATTCATCTACTTTCATATCAGTCCATCCCCCATCATTTCACTTCAATAGGTTATAAGAATAAAACAAATGCAAGACACATTTTTCAACTGAGACAAATTACATAATGTATTAATGATCAGTCAAAACATCAGTGCAAATTTATAATATTTTTGTATCAAAACATAAATCACATAAAATGTTAATAAAGCATTCCCAAGCCCCCTTCATTTTAAACACACATTAAGATGAATGTGAGAAGTGTATAGTGCAGATTTATATAGTAGCTCTATCCATTTGTTCTTTGTTGTTCGTGAAAGAAGGACAATAAATAAAAAAAACCAACCTTAAACAAAAATTGCAAGAGTTGTGCATTTGCAGTTCAAAAATGTTCACTGCAGATTTGCTCTAAGTCATTAAAAATTCTGTTCATGTTTCACAATTGTCCGTATCTTGCAAAAACAGAAGGTGAGATATTGCAGAAAAAACATAAGTGCACCATGAATTTATTAACACTATTACGATTTTCTGTATATAGACATTAATGTCAGATTTTTAACACGAACATAATCTGTCCGCCATAAAATATATAGTAATTCCTTTACTTTTTATCATAATGGGACATTTAACTTTCTTTGAAACATCACTATAAAGTACAAACAATACAGACAGGGTTCCTTTTAATTACAATATATAAACAAAACAAAATGTGTTTTCTCTCGTTTTATTTTAGTCATGCAAACCTATAAGCCGTAGCTCTGTAAAACACACATTATTCCCTGCTACTGAAGCTAGTGCTCAATGAACCCTTTAAAACTGTTGTAATGCCTTCATTTGAATATATCTGCACCTAATTTCATATTCAGCTGTAATATTGTTATATTAGATAATATTCTATTTAATTCCCATTCTAAATGTGTAAAGAACTACTAACAAATATATGGCATGAAATGAATTATACACCATCAACTTTGATTAAATGGTTTGATATATAGAAGCACCCTTCCAATTATAATTGAACTGAAGAATTTCAGCAAATTATTCATATAGGTTGTCACACCTATACATTTGTCACCCCCCAAAATGTTCATACAGATTCATCATTTATACTTGAAAAACGTTATTTAAGTAATCACAGTAAATAATTTTAGTTTGTATTTTTATATTATTTCAACTTTCAAGGCTTTATTAAAAAGTGAAATATTTCAAAATGTACAGTGTACTTATACATTTCTGACAAAGTACAAAATACAAACTAGTCTAAGACAAGAAACATGCCCAGGATACTATAAATACCTGAGAATATGAACACCAATCAACATGTTAACATCTAACTTTCAATAATTATTTTAACCAATAGCTATTTAACCCCTTTGCCTGACAAACACATACATATTAATCTTATTTTCAACTTACTTTTTTCAATAACATAAGAAATACAAAAATAAAGTATTCAAGCATTAATAAAAATGTACTGTATAGACCTTACAAAATAATAAATTACTGCTTGTATTTTCATGCAATCACAAAACTTACAATAAATATATAGCCATCAATTTACATTCAAATCTCCCAAACTCTAGCTCAGCAGAATTGTGTTGATGAATAATTTGATCATTTGAATCCTCAGAAAAAAATATGGGGACAATCTATATTTTAAAACAGTTCAGGCCTGGTTGGATAGAGACATTTGATGCCACAAATTCCTAGCCCCCAAAATAGAATATCATCAAAGTATTCTTTCATCTTGAATAAAACAATTTTCACTCATATGATATCTTAGATATATTTTTCTGAACACAAAGCTAAAGAAACACAGTTTAATTAAAATAGGCATATTTTAATGTTAACAGAAACCTTTAATATAACTGAGAAAAGATCTGATAACTCCTAAAGTTTATTTTAGCGCTTTTGCTTTGAAACATGACTCAAGAATGGCGTATTCTCACACCCAAGTGAAAAACACCTTTCATGTACACGTCACAAAGTTTGAATAAAGTCACGAAAATAATACAAACACGTATCGAGTTATGATTTGGGAGGAAAAAATAATGAAAGATATAAAAGAAATCTATCTTCTATGTCCACTGTGTGCTTCCGTATGTCTTCAGGGGAAACGAAAAAAACGAAACGGGGGAGAGAGAATGATACAGAACGTTTAGTCAGTGTGCATGGACATGAAGACATCATCAATCAGTGGATTGATCATTTAACTAACTTGTCTTTCTTAATGGAAATGAACAAAGTGTGAATACCTCTACATGTTGCATTAGCAATCAGTGTTTAAAATACTATAATAGCTATTTAAAAAAAATGATAATAATGCAATAAATATAAACACTATCAAAATACCACAGTAAGCTTGAATTCATTACAAAATGACATTGAGTTATGTCTGCATTTTTAATTCCTACAAATTACTACTTTCTTGTCATTCAAGTTTTAAGAAGTAACATGTTTAAGTACCCTTAAAATACAAATGTGTTCAGTTTTTATTTAAGGCTATCAGGTACATGAAAATGTAATAACTGAATAATGACTTAGACGTAAGGCATTTTCAATTCCCTTTTTCTTTAGTACAATTCCAAAATTAAATGTCATGATGATTGGCAAATAATTCTGGTCCATTTATTTAGTTGAGCAGAATCACAGCAACAACAAAAAATGATAACCAAAGATACGTGACATTCTATTTCCAATATGTCACAATCCAGTCGAGTGGAGTCCAATGATAATTTGGGCCTTACAGCAGCTTGCAAACCTTTTTATCTTCTCTTAAATGGAAGTTATTGAAGAATCACTGATATTGCATAACAGTTTTGTTTAACTTTACTACCTGGTTAAATGCAGGTGTCCTATTTACTCCCCTTAGTAAAACTTTTAATACACAAATAGAGGGCAGGGGGGTCGACACATGACCAGCCCAACTTTTAATTGATAATGTTGTTAATATCCCTGATAATTTTTTTCTAGTGTATGTACAGAAATCAGAAATGAGTCAGCCCCAACGTTCCTTAGCACCTTTGTGATTGGGAAAGGACAGAACTGAGCCTGGGCTAGGCCAGAGTCGAGCCCCTGCCCCTGCCCCTATTACACAGAGGTTAGCATTAAAACTTTGACACCTTGTCACCTTGTCATAGTTGTCTTAGTTCATTACATACAACTTAAATACACACTGAAGGATGAGGCACAAACAGTTGATCCATAAGTACAGAGTTCATTAAAATATTAGGCTGTTAGAAATACCAATCAATCTCAAGAACTTACAAACTTATATATTTTCAAAAAAAGAAATGCAGATATATGTATTGTGTTTTAGGCATGCAACACACATTATAAGGTAGAACAAAAAAATAAAGGCAAGGGAGAAAAAAGAGGGAGATTTTTAAATGAAAGGTACGAGCGAGGGAGGGAAAGATCGCCTACCTGTGTTTTGATTTGTGAGATTTCTTCTTCTTCTCTTTCCTGCCAGGAGAGTGACTTTCAGACCTGATGACATAAAAATAATAGTACCGTTTATAACAAAATAATGATTTATCTTGATATCTAAGGTTCGTTCAAACTCTTTAGTTTATTGGCCTGCTATTCCAGTATGCAGTAAAGTGCAGAAAACCCTGCATTGTTTTCACATCTCTGTGGTGAAATAGTGCACAAGAACTCAGAGGAATTTTTATTAGCAATGACAGGATATGGTGTTACTGTTCGTTAAAGTCTAAGGGCTAGTTTTTATAAGATGAATGCAAATAAAAAAAGTGTGTATTTATAAATGATATCAATACCCTTTTATTGATCAAATAGACATCTCCCCCCCCCCCCCCCCTCCCCCCAAAAAGGCATTAATTTCCCCCCAAGAATTGTCTTTTTAAATATGAACCTCCGCAATTTGATTTTCTTTCTCTTACCTGCTTCTGTGACCACTCTTCTTCTTCTTTTTCTTTGGTGGGGGTGATGGTGAACGGCTGGGCTCTCTCAAGATTCTACATCAATGCACATAGAAAATTAAATCAATGTTTATATATATATCAACAGAATTACATTTTTGCACATGATATCTCATTCCAAATGTGATAAAGAATGGCTGTTGCACCACAAATTGTCGTACCTGCACAAATTGTCGTAATTTCACGCCACAAATTGTCGCCTCCTACACAAATTGTCGTTTGCGACAATTTGTGTTGCTCTCGCCGTCCCCATACCCGGCGACAATTTGTGAAATCACGTAAAACCTCACACCACAAATTGTCGCATATTGCACAAATTGTCGTCAGTCGCTGTCTTCAAGCTACAAAGATGATGATGATCATAATCAGTGTTGGTGGACTCGAGGCCGGCCTCGGCGTCGACACCAGTGGAAGATTTTTACGAAGCAGAGACCGAGATCCGTCAACAAATCTCGAGGCCGAGACCGAGACTATTTGGTTTTTGTTTTTTTATTCGATGTCAAAAGAAATTTGTATTCAACCAGGCCTGGGGGGGGGGGGGGGGGGTCTCGACCTTTCGCGTGATAATTCCTCAACGCACGCAGGTATCGCCGCGTGACTTCATGGGGGTTTTTTTTGTATTGAAGTCTTTTGAGACCAAATTTGCGACGACCGGGTATACTATTCCGAAGTCACGCAGTGACCGTTTGTAAGTGAGCATCGGCCCCAAAATCACTAAATTGTGTGTTTGGTGTACAAATTCTAGATGGAAATGGTAAATAATTTTTTCCATTGAAAAAAAAAACATAAGTCTAAAAAACAATATATATATCCGTATGTCAAGAATGATCATTTTAATCCAACATGTATGTCATCATGGCTTTGAACAGGACCGTAGGTGTGGCGACAATTTGTGGTGCCAGCTACCAGCACAAATTGTCGCCGTCGCCTCCACAAATTGTCGCAAACGACAATTTGTGCAGAAAGCGACAATTTGTGGTGTCAACATTTTGCACAAATTGTCGCCTATGACAATTTGTGCAGGTACGACAATTTGTGGTGCAACAAATGGCTCTCTCTCTAGATTCTACATCAATGCGGAAAATAAAATACATTACCGGTACATTATGATAAATTTCTTCAATTATTATTCATACTAGTTCATGACTTGACATAATTACAAACAAATGTGCAACTATGTAAAATATTTAAAATAAATATAATACAATCAGGTTCTTCTACTGGTGCAGAACCTCCTAGGAGTATACTTGCACAAGTTAAATTTGAATTAAATAATTATGTCTAGTATATCAAGAAGGTAATATTGTATTGTATTTATATTTTATGATATTGTTATATCAGGACCTTGGCGAAAAACAGCACCATTGCTGATCATGTAATCCTGTATAAATATATTTGAATAAATAAATCAATAATAAATAAATAAATAAAGACAATTCCTTGGAATTTGAAATTAAAACAGTGAATCTTATTTGGGGGAAATTAAATACAGTGATTCACGCCTTGAAAGACAGAAAGACTTGTTTGGGATACGGAGATGGGGAGAGGGGGTTACTCACTCATATTTCTTCTCTGCCATAGCCTTGGCCTCAGCCTCTTTGGCTTTTCTGTCCGGGTCGAAGGAGCTTCCATCCACGTAGGTGTCCTTGATCCCGAACGCCTCTCTCAGCTTGGCATTCTGACGCTCCTTGGCCGCCGCGATCTCGTGAGAGTCTGTCATACTGTGGGATAAGAAAACACGACTTGTAAATGATCTATTAACCCATTCAGGACTGGTCTATAAAAAATATTTGGGCTAAGGTGTATTGAGAATACATGTTATAGTAAGATCGATCAGTCCTGGGCCCTATTTCATAAAACATTTGCAAGTGTCCACTTATTGTAACTACCATGGCAACAGCTGCAATGCTCCATGTTGACCTACTAGTTACAATATTTGAACATTTACAACAGTTGGAAAAGTTTTATGAAACGGGGCCCTGAACAGGTTAACCCTGAGAGTGCCAAATCCAATTACTTTAGTTTATGCAAGTTCAAATGCCTAGATTATTCCCCCTATCATAATACAAACAATGTTAGTCAAGACATAGTGGTTATTCCATTCATTTGAAACTTGTTTTGTTTGTTCTGAAACAAAAGAGAGTAAGAATAAATGTTAACTCATTGCCTATAGCTCTGTGTAGAGCGGTATATTGACTGTAAAGGAGTGAACAAATCTAGGATAAAAGGATATACAAAAAAACAAATTATTTCACACAAATCTAAAAATGTTCAAGTAGTAAGCTAAAACTAACTTCACTAAATAATAACCTCAATCTCAATTGAATAATTGACGAAATATTGTCCCCCAAAATACCAAGATATACATGTGCCTATCAAAGATTATTTGCAATTATATATTTACTAGTATAAATGCCACACAAAACAACAGTTTGAAGCTAAATATTTATGTACTTGATTTTTAAGATGCATGATTGTGGAACCTAATTTAGTCTGTTGGCGGCACAGTGTCAGCTGGAACAGGTGGAGAAAGTTCCTAGGTTTTTTCTGTTCCTCCGTTTGTTACACGGCTGTCATCTTGTACGAGGGTACAATCACAGGTATGTCTTTGAACAGAGGTCTTCATTCCAAACTTATCTTTTGTGTGCATGAAGGAACAAAGTAAGGAGTATTCTAACTCCGAGTCCACCGCGGCACTCTAAGGTTTAATACATAACAGACCTTATTTATGCAATGCTTCTTTACCATAACATTGCCAATATTATCATCACATCAGGTTAAATTCTAAGGGCAGGAAGTTCACCGTTTTGCTCCTGCATGCAGCAACCTTTAAAAAAAAAATTTTTTGGATGATAATTCATTCTGTCCGAGGGGTTACCACATGGGAAAAGTTAATTTGTCTTGATCGGGTTAATTATTTGTAATGGTCATAACAGAGTACAGACTTACCCTAATCTCTCTGGAGTTGCTTTCCCTGCCAGATCAGCTATGCCTTCCTTTTCAAACAGCATCTTCCTGAAGGCAGCCACTTTCTTTTCAATCTCCTCAGAGGAATAAGTTCTGTGGTATAAAAAACATGACAAATATAATGGTCAAACCATCATTCAATAGACAATTAATATCTTTCAGGAGGAAAATTATTTCATTCTTACAACCCTACTTTCTACTACTTCTTCCACTTTAGCCTTTGCAGACCATAACACCAAAGGCTGACTTCAAATAAAGCATCTTTCTGCAGGCAGCCACTTTCTTCCCAAACTCCTCAGTTCTAGAATGGATATTCAATTCTTACAGCATGTCTCAAATAAAGGGCAAAAGTGAAGGAGTTGGTGTGCTCTTTGGAAGTAATCTTGAGGGTAGTAAGACGCTTCAGACATGCAAACAATTGCACTGATTTAATTGGACATTAACCATCATTCACAAACTATACAACTCATCACTATTTCCAGACCAGCCAAAATGACCACTCTAAAATATTCCTAGATGAGTTTTCCACCATACCCAACAATCAAATGTTTACCCCGTCCGACCTAGTCATATCTGGAGATTTTAACATCCAAAAGGATTTCACTTGCAAGCACCAAATCCTTTAACCCGTTGAGGACGAATTGATTTTGGTATAACACGCATTCTCCATAGACTCAAGCCCGAAATATTTCGGGACCAGTCCTCAACGGGTTAAAGGCTTTACTGAGCTAATAAGATCATACGGTCTTCAACATCATATCCAAGAACCTACATGTACACATGACCGTGGCCACAGCAGGTACTGGTTTTAGGTTAACTCACCCTTGTTCCTCCATGACCTCCTTCATCTCTGCGCACTTGAGTTCCACCTGACGCTTCCGCTTGTGAGCCAGGATCTCCTGGTTGGGTGGCCTCGAGAGGGCGCTCTCCGCCTTCTGGATCTCCTCCTCCGTCTTGTAGTCCACCTTGTGCTTGTGATTCCGCACCTGGGCAAAGTTACGCGTCACGTAGCCATTCGTGCCGCTGCCACGGGCCGTGGACAGCCCTACACCGTTGTACATTGTGTGGGATTAACTGTAATACCTAGAAGGAAAAAAAAGTTTATAGTAAACTTGATGAAATCTGGAATCCACCCCATACACACATCTACTAAAGTAAATGGTCCAATCAGTTGGACAATTTACACGCAATATACGCTAATACGCTGGAGATAAGCATACCGCCCATTCGTACACTGTACCGTTCCAACATTTGAACGCTGTGTTTTAGGACGCATCGGTAAGGAAAACGGACGGGAAATAATCATTTTTTTTCTACATTTTGTGGTCTTCAAAACAACAGAGTCAGTAATTATTATCAAAGTATATGACTTGTGGATCACATAAACGAAAGTTTTTTGCATTTGCTGGTAAATGTAGGGAAGGAATCGGCCGAAAAAAAATGTTTTTTTTTTTGGATAGTGCAGCTATGTAGCTATGTGTGCCCATACACAGGGTTTCAAAGTGATGAACATGCTATGCAGTATTTGTAAATATTAACATTAGCTACATGTATGCCATGATATAAAATACTGCTGAAAAATCTACTATAATAATGCCTGTGTAATCAAATGAGTCAATATAGCAGGGCTCGACAGTCGACACTAGCCCTTGCCCGCTTGCACGGGGAAAGTCAAAATTGGGGTCAGGCAAGTACAATTTTAAAAATTGTCTAGTTTGCTTGCCCGATCAGGCAATCAAATAATTGTTCAACTACAAGAGAATAATTAATGTAACATCGAGAAGTACGAGGGCAAGTCAAATCTAATTGAGGCAACTCAAGTTTCAATATGATTTCACTTGCCCGAATAAGCCAGTACAGACAAATGTTTGTGTGAAAGCTTGAAAATAGGGCCTAGCAGAATCTTCTTCAGAGGCATCCTGTGATAACATTTTTTTCTCACAATTTCACAATCCAATAACAAATGACCCTGGCACTCTTTGCTGTAAATCAATAATGGTGCTGGATGGTTGGTCCAATAACAGCCACAAAGAAGAAGCAAGACAACAATGCACCGCATCACACTGCCTACAAATACAATGCCACAGATGTATTGATTTTTTTTAACACTCTCCAGCTGTATACTTCATGTATGTTTCCCGAACCTTGGCTGCAAATGTTTGCTTATAAATAAATAAAATTGAAAAGTAGAATCGTTGACACCAATTAAAAGAAATGCATTTTTTTTTCAGAACAATTGAACAAGACAACAGTTTCTCCTAACTTAATGGCGAAAACAAATTATTGGGGGGGCTAAATTCTAAAAATATAAAATGTCTCCCTTTCAAGACAAATCGTATTTGTTTATGTTGTTACACTAGTGATTCACGATAATACACCAAACGGAAGATATTATCAACAATTTAACAAAACCACATCAATTTGATGACACAATCAGATGGTAAACCGTAAATTTTAGCTATTAATTCATCCCAAATCTCTTGCATCTGCAACAAACCCGCTGACATTTGTAGATTTCGCATTGTTACAATGTCATTTACACGCAATATGCTAATATGCTGGAGATAACAATACCGGCCATTCGTACACTGTTGCGTTCAACTGTTGAACGCCGTGTTTTAGGACGCATCGGTAAGAAAAACGGACGGGAAATAATCATTTTATGTCTTCAAAATAGTGCTGTAACTGACCTTGATGATCGGATCGGCAAAATTTTATCGATGATAGAAATCGGATCGGAGATCGGATCGGATCGGATAAAAAACAAATCGTTTTTTTTTCTTTGGAAAATGATCCCAAAAAACATATTTTGGGAACAAAAATTAATACCAAAGCAACATATCCATATGAATAAGCCCAAGGCCAAGGTAATCTTGTATGGGTATGCTTTCATTTCAAACCGATTACCTCTCCTTTTACAAAATTACTCGCGGCGATTCTGAAAGGTTACGCCAAATTATTATTATTTTTTTTTGCCGATCCGATCTTCCGATTTTTCTGCATGATCGGAAATCGGCAGAAACGATCCCGATCAGGCATGATCGGATCGGGATCGTATGCCGATCCGATGATCGGTTACACTTACAGCACTACTTCAAAACAACAAAGTCGGTAATTATTATCAAAGTATATGAATTGTGAATCACATAAACAAAAGTTATTTTGCATTTGCTGGTAAATTGAGGGAGAAATCAGCTGACAAATTTGTTTTGTTTCCGTTGGATAGTGCAGCGGGCGGAAGAGGTTGATCTCCGCACAACGCTATTCATTTGCCCTTACCGACACTGCCTCACTCACACTCACAGTCACACTAATTTAGATCAACAAATCTAGCGCTTTCATGGCCTCTTTAAAATTTTACATTTAATTGTAATATTTTACAGTCGGCCCTTCAACAGTAAACTAAACACTCACTCAGCTCAGCTGCCAGCGCCAGCTTCAGTCCCAATTATGCGTGCAATTCAATGGGAGTTTTTCCCTTTGCTGCGCTGCGTGCACGTCAATCAATAATTGAAGAGACTACAAAAACACAAAACCGTGAGACATCGTGTCCATTCCCCCTCTCTCAGATATCAACAATACACGTTCACAAATTATTAACGCAATCTGCAGATTCTCCAAAATACATTATTCATAAATCAAGAAGAAAAATGTAAAAATACGTACCAGAAAGAAGGATATAAATGCTAATTCTGTGGTAGAAAAATAACGTCGTCACGTCGTTCGTTTGTGTATCTCGGCTATAATTAATTGAACTGTGTCAGTTTTGAACGTTAGATGGCGACATACCATAATTGTTCGCAGAGAGCTAACTATTTCTTTATCTTCTGTAGATGATGAAACAGTAGAGCTTCGAAGTGGGTTCGAAGTGCTAATCTGGCTTTTAATTTCTTTCGATTCTAAAATTAATTAATTAATTAATACTTTTAGATCCTAAGTTATTCATTCATTCACACACTTTACTACATTTATCTCGGTGGAATAGCTAGGTCGGACTGATCGGGGGGGGGGGGGGGGGGGGGGGGGTGTCACACCTTCTGTATTTCTTTGTTTTTAAGCAGATTGTCTCATTATCTTTTGAATTGATTTTGAACATTTATTTGGGGGCAACATGCCCCCCCCCCCCACCCCATAGCTATGTCACTGCATTCAACGATTGATTTTGCTGTAACATGTATTCTCCATAGACACAAGCAGGAGTATTTTCAGGATGTCTCCAGAATGGGTTAATATATTTTGTTTTCCTTCATTAATTTATTCACTCATTAAATAATTGATTGATAAATTTTCAATAATTGATTAATTAATTAGTAAATCATTTGTTTAATAATTTCAGTCGCTCAATTATTAATCCATTCATTCGTTCGTTCGTTCGTTCGTTCGTTCGTTCGTTCGTTCATTCATTCATTTATTCATTCATTCATTCATTCAAACATACATCAATCCATCCATCCATCCATCCATCTATCCATTCAACTATTTATTAATGCATTCATTCATTCTTTCATTTATTAACTCATTTTAATTACTTTCGATTTCATTCATCCAATCATTATTCACTCACTCATGCACCAATTTATTTTTTCATTCATTTACCGATTCACTCATGCATGAATTCATTCTTCGGTTCAATCACTCATACATAAGCATAATTATTTATTCATCCATCTTTCAATTTTGCATGTTTAGTCACCTTGATTTCACAAGAGAAACAAAAAGAAATCAAATGTACTTTTATACGCAGGTCAAATTTTATTCATACTATTCATTCACATTTGACTTTCTGAAAATAAAACACACTCATATGTACAGTATGAGATTATTTACAAATGACATTTCATTGTAATTCTATATAGTTTTACAATATATTATCTGACCCTTTTTCGTGGAAATTATTTTGTTGAAAGGGATCATTAAATTGGTCCTAATTACATAATTCTCTATTTCTCTTGTATGAATAAATTTCAAAACACATATTTGAATCAGCAAAGTGTATGTATCAATCTTTGAACCAATTATCAATAAGAACTTGTTTTTATCATTATATCCTCTATTTCCATTAAAAACTAGATGGATCTTCGACTGCGCGCAGTCGAAAATTATGCCTCCCCTATCATGCGATTTCAATATCAAGCCCAAATTAACGTGCACTGAATTAATTTTGTGTTTATTTTTCATATATTTCGACCCGTGACCTTGACCATATGACCCCAAACTTTGATGGCTACATTGGCTCCCAAAGAAACATTCAGGTACCAATTTAGATTGAAATCTGACATTCAGTTCTTGAAATTTTGCCATTACAAGCCATTTTTGCATATATATTGAGCCCTGCGACCTTGACCTTTGACCTCATGACCCCCAAAAAATATAATCTGATCATTGCCACCCCAATGTGTACACTCATACTAAGTTTGAAATTGATCCGTCAACCGGTTCTTGAGATATCGCGAGAACGAGGCATTTTTGCACAGTATATATCGAGTACTGTGACCTTGACCTTTGACCTCATGAACCCAAAATCTAAGCAGATCATTGCCACCCCAATATGTACACTCATACCAAGTTTGAAATTGATCTGTTAACCGGTTCTTGAGATATCATGAGAAAAAAGCATTTTGCACATATATTGAGTCCTGTGACCTTGACATTTGACCTCATGAACCCCAAAATCTAATCAGATCATTGTCACCCCAATATGTACACTCAAGCCAAGTTTGAAATTGTTCCGTCAATCGGTTCTTGAGAAATCGCGAGAACGAGGCATTTTTGCATATATATCGAGTCCTGTGACCTTGACCTTTGACCTCATGACCCCTAAAATCTAATCAGATCATTGTCACCCCAATATGTACACTCATACCAAGTTTGAAATCGATCAGTCAACCGGTTCTTGAGATATCGCGAGAGCGAAAACGGGACGTACGTACGGACGTACGGACGGACGTACGGACGGACGGACGTACGTACGGACGGACGTACGTACGTACGGACGGACGTACGTACGGACGGACGTACGTACGGACGGACGGACGGACAACCCGAAAACATAATGCCTCCGGCCACTACGTTGGCGGAGGCATAAAAAAAGAATGTTCCTATTTTAATAAATATACAAGAGTACAATTGAAAAAACATTTTATATTCTCACCTACAATAGTTTACTTGTGTATCGTAATCATACAAATTACTTAATTACTAAATGCATTAATATGTACAAACAACAGGGATACTACAAAATACATGCATAGCTTTTGAAGACCTTTTTTTCTATAGGTAAATAAATATTGGAATTTTTTACTGCTTTCGATTTTGGTCTAGAAAATCACACACAAATATGGGACGGACTGATGATTTACATATTATACTTTACAGAAAAATATTTTGGAATTGTAATTGGAAGTGTTATAAGCGCAATTAATAAGTCAAACTGAATTAAACACCACTTCAATTGATATACTGCCTACCACAAGTTTAGACAAGCAACAAGGTACAATCAAACCTGTCTATAGTGACCACATAAGGAAACAAGAAAAGTTGCCACTGTAGACAGGTGACCTCTATAGTCAAGTTCCATAACATTGTTTTTCTCTGCAAGGGATCACTTTTGGTGGCCATTGTAGGCAGGTTGGCTGCTTTACACAGGTGGCCACTAAGACAGGTTTGATTGTACTTTCTTTGCTGGATATATGTCAGGTTGAATGAAATATAAACAATCTGAAACACTTCCAAAATAGACTGATTTGTTGGTTGTTGTACTAGATAACTTGTTCTAAATAAAACCAAAATTTAAAAAAAATACAGTTTAAAAAAATATCATTCCTATTTTGGCAATGAGAAATGTTCTGTATGACACACAAAATAATGAGCTATTTACAGAATTAAACAATTTCCTGTACTAAATCAATCATTCTTGATTTTGCATAATAAAAGTACGACTAAGAGAACAGCAAACTGGACACAACACAATAATAATAAACTAACTCAGCCTTTGTCGATATAAATGCATAGACTTAGCAAATATTTAGTATACCCTTTTATCTAATAGATGTTAGATTTTGCTAAATACAATACCACCACTAAATACAGTAGTTGATAGCGATACAATTGATATAAGGATCATTAAACAAAGAATTGTTACAGAAATATAAAATCAAAATGCATAGAACAATGGAGTGCATAGCCGAAGAAAAGTTCTTTTGAAGTTATATTTTTTAATGAAACCCTGAAATATACTGGTAAGGCAAGTAACAAAAGTGTAGAAAATGAAATCACACACCTATACATGAAAGGACAACGTCAAGGTGTTTATTTTTGAAGACCTATGCAACTGCAGTTACTACATACACATAATGTACAATATGTAAACCCCTCAAAAAAAGTTCGGAAACTCAAGTTTGATCGATTATATCTATTTTATCAAGAAATCATAATGGTTATATTTGGTATCACTTGAAAGGGTGTGTATACCTCTTTAAAATGATACCAAATTCGTAAGCATCACGAGCACGAGGTATGCGCAGTATACTTGAGAATGGGGGAAAGTCAGAAGTGAAATGTCACAAAATGCGCCAACAAACTTCAGTTGGAAGGTCTGACACCCATATCACGGTCTTTCTCAAGTTCAAATTCTTTCGACGATGAATATCTTGTCAATGAAGACATACTGTTGAATATGGTATCAGACAAAAGCCCGTTTAATTATCTTTCCAATGACACCTCACTTGGAATAATTATGAAAGCCGGGTAGGTACAATTAAGGTGAATATTTGGGAGGATCAACAGCAAAATGTAAGCAAAATGCATTTGATTGTGTGAAATTGAAGGCGTTGCATCCAAAAACGACTTTTGTTGGGATATCTTAGTACTTTACTTTACATAATCATTATGAAATTCAACATTATGTTAAAGCGTGTTAATTTGTCAATGAAATAATGCCCCATTCATAGTGGTTATGTGCTTGAGGTGTGTGTAGTACCTCTAAATGTATGGGGTTCAAAATGACACGTTGCTAGGTCGACTTTCTACCGTTTGATACGTGGTTATAAGGGCATACCTACACGGTCGAAGAGGGCACTAATATGCCAGTTCTGGCCAGTTTGCGTAGGTTTAGAGAAATTTGAAGCATTTTAAATACATCAAGTTTGTGAGTTTCCTGTATTACACACTCACATTCAGCATAATCATTGCAAATGAGACATCATATTAAAGGTATATTAACGAGCTTTCCGATAGTGCAAAACGTAATGATGATAGAGTTATGATTAATACAACAATATCTTACCGGAATCTTGAAACAAGAAGCCATGGTCTTAAATTCATAGCATTTATAGACCCCCATATCCGGTTTTACTGCACACACCCCAATAGCATAATTATTACAGGTGAGACATGATTTTAAAGAAAAATAAACACGCTTTCACATGATACTAAATTTACTGATGATTATGCAATTTAAAACCCTAAAACATCCCTCCAATAGTCGTTTTTCGATGCAACGCCTTCAATTTCACAAAAAGAAATGCATTTTGCAACATTTCCCTTTCGGCCCTCCCCATGTTCAGCTGTACCATACTTAACCTGTTAATAAAATTGTTACGGACATAACCGTATTGAAAAGATAGACACATGGGCATTAAAATGATACCAAATTTGATAAGTTTTAATCATTTGAACACGCTACAATCTTCGATACAACTTGAACATTAAAAAATACGGCACAAGAGTCAAATTTCCCAACTGAATACTTTCGGCCCGTTTTGCGACATTTGACTTCTGACCGTCCTCCATTCTGAAACGCACTGCGTATTCCCTGATTTGAAATGAATGACAAATAATGTACCATTTCAAAGGGAAATCATCATGCATTGCAATGACACTAAAAGGAAAAAATACAATTTGACAATAAAAGTGATACAATCGATCAAAGTTGTTTCCGAACTTTTTTTGAGGGGTTTATAAACAAGCTCCATCATGCATATGCACACACAGACAGACAGACAGACAGATACATATATGCATGCAAACACACACACATACACACACACATGCACACACATTCACAAACACATACAGACATACAAACTCATTCACCCACAACACTTACAAACATACAAACATCTGCATACAAGCACATACAAATATGTATCTTATTAGCTTGCAAACAATAATGATCTATGATCCTACTTGTTGGAGCAAATGACCAATAAGTATTTAGCTATACCTCACCATAATATGGTTGTAGCTATAAATAATTTATTCTAAATATTACCATATCATTAAGATGTATCTAAACAAAAATCACCAAATTTGCAAAGATATGCAGGAAAGAGTTTATACAGATTTGTCAGGACTCCTACTTATTACATTGTAATCTATAGTGAAATCCGATTCACAATTTACAAGCATCTACAACGATTTGTCATATCTTTATAAAGGAGATAGCTATAAATTCCTGTAATTTCTAAGAACTGAAGGAAATGGCCACCTGTTTCCAAATGTGGCAGTCCACCAATGCTTTTGATTTGTATAAATATCGCAGATCTAGATTCTTTCCTAATTAATATTTCTACGTCAATAAATATAATCATTCTATAAATTTTGTAATCCTTAAACATAGAATACGTGTTCTTTCTTCCTTTCCTTTCCTTTTGCTTTCCTATTTCAGTCCTTGATCCTTCCTCACATCAAGCCTTCTTTCTTGAAATGCTTCAGTGCTTCCTCCATCTTCTTCCCCTTGTCCTCGTTCTCCCTGGTACCCAGGTACAGCTCACTGCAGGAAGAAACATCACACAAAATCATTTATTCATGAATTAATTACCACGGTTTATAAATCAAGAGCCTAGAATAAACATATTTGTGTAAGTGCAACCTTTCGCCGTATTAGTGCAATCCTACACATATTTATGAGGACCAACTATTGGCAGGTTGCAAAATGAAGCCAGTTGTATATATAGGCGAAATGTTGCACTTACACATTCAAGTAAGTTTTTAGAAATTCTTGATTTATAAACTTTGATACCTATATTTCGACTGGATGAATGAAAATATACATCAACTCATTATCAAATTTAAAATTAGCTTTTTATCACACAAGAATGTAATTAATTAATTACTTAGTTCATTACCACGTACAGTCAAACCTGTGTATATATATTGACCAACTTGGGGAAACAAGAAAAGTGGCCACTGTAGAAAGATGACCACTACAGACAGGTTCCATTAAACTATTTTCTCTGCAGTAAAACACCTTTTTTGTGGATACTGTAGGCAGGATGGTTGCTATAGACAGGTGACAGCTAAGAAAGGTTTGACTGTATGATGTATCATTAAATTAATTAAGTTTTAAAACTGAAGGGATACTTTTGATGTGACCTCTGAATATTGAAGACGATCTTCTAAACCAATGGTCATGACAGGAAACCAAAACAAAAGATGTCAAACCAATGTTATGCTATTTCAGTCACCTATGAACTGATTTTGAAAGTTGATTTTAGAATAGAAAGGATTTATTCTTTTATATACCTACCATCTACTCTGCTCGAAATCAACATTTTTTTTTGCATTTAACATATTGTGTCACTATACATATATTGTTCAAACATCACTATTTGAAAACTATTACATCTAAAACCACGACAGTAGTTACAACTGAAAAACACTGTTTCTAGCACAGATGAAACCTAATCATTTTTACGGTAAGTAAATGTTAAATCTTACTTAATTAATAATTATATGTAATTTGTGCAATATACATGTTTACAATGTGGAAAAGTGGTGAATTAATTACAAACTATATTCATGTGTATACTAGCTGTGTGGATTAGTACAATCAGCAACTATATAGTCATACATCTCTCTACTTTATTGTTAATATGCACACAGAAAAGAGACAAGTGTCGAGTTCAAAATAAAGACCAGATATGACATGTTTGTTATATATTTAATGAAAGACGAAATCTCTTGAAGATTGATATAAATCAAACATAATAGAACACAACCTCCTTGGAAAAATAGATGGATATTTCAAAATATTGACATTCTATTTAGTGCATGAATTATTGTTCTACAACAAAAAATCTATGTTAAATCACACCTTAAATACTCAAGATTAATTTGAATGCGTCTAAGTTGATGTTAGTTCTCCACAAAACCCAAGTTTTCATTTATATTAGTCCTTAAAAAAAAAAAATCAAGATTCTGGTATATATGAAGTACCAAATTGATGACCATCAAATACAATTGTATACCTTATATTTTGTATGCATTGATGTTAGTTCATTTCACAAAACCAGAGTTGTCATTCATATTGGTCCTTAAAAACAGATTCTGCTGCATATGAAGTACCAAATTCGACCAAATTGTACATCATACATACAAACATATAAAACTTGAATATCTTACATTTTGTGTGCATTGTGATGTTAGTCAACCACATGAACCCAGTTTTCATTTATGTTAGTCCTAACAAACCCAAGATTCTGGTGTATATGAAGTACAGTTCAATTCCCTGAATGTATGTAAATACATGTATATCATGTGCATACAGTTAAATGTGCATTTAACTTAAATAACATAGATTCACATTAACATACCTGTCTTCAATCACATCTTGGCATAACCAAGATAAAGCTCACTAAAATGTGGCAAAAGTAAGCGGTGCAGTGGAAAGCATGCAAAAAACAAAATTATTGAAGCAAAATGTGATTAGTAGCGATATCAAAATAATAATCAAACAAAAACATATGCGTTTTAGTGGCAATTGATGTTCACCAATTGGGGAAAAATTGCAAATTTGATACATGCACTATGTCAAAATTGCAAATTTCAATTTTATGCAAACAAAAATGGAAAAGGAGAGGAAAGGAAATCATATTATTTTTAGCTGAGACATGCACTACTCATTTTGAGAAGAAACAAAAATGAGCAAAAATATAACACAAAGGAAAAAAAGGAAACAATAATTTCAGGTAAAACTCATATCTGCACTAATATTTTTTTTTCTTCAAAATGTGAGCTAACATTTCATGCAAAACTAAAAAGTGCAAACAGATCCATAGAAAGAAAGTAATTTAAACATAAGCAGGAGAGCAAAAAATCATGCACATGTAGTTGAAAACAGATTGGCTATCTAAATTAATTACATGCAATTTTCAAAAATGGTGCAGGGACTTTTGTTTTACTTTTTAAAAGCTTGATTTAATCCTTAAATTGCAGGAATGATGAAACCACCAGTTTTCATGAGATCTACACTAGCTTATCAATAATGCAACTTATCTTATTCTTACCAAAGAATTTGTGTACAGGGTATCAAACAAATTTTTAAAATACACTATGTCTACTGGTAGCCAGGTTAGTGTACATTTAGAACAACCGTACACTGTAAATAACATACATTTCTTTTTGTGATATTGTTTAATGATAATTGATTTATAATATGTTTGGTTTTTTTTTTGGAAACTAGATTTCAAATTGAAATTAATTGAATTCAGTCAAGTGCTAACCATGTATAATTATATTTTCAAGTCTGTGTATTTCAATATGAACCACAAACTTATTAAGATAAAATGTATCGTAAAACTCCGTGTATAAGACGCACTCTTGTATAAACCGCACCCCATCTTTCACAGCAAAAAATATATATAAATTTTTTTTTTTTTTTTTTTTTTTTTGTGGACACCCTGTATTTTGTTTTAAAGACCCTGAAGTGCTGTTGGAATGCTTATACCACTGGTCTAGGGCATGACAATAGCTTAATGTTAAATGTAGCATTCATCAACATCAAAATAGTGGTTAGTACACAAATTGCACATTTATTGAGCAGTAACACTGGTGCTCATAAATATTCATATTCATATTCATGAATATTCATGAGCACCAATACTCACTAAATATAATGCAATTTTCTAAATTTACTAACAACTATTTTTAATTAGTACTGCTGCTCACGAATGTATGAATATTCATTAGCAGCAGTTTAACATAACATAAACTTGCAATTTGTACGTCTGTAACCAATATTTTTTGTGTGAGAAAAAGGTATACGTTGCTGAATGCTACAACTGACAACAAGCCCTTGTCATGCCCTAAACCATGTGTTATACACATTCAACATGACAGGGTGTCAAACATTTTTTTTTTTTTTTTTTTTGGCTGTACCTGTGTATAAGACGCACCCCCCACTTTGAATTTTTTTCTGACGGAAAAAAAGTGCGTCTTATACACGGAGTTTTACGGTAATTGAATTGATTTGAATACAGTCAAGTGCAAATCATGTATAATAATTATATTTTCCAAGTCAGTGTATTCCAATATGGGCCAAAAACTTAAACAAAAGAGTGACCCTATATCTCCATTCACAAAAATAAATGTAATGAAATTAAAGTAAAAACATTCCCACTAGTCTCATAAAGTGTTCTGTGATTTGCGGGTGTGTGTCGTTTAACTTTTTTTTATTTTTGAATATTTGTGTGAAAAAACATACTAGTAACCAAAAGAAAAAGAACAAATACAATATATAATGCTCATTGACGGAAATACGTACATGAACAAAAAATATAATTATAAATAAAGAATTGTTCTGTGTATATGTTGCTGTGCACAACAATCTTTGGATATACAATATGATGGAATTTAAGTATCCTTACCAGGCATCTACAGTAGCCTATCAATAATTATTTTGGTCCATGAAACAAAAAAAGAAAAAAAAGCAACACATTTTGATGAGAATCAGCTTTAGCCTTAAATCAATTTTTGAATGGGACTAGCACAACAATTTGTATTGCCACATGCATGATTAACATCCTAGAAATCCATCATAAAACTAACATTCTAATTAAGGCATCTACAGTATAAATAATTAGTTTAGTCTATAAAAAAAAAGAGAACAAAACAAAAAAATTGATGAGAATCAGCTACTGCCTTAAATCAATTTTTGAATGGGACTAGCACAAAAATTTGTATTAATTGCCACATATGATTAGCATTTAGAAATCCATCATAAAACTAACATTCTAAGACTTGTCGGAGAACACTAATTACTACTGAGTGGAAGCATCCGAGATTGAGTTCACAATGCAACACCATGAATCTTTATCATTCATGTCCCCAATTTCACATTGGATAATAACTAATACACCATGTTTTGTTCTATGTCATATATCTAAAACTATTCCACTAGAACTATATTATTTATCTATTCCATTGGAACTATATAATCTGAAACTGCAGTATATCATATCTATATGCATTCCATTAACAAACTTAGTAATGTTATGTACATGTACCTTTATCCATCTGTTAAAAGCAGATGTATTAGTGAAGCATGCAATTTGGTGGATTCACAATTAGTGCGCCACCTATCGGTTGCAGCGGACAGGCCAATTTCCAACTTCGGGGTCGACATAACAGTACAGCCTAGCACCAAGGAGGTTAAACCAAGGAGGTTTAACCTCCTTGCTAGCACCACTGAGCTGTATACAGATCAGTGCCTAGCACCAAAATACGCTACCGACATGTTTGACCCTGGTGAGGTACGGTGGAAGCGGTGTGGCAAGCGGTGTGGCAAGATCGGTAGAGCGCGTGCTTTCTGATTGTGAGACCCCGAGTTCGAACCCTGCCCACTGCCTTTGTCCTTCAGCAAGGCATTTTATCTGCATTTCTGTCAAATTTTAAAGTTTGGCAGTGTGTGAATAGCATTCTGATGCTTCACAAATGAAAACCATGGCAAAAGCGGAGGAAGAATTCAACAAAAATGGTCTAAATATCGCAAGGAAATATGCAGCATATATTGTTTACTCTAATTTAATGTACAGGTAGAGTAGCTAGTACAGCACACACGGTCGTCACCACCAAGCCGTGCGCGCCACGGCCTTATATTTCGATGTCGACCATTTCCCATGAGGCATTGCGGATTTCGGCCTGTCCGCTGCAACCGATAGGTGGCGCATTGTATTGTGAATCCACCGAATTGATTAATTATCCACTTAAATAGTTGCTCCCAAAAATCCAATGCAGACATATGCTCTCAGTACTTTGAGACTTAACTGTAATAAAGCGCTGTATACAAATTGACAACTATCATTATTACTATAACATTTAAAGCTCTTCCAAAATTCTTATGTAACTAAATCCATCTGTTAAAAGCAGATGGATAAGTGAAGCGTACAATAATTAATTATCCAAACACATTCCAGTTGCTCCGAAGTCACTGTAGACTTGAAAAGCTCTTCAAAAATGCCTCAAAAAGCCAAACTACAATTTGATGATTGCCTCACTGCATTGCGATCACAAGAGAATAGGTTTTACCAACATTTCTAGTCCAAGGTCAATATCTAAGACGAGTCTTTAGATTCTTTACTGATGCACATTTCAAGTTTGAAAATGAGTTCCCTGAAAAAAAAAACCGATGTATACAAGTTGTATATATTCACTTGTCTCATCTCAATCAAAGACAAGCTGTGTGATAGAAAATGTCATATAGAATATGACTGAATCAAGTTATCATATCGATTCAGTGAATTGTATTGTTTCAACAATCTATGCAACTCAATTTACCTCAAAACTGGCAACGTATAATATCGCAAGTCAAGTTAATATTAATATTGCATATAAAAAAAAGACATAAAATGCAAAATAGAACATTAATATCATCATGCTGTCCTTGTATGGGTTTCTCATTCTAACTCTATTCTAAGGAGAAAAGTATAATAGTTATTATCGTCTACAACGGTCTACTACATGCATGTCAATAAACTACAATGTTCATCTTCAACTAGGAAAATGGTGGCGAGGCTATGTGGAAAGATGGCTTGGCCGAATATGCTTTTCATAGAATATTTCATTACATGGCTAGAGAACAGCTCCGGAGATGTCTTGGATATTACCGTTATATTGCCAAGTAGAAACTGCTCCCTGTGTATTTTACTCACTTTTCAAGAAAATAGCTCACATATCATTGCCACATAACCTCATTCCACCATTCTAATCTAATAACTAAATGAATCAAATCCATGCTGTGGAGAGAAACAAAGGATTGGCAACGGGAACCAGTTGAAGTACCATTAAAATGACTGCATCGTTTCATTCCGGAAGACACACAGAGTATAGCGCAATCAATGTCTTTAGAATCAGGCGGATCATCACATCACGTAGGGGTGTGGTAATCTTAAAAGATCATGTCATACTCTTTAGCGTTAGGAACAAAGAAAGAGTCTTGTACAATTTTGCATGCCTGAAACTATAGATATGGGTGTCTCCCAAAAGAGAACGACATAAAATATCCATTAATGATGGTTGCCTGGTCGAGAAAATTCTGGTGGGCTGGAGCTAGTTTTTGGTGGACCAGATCATGCAAACGGGCTAGTGCTAATTAATACTTTGAGCATTAATTGGCATATATTAGCAAAACAGAGATTATAATTGTTCTTGCCTGAAACTACAATTAGGTGGCCCAATGAAAAAGGTCTGCTAATTTTGGCTGCTCCGTCGGGCAAGTAATATTCAAAATTATCCAAACTATGGTGGCAGCGCTAATACTGAGCAGTTGCATATATGTGAGCAGGTAAATTACTTTAGAGCATGCGTAGAACATTGGCACCTCCATGAAAGATTTTTTTTTTAAAGCACCCTCTCTAACACAACGATGCAGTCACTTTAACGCTATATGGACACATGTCAAACTGTAGGAAGAAATGGGTTAAAATTAGGACTGTAGTCTGCAGGTACATGCATGCACACACATTAGAGGGTGGTAGATGGAAACACTCGCATGCATGCATACAGTACACTTACCACACAAAACGGATAGATACAGGGGCGGGGTATAATGGTGGTGGGTCGGGGGTGGGGGAATCATGTAGCTCGGAGAGACTGCATAACAACTAGGGCATCGCTGAAACACACATGCATGTCATACAATTAAGGTATAATAATTAGCATATTTTTATTTTATATATTTTACTGACTATTATAAATGATAATCCTCTCTATAACCACTTTACAAAGGCTTTACAGTAGTCTTGCTTAAAAAGGTAGGCATTTGCAAGGTATGTTTTACCCCTTTAAAAGTGGTGAAAATATCCTTTAATCAAAATGTTAGAAATGTTTGGTCGAATCCGATCCATTTAACAGGTGTACCCCTTTAATAAATGGTAGCCTATTAAGAGGAGACCACTGTATCATCAAGTCATTTAGGCAGTTAAAAACTGCATAATTATCTTGAGAACCTTCTCACGTCCTTTTGGAATATTTCTAGCCATGAGCACCTATTTAGGAACAAAATACAAACTAATGTACACCTGACCATTTGCAGGTACCCATTTATACTCCTGGATAGAGATAGGCAGTGTTAGTTACAGTCTTGCTCAACTGGGTCATAATAGTTGGAGCATTGATTTGTTTTGAAATTGCTATTTATTATTCTATTTTTGGCTAATTTAAATAAAATAAACAAACATATCAACAAAAATATGTACAAGACTTTCGGAGAGATATATACTTTTGTCTTGCTTATAAATGTGTGAAATCATTATTGGAAGGGAACTATCAAGTCATAAAATATCAAAAATCTTAACAAAAGTTATACAAAATTATTTCGAATTTGTTTGGTTAAGAATAATAGCTAGTATAACCAATTATTAAAGTTTCAAAATAAATTCCATGACACTGATAGTGTATGTATCTATAGATACAGGTTATAGTGATAACTATTGGTAATTTAAAGACAAGCTAAATAGCAGGTCAAGCAAAAACGTTCCTTTATTTTCTATTACTTTATATATACGAAAATGATCTCATTTAAAAAGTAAAAAATAAAGAATACACAACTGCTCAAAATAATACATTTCAGTTGAAATTTAGTTGCCATTCACCAAGCAATGCTTTAGGAATGCTCCCTATCCCAAAAACTGCCAACTTTGATTCTATAAAGAAATGCTCTATCTACTTTTTCTTTAAATTACAGCAAACGGCTTTGTAAATGTCCGCTCCTCTTCCCATTAAACGATAAAAACACAATCCAAAACATATTTCATCAATACATCAATAGATAAATCAATCAATAAAGCTTAAAAAGCATGCTAAAAAGAAAACAAAAATAGTGAATTTGTCAATGATTGAAATATAACAAAACATGCACATGTATACATTCATAATATTGCTTAAAAACATTAGAAATAAGTAATGTGTTAGCTTTCATTCCTAGCACAACTGTCAAAATTAGATACAATAAAAAAAATATAAAAATACATTTTTTTTTCTATACATGATTTACAGCGAATATAAGCAGTTAGGGCAGTTTTCTCAATTATTAGCCAGTTTACTATATAGGCTTTCAAAGTGGATATATTAAGCAGTTTCCCGCAGTTCTTATGTTTATCTTGTGAATGATGCGAGACGTACCTGTAGTTGATTTCTCCATCTCCATCTTTGTCCAGCTCTGCAATCAGGTAGGCAATGTCTTCATCCGTCAGGTCTATACCACTTTCCTGTGGGGGTGAAACAATATTCATGTTAATTGAATATGCCCTCACCCTAAGGTCTAGATCTATTCCGTACCACTTTCCTGCAAGGCTAAAGCATACATATCAATTAAGTATGTCTTCAACTGTAAAGTCAATATTACTTCCCTGTGGAGGTGAAGCATACATATCAATTAAATATTTGTATATGAGTGTATGGTCTTAGTTATACCACTTTCCTGTGGGGGTGAAATATGCATATTAATTGAACATAAACAAAATTGTGCATTTTTTGCAGGGGTAATGGTGGAATGGTCTTTCTAAACAGGTGGTCTTTACAGACAGTTTGGTTTTATAGAAAAGTGGACTTAACATTATTATTAACCCCTTCTGTCTCGAAAGTGCCTAATGTGGCTAAAAGGGCCTAGGCTTTATAGTCCGGAGTTTGACCATACTTTAAGGCCTTCCTGAAACTCGTATGTCACTCACGCTTCCGTCCTTGTCAATCTTCCTCATGAAT
The DNA here is from genome assembly GCA_037951105.1 of Echinarachnius parma. NCBI lineage: Eukaryota > Metazoa > Echinodermata > Echinoidea > Clypeasteroida > Echinarachniidae > Echinarachnius > Echinarachnius parma. Next base: position 251,085 of record JBAMJV010000715.1, on the reverse strand, counting down.
CAAGTTTTAAGGTTTCAATCGAGACATGTGGGCTTTACATACAGGTGGATTTTCTAGACACGTGGTCTGTACTAGAGCTGTTTGACCATACTTGACCTCACCTTCAGTCCTTCCTCAAACTCGTCGTACGTGACGCTCATGCTGCCGTCCTTGTCAAACTTGTTGAAGAAGTCGACGAGTCGGAGGTTGTTCTTCTGGATGAAGCGCTGCAGCTTGACCATCGGATTGATGCGCTTCTTGGGTTTGACCTCGTCCTGCATGCCTCCGTGGGTGATCTTCATGGTGGGACGGATCTCTTTCACTTCGTTCTGGAGAGCCTCAAAGTCCTTGTTCACTTGGATGCTCTGTTTTCAAAAGACAGAAATAATAATTTGTTTATTGAGGTAAATGAAGCAAAAGAAACATACAATTTTGCATGAATCAAGCAAGCTTGACCAGGGGATCAATCTTCTTCTTTGGTTTGACCTCGACCTGCATGCCGCCGTGGGTGATCTTCATCGTGTTCACTTGTTCACTTGGATGATCTGAGAACATTTTTTTCTAATATCATTTTTTTGTATAAATCACAAATCACCGCTTATTGCATGCTTGTGAGTTCATAACAGGCGGGTAAATGCGTAGTACTAAAAAATACGACACACTAACAAGCGTGCATTTTGCAATGAACGCACTGCATACACAAGATGGATGTGCATATTGGGTTTGGTGTGTTGCCTACACCGCCACCAAAGTCTATAAAGTTGTATGATCATGTTTTGCCACTCACCGAGAAGTCCACCTCTTCCATCTGTGTGTTTGTATTCTCTTTGATGGCCTTGACGATGCCAAAGCAACCAGCCGTCTGCATCGGGTTCTTGCCCATCTACACAGAGAATGAAATAAATGAAATAAATAAACAAAGCAAGTGTATCTAAATATTAAAGTGATCCATTAGAGGGATGCCTGTAAAGTGTCTAACTCCACGAAAATCGTTGTAAAAGCTGACGCATATTTTAACCAGGAAAGCAGTGGGTTTTTTTCAATGAAACTTTTACATATCATTCGGACATATCTTACAATGATTTTGGTACAGGATTGAAGTCTCAAATGTCATTTTGGGCAATATCTGACACTTTACAGGTGCACCTTTAACTTCATAAGATTTTTCCAAAAGTAACATTTGAGACTTCAATCATGTACCAATATCACTGCACAATTATTTTGAATGTTGTGCAAAGTTTCAAAGAAACAGAATACTGTTTACCTAGTGAAACAAGTGAACATGTATACAAATTGTATCAACTTTTGAAAGTTCAGTTTAGATGATTTCAAATCCTATTAAAAGTCACAACGTCAAGAATGCATGAAAATACGCCTACAGTATTTTAATTATTTAGGTAACTAAAATAGGAAGCCTGATTTAAACTCCAACCTTGTTTACTTATTTACCACGCCACAGTCCTCTTAATTGTGCATGGCTAGCAGCCAACCAGATTAAAGAGATTCTTTTTCCACGTAACTAATGTTTGAATAAAAAATAAAAAGATGTCTTTCAAAGAAAGCAACATTCATTTCCATGAATGTATTCAAATCATTCTCATCATAACCCAATGTAATCAGCACACTGTTTAAAGTGCATGATGATTAACCCATTGCCTACAGGAACCTGGTGGGTCCTGTATTGACTCTATGGAAAATGCAAAATCTTATAGGGAACAGGTTAACCCATTGCCTACTGGAACCTGGTGGGTCCTCTATTACTATCTCTATGATACTTGCAAAATCTAGTAGAGAACAGTTGTTAATTTGTTACTCACTCTCAGTATCTTCAGAGATTCATTAGAGGACAGGCCTTTGCCAAGAAGGATGGCGCCCTCAGCAGATATTCTGTTATTGCTGTACGGGGAGAAATACAATTCGTTAACATGGTTTATTTGCGAAATAACAATGTATTAGCAAATTGATCTTCCTTTTTCTTTTTTTTTTTTAACAAATATTATGTGTATAATCTTATTACAGTCATGTACATGTACATGCTTTTACTTGTATATTGATAAAATGATGAAAAATAGTTGGCTTATCAAATTAAAGATAAGCAACTTGTCCTACAGGTGAATCAAACATATTCTGAATGTATCAATAATTAAATTAATAATCACATTTTTGTTTAAAAAGTACCTTTACAGTCATTACAGATTTAGCAAAATGCAATACAATAAGAGTAAGTGTTGATGTCCCTTCTTCTGTAAAAGTAAATTATTTTGGATAAAAGCTTTCCTTCAAGATTTCAAATAAAAGATTACAACCAGAACGTCAATGACGTAGCGCTCATCCGCCATCTCGCAACATCAAATATCGCAAATTTCATGTGGTACACTTTTCAACTGGTCAAAAAATAAAAATTTGATGCCCTGGAAGGGACATGGGAAAAAATAAAAAAATAAAAAAAATAAATTTAAAAAATCAAAATAAAAAAATAAATAAATAAAATAAAAAACAAAAACAAACAAAACAAACAAACAAACAAAAAATAAAATAAAATAAAAAAAATAAAAAATAAAAATAGAAAAATAAATAAAAATTAAATTAAAAAAAATAAAAAAAAAAAAATAAAAAAAAATTTACCATAATTAATGAATGGAGAAAAATTTCAAAATTCTGTGTAGCAGTTTAGTGTACCAAAGTTAGCTCTACCAGATAAAGCAAACCAAATCAAAATCGGTCGAGAAATGAAGGAGAAGAAGCATTTTTTGTGATTTCGAATAATTTGCATAAATTACCATAGATAATGAATTTCATGAATCTGTATAGAAGTTTGAAATCCCCCTCTTAGCCCTATCTTATGAAACCTAGCCCTATTAGATAAACCAAACAGAATGAAAATCGGTCGAGAAATGAAGGAGAAGAAGCATTTTTTGTGATTTCTGGAATAAATTTGCATAAATTACCATAATTAATTAATGGAGAAAAATTTCAAAATTCTGTGTAGAAGTTTAGTGTACCAAAGTTAGCTCTACCAGATAAAGCAAACCAAATCAAAATCGGTCGAGAAATGAAGGAGAAGAAGCATTTTTTGTGATTTTTGGAATAAATTTGCATAAATTACCATAATTAATTAATGGAGAAAAATTTCAAAATTCTGTGTAGAAGTTTAGTGTACCAAAGTTAGCTCTACCAGATAAAGCAAACCAAATCAAAATCGGTCGAGAAATGAAGGAGAAGAAGCATTTTTTGTGATTTTTGGAATAAATTTGCATAAATTACCATAATTAATTAATGGAGAAAAATTTCAAAATTCTGTGTAGAAGTTTAGTGTACCAAAGTTAGCTCTACCAGATAAAGCAAACCAAATCAAAATCGGTCGAGAAATGAAGGAGAAGAAGCATTTTTTGTGATTTTTGGAATAAATTTGCATAAATTACCATAATTAATTAATGGAGAAAAATTTCAAAATTCTGTGTAGAAGTTTAGTGTACCAAAGTTAGCTCTACCAGATAAAGCAAACCAAATCAAAATCGGTCAAGAAATGAAGGAGAAGAAGCATTTTTTGTGATTTCGAATAAATTTGCATAAATTAGCATATATAATGAATTTCACGATTCTGTGTAGAAGTTTTAAATCCCCCTCCTAGCCCTATCTTATGAAACAATCAGAATCAAAATCGGTTGAAAAATAACGAAGAAGAAGCATTTTGAAAATTGTGGACGGACGGACGGACGGACGGACGGAAGGACGGACGGACGGAAGGACGGACGGACGGACGCCGGACGCAACGCCATGGCATAAGCTCATCGGGCCCTTCGGGCCGGATGAGCTAAAAATGAGCTTACGTGATGTCGAGCTCCTCCAAGTTTGTGTTTGATTTGAGAGCCTCGCCCAGTGCCTGGGCACCGTCAATACTCAGACCATTCCAAGACAAGTTGACCCTCCGAAGCCCAATGTTATTCTAAAACAAAGAAAGGCAGAGTTGTAAAATGGTGAATAATTGTTCTAAGTCACATACATATGGAAAATTATGGAAACAATTGTATGCATTTTACTTTTTTTCAATACATTATTCCCCACGAGGCCACAAAGAATGAAAGATAACTTCTCGCATTGACATGAATGGTTATAATTTCTGCCCCTTTCCGATTCATTCAACACTAGCCTACTATGTGCATTTAAAAACTAATCGTCTGATCTAATTATAATTATAATTTACTAGAGTCGACCATATAAAGCGCTCGGAGGATTAAAGATTGCATGGTGATGCTCGCCATTTTGAACTAGCGGCTAGTTTGTGAGCACGGCCAAACACTGAGCCAGTGTGCATAAGGCACTGTGCGCAAGGTGCTTGCAAGATGGCACGACGCATTTGATTTACAAAAAAACAAACCTCCTTTAAAGGGGACCACCAGGCAAGAAGAACAAGTAGCTATATGTTTTGGTACTGTTGTGTGATATTAAATCGACGCTCAACACTTTGCAAAGGGTTGTGTAATGCATAAACAATACAATTAATTACCCTCACTTACGGAACCATCATTATCCGATGGTTCCGTATGCGCCTAACGTCTGAGAGTGCGCCAATTCCATTCACACGTACGTTTGGAGACAATAGAATCCCGGACGATTCGTTCGCCCTGGACAAAGGTAGTCTTCGTATGCAGACCCATGAACGCATGCTTTTGAATGGTGATGCGTTTTCCAATTTTTTTCTAGAAACATATTTTTCTGAACTTGTTGATGGAATGGACTAATAAAGATGTTACCTTTCATTCATAAGAATATTATTTTTGGGTGGTGGTACCCTTTAACTTTCACATTTCTTATGTTAATAATTGTCTTACCATGATGCCCTTGGCCATGGCTAGCGCTCCTTTCCTCCGGATGTGGTTCCAGCTCAGATCCAAATGTCTCATGGTGATGTTCTCCTCTATCGCTGGTCCAAGGATCGTGCCCGCAATCTCTCCAAAATCATTGTGGCTCAGGTTGAGATATTCCAGTTTCTTGTTGTTCTGCAATGGAAGTTACAGGTGTATCGATTAGATATCATGATAGCTGGAGTTAAATTCATTTCATATCTTTGATAACAAAAGCTTTAATTTCTGTTACTGCATTTTCAACACTGAAATGTGCCAATTCGATACAAAAATTGAAAATTAAACAGAGACACTCACCCAGATGACTTCGGCAAAAACTTCTGCTGTTTTGTCATCAAAGCCATTACCTACATTGTAGATAGAATAAGGAAGGGAAAATGTCACTGTAATTCAACATATTCAACATATTTGCCAGGGGGTGTTTCACAAATATTCTAAGTATAGGAATTAAAAGTATGGAAAGCCATTATTTTCTCAGAAAAATTGTTGTAAAAGTCCTTTTTCAAAGGCTTAAATGTTGATTCAAATCGTTAATACGTTTTATTATCAAGGGGATTTCATGTTCTTTAAGTGCAACATTTATGAACATTCTAAAATTCTTGCTTTTTTGCTTTTGAATATATTGTATTCCAAGGCTACAAATGGCTTTCCATAATAGTTAGGTCCAACTTAGAGTTAAGTTCAACTTAATTAGCATCTTTGTGAAACACCCCCTGGGCCACTAAACATAAGCTCTGGGCCACCAAAGTTTCATTAATTAATGCTTAATTTTACTTGCCTAAATATACAACCAATATGTTTGGGGCCACCAGAAACAATTTGGGGGCCACACAAATTAGAGAAAATTTGATTTTACTAGACAGATGGGGCCGCATATAGAAAAAATAAATTCTAGCTTTTGACAATTATAGTGTAGGTAAAGTTAAGCCTGCTTGTATTTAATGTTTCAAACATTTTATTGCACATATTACATAAATTAAAGTAATTCCATGTTTATAATGTAATGTAGTCATATTCAAAGGTAATGTGGTATACAGGCACCATTCTATTTGTTGTTGTCTCATGAATAAAAATATAATTAACTATTAAAATGTAGCACAAATTATTCAAACAAATATCAAGTGCTAAATTACAAATATTTAATGTATAATGTTTACTGATAATGATATTGTATAAGGCTACAAATAAAAATGCCACCATTCCATTTGTTCTGCCTTAGTTGAGGGGAAACAGACTTGTATGTCATTACAAATGGCTGACTACCAAATCAATAACTCACTGCATCATTCGCACCTGCACGGCCACTACACACCGCCTGCTTATTATAGCGCAATGGTACATCATGAATTAATCAATAATTGGCATTCACAAGCCAGGCCAGGGCTGCGTTAAATAATTCACATGTACGTTGTTTACACTTTTGTCACTTGCGTTCAGGAAGGAGACAGTGTTTAAGTAATAGTATGTATGGAACCATGAATTAAAATAGATGTTGCATTACTGGTAAACAAGATCGAAAGAATCATAATTATCCAGATATTTTAGTTCAATTGTATTGCTCTCAGTTAATGTAATGTCCATACATTTGAAATGCAATGATCCTCATAAGAGAAATTAGAGCAATTTGCATTTGCCTAACTTGCATTTGTAAATTGTGAACTATTGAATTCAAAGTGATAAATGAAATCTACAGATGGAATATGCATTAATCAAGATCATCATCACTATCATACACATTAACATCAACACTAGAGAATCAAACAATATCATTACCACTACCATAATCATCTCTGTAGTTACCATTTATCAATCAATACACAACAGCTAGTAATTACAACAAAGTACTGACTATAACCACTGAGGAAAACATTACAAATGGTGAAGATTCCCAAATAACAGTTAGAAAAGAGATTAGAAGGAGATTATAGGATTATCTGTATAGGATTAGGGCTATATCCACTTCAATGAGCAAACAAAAAAGTAACTGTTTTGATGTACCTCACATCCCCTTCACTTTTTGATAAAAAGGACCGTTCAAGTAGGATTTGATGAGATTTAGGGGTATTCTAATCTCATCCAAAGCATGAGTTGACCACAACTTATCTCACAAAATACAATACAGGAGATGGTACAGTGTAGTGAAGCAAATTTGTACCAATGGACACTATCTGTTTACATGTGAATCTCTGGAATTTGTAGATTTAAACCCCATTTCATTAATATTTAATGCATTTAACAAATTATACAAAATGGCATCAACATGCAGTAATCCAAAAGAATGTCAAAGATATAATCTGTATATATACTTTGCAAAACCACACTTTTGCTAGTTTGTAGAGCATATAAAGTATACATTTTTTTTTTAGACATCGCATCTCAGCTACAACTGCATATTTTCCATGACTTTATGATTAGATCAGTCATATTAGGTGCTATATGAACTGAGTATATTATGATTATCATTATTATATTGGGTTTGTTGTTTGAACAAGTGTCCTCTTGATTATTAGCTGGTGCAAACCCTAACAAATCACAGAGCTCTTCTGATAAATTATATTTTGATAATTAATTATCACCTACCTGATAACGTGACGTGCGTGAGCGTGCTGTTTTGGAGCAGCATCTCTGAGACGGCTGAAGCCCCAAGATGGCCTAGTTTGTTCTCTGACAGATCCTGTCATATTAAATTTCATATTAAATTTCATAATGAATTTCATATTAAATTCTGGCTTCTGACAAAAATAACTGAAAGTCTGAAGACTAATACAAATCAGTTTAGTAAGTAAACACGTACAAATTAGAAGGCAAAAACATTTAATATACAGTACAAACAATAATTAGTAAGGTATTCAAAATAAGTGACCTAGCTTTACCGTTAGTCCGCATAACTTGAAACATAAATAAAATTACAAATAACATTAAAAACTTGCTTATTATGGCAGATCAGCAAGAATCAAGAAAATTACATTGTTCTGCCTCGTTTCACATGCACACATAACATTTGTTTGTATATCAACAAATATTTTTCTCTTATACTGATCGATGTAAGTTAATACAGAATGCATTTCATATTTGTGTATAATTTATGACAAAATGCTACAAAAATTGACCCAGGAATGCATCAAATTTGCATAGTTTATAACAAGACGATGCATTGAAAATCGTATTCCAATGACTATTCATGACCTCTGGCCTATACCATAATTTATAGGTTCAAAATGAATATTATATTAATATATTTACTACCTCATCCAGCACCATTTTTCACCACAAAAAAATGAGACACACTTTAGCCCCGCCCCCACCCCCCTCTTAGAAATTGTAGTATTGTAAGAAAGACAAATTGAATGGACAATACATCACAACAAAGATTGTAATATCAAGCAAATTAGTATACTTGAAGTTATTTGTGAAAGACGTAATTGCAGTAAATTAACTCACCAGCTCGGATATGTAGCAGTTTTCTTTGAGCATGTCTGATATTGCAACCCCTCCCTCGGCATCCAGCCAGTTATCATTCAGGTTCATCTTCACAATAGAAGTGTTTGTCTGATGAGAATAAGAATAGAACACACTCATATAAATACATTAATTAATCAAACAATCAATAAACAAATGTACATTATATAAATACATATATTAATAAACATAAATAAATATATAAATAAACATAAACAAACAAATAAATAAATGTATACATTTTTTTAAAAATAATAATAAATACACTGTACATATAAATAAATATAAACAAATGGATAAATAAATGAAAATAAACCTTCAGTAAAAAAGGGGTTTATATTACAATTTGTAATCTTTCTGTAGGCCTATCTGCCTCTAAAGATGCTTTCAATCAATCCATCAATCAACTAATTAACCAACCCACATACACCCACCCACCCAACTGAATAACCAACCAATGAAAGCTATAGAGAAGCACTTATAACTATAATGATTATAATATAGAAATGCTTTATGTGATGCATGAAATATGATCTATCCCGCCAAACTAATAATCAATCCATCCATCCATCCAAGAGTCAATCAATCAATCAATCAACCAACTTATTAACCAACCAACTGCATAACCAATCAATGAAATCGATCTAGCCAGGAACTCACAACTAGTGCTATGGCAATGGCTAATATTTCCCCCGTGTTCACACAAACATTTTCATCCCTTATCATCTCTATAGAATCATCACTAGCGATACGACGTTTCGCTAGTGATGATTAAATCAAACCTGGTATATGTTCACACGCACAGAGCATATATCGAACAACAGATGTTTTCCAGGTGGTGCCGAACCCCCCGAACATCGTATAAGTGCGCAGTTTGCTACTGCGCAGTGTGTTGTCATTTTTTTCTGTCTGCGCTGTCTCGCTGCAGCTGTGCGAGCGAACGTTCGCATTAAGCCACGCCCACTTAGTCATGATTAGCGAGTTACGGTTGTTCACACACGGAATAAGCGTGATTCTATATAGTCAGCTCTCGTACGAAACGACGATAAAACCAGCGTATCGCTAGTCATCACTAGCGATACGTCGTTTCGTTAGTAAGCGTTCAGACACACAAATTTTTAATGGGAAGCTGATTCTATAGTCAGCTGCTGATTCTTTAGTCATGATTAAGGGCTGAAAATTTTGTGTGTGAACACGGGGTTCGTGATACAGGAAATATGATCTATCCATCCATCCATCTACCCATGAGTCAATCAAACCATCAACAAACTTATTAACCAACCAACCAATCAATGAAATCTAGCCAGGTACTCACAACTAGTGCTATGGCAATGGCCTTGGCCCCTCCTGGCCCCAGTCCATGGTGCTTCATGATGAGTTCTGGGTCTCCTGTGTGTCCCAGGAAGTATGATCAATTCAAACTCATAATCAATCCACCCATGAATCAATCAATCAATCAACTACACCAACCAACCAATCAATGACATCTAGCGTTAGCTACTCACAACTAGTGATATGGCAATGGCCTTGGCCCCTCCTGGCCCTAGTCCATGGTGCTTCATGATGAGTTCTGGGTCTCCTGTGTGTCCCAGGAAGTATGATCAATTCAAACTCATAATCAATCCACCCATGAATCAATCAATCAATCAACTACACCAACCAACCAACCAACCAATCAATGACATCTAGTGTTAGCTACTCACAACTAGTGCTATGGCTATGGCCTTGGCCCCTCCTGGCCCTAGTCCATGGTGCTTCATGATGAGTTCTGAGTCGGTAATATGACGCAGGAAGTATGACACGGGAATGACGCCGTTGATGCGGCAGGCCTCCTTGTACGTGGTGCGACCAGAGGGATCGTAATCCTCACGCGCCTCTGAATTTATCAACGAACAAATATTTAATTATAAATTGTGATATATTTATTGATAATTGTGATATTTTACACATTGGGGTTCTTAAGATATTTCATTTAAAGTGTATTCCATCTTTATTACCTAGCAATAAGTTATTCTGAAATCCTTGCTAATCATGTAAGATTCTAAGATAAGATACTTAACTCTAAAACTAGTAAACTACACAAATTAAGATTTGTAAAATTTTAGAGACTTACAATGTAGAGTTAATCAACTTGCAAATAGGCTACAATTTCTACAAGCAGTGAACTTTATGGTTACACTGACAACTGGCTTAGAAATTATAATCATTTTCTGAAGATATCCGTGTATATATGGGCAATTCAACGAAAAAGTGGACATGAACTCAAAAAAACAATTGGCTCTATTTCAAATCCTATTGATTTTTTCTGGATTATTTTTCCATACAACATGATCCTATGATTATATCTTTCAGTTCACATGATTTTTTAATTCTCGGGTGTCTCCTTATAGGAGAAACGGAAACCATACATGAAACTCCACACATGGGACTACCCTGTGCAAATTTCAGGAAAATCCTTATATTTTCCAAATTTTCTGGCATTTTTATTATTTAAGGCACCAAATTTGATGACTGATAATCAAAGTACCTTTTCAGATTAAAATTTTTTTTTAGTGCTCTAAAGTATATTTTTTAATTAATCAAATCCTCCGGACAAACTGTAATGTCCGTGACGCTGAAAAATGTAATGTCCGTGACGCAACGTTTTGTTGTCTAGATCACATATACCTGGCCCGTTTCGCAAAATCCAACTTGGATTCAATTCATCATTGCCTTGTCTATAATTGAATACCTAAATCACCTTAGTGAGGTCTCAGAACTCACAGATTTTTGCAAAGATGTATATGGATGCAAAAAGTCATGTCCAAAAAATGTAATGTCCGTGACGGCGCACATTTTGCAGAATTACTCAGTAACGAATTGGAAAAATATTCTGAAACTTGTTTTGCATACTTAACTAGGCTATTGCTTTGTAATCAAAATAACAGTTAGACATTAGTTAGAGGTATGAATTAGTAGTGGCATTGGAAAGTCATGAAAATACTGTCTGTTTGTAATGTCCGTGACGCTGGAGTTGCCCATATGCATACGACTTATAAAATGTATTTTTCATTTTAATTATGAGTATGAAATAACTTTAAACAACTTTAAATTATGCAGCTCAATGAGGTGTTGACACAAAATTGGTTCAAATCGCTTTTAAACTTTGAAGGAAATTATAATCTCTAATAATACTGCAATAACATAATTTGCTGAAATGAAATGAGGCCATCAAAATAGAACAAAAGTGATATGCATAAAACAAAGGTATAAGGTGCCGTATTCCTGCACCATTTTATTAGTCCCCAATTATGTACAAAAGTACATCACGAAAAAGCAAAACCTGGCAATAAGAAGAGGGAAGAAGAGATATATAGAAAGCATAATAAAGTACAATTAGTTTTCTCTCCTCACTCTTTCAGAGGAGATAATTATGCAAATTATGATAAAGGTACAGTATTTGTGTAAATAATGACATGCCAAGCACCAGACTACAAATAAAATCAAACTCAAGTTGGTTAAAATTATCCCATCACAAACCAATTAATACTATCATTATTAGTTTATTAAATATCAATTGCTTTTAAAATCAGTTCAAATATGATCACTGCAATCCAAGCTAGATAAAAGTTTGAGGTGAGAAACGGAAATTAAGTTAAATTCACTTGGTAAAAGTGCAGAATTGTTGTAATTTGTAAATTAAATGCCATTTTTAATTATGTTATTCTTTTTTCCCTAGATACAGATCTTAATATTGTGTGTGCGGGTGTGTTTGTTGTAATGTGTTTGTGATTGTTTATAATGGATGAAATGTTCATACTGTATATAAAATCAAATTTCTCTTTCGGGTAAAATTTAAATTATCCGTTGAAAAATTGAATTTAAGGAAAATATTACATCATTAAAAAGTTAGGGATGAAAAAGAGAATATATAGGTTAATCAATGTTAGGCTATTAATAAGTTATTTACTGATCAAGATCATAAAGGTATCATAGGTAGTGCATGCCCAAGAAGTAAAGGTTAAATGTGTAAAGGTTGGGTCCACTCGCTATATGCATAAGGGTCGCTATTTAATAATTTGAAAGTGTGTTCACTATTTCAGGGACATTGTTCAAATCTAAAGAAAGGGACGATAATTCACATTGAGGGTCTCTACTAATAAGGGTCGCTATTCATAATACAATATTAGGGTCGCTATTGATGATGTAAGGAAAGAGTCCTTACTCCTTAGCCACCCTTTTCATACATTATGATTAGCCACCCTGATATTGTATAATTATGAATAGCGACCCTTGTGAGTATCGACCCCCAGTATGAAATATCATTTTATGAATAGTGCCCATTAGTAAGATAATGACTAGCAAGCTTTAAATGCTTATTGGTCCTTTTCCCAGTTTATGAATAGGGACCCTTCCTCTGCATTATGAATAGCAACCCTTATGATCAGAGGTCCTTATGCCTTTATGAATAGTGACCCCTTTTTCGTTTAATGGAAATCGGTCCTTCACTATAGGGAAATATTACGTTATGAATAGCAACCTGTAGGAATAATGACCCTTATGAATAGCAAAGTCACTCGTTAAGGTATGTTCACCATCTGACTGTTATTCCTTTGAAATATATATTTTTGAAAGGTAATAACAAAGTCATGCTGAAAGCCATAACACATGTCCTATGTAAAATATTGCAATACATTCTATCTGCTCAATTAGGCACTAGCATAGAATATATATTGTATACATAATTTACATCTGTTGTGTGTTTTCATTAATTAATAACTTATTCATTGACAATTAGAATGCAAGTGATATGTATTCACACTTTGTTCCCGTGCTCAGTATAGATTAATTATCAAGTACAAAGTGTTAATGTGGTTTAGATAACACCATGCCATTTCTTACTCCGTCTCATTTCCGTTATTGTTGCTGCAAACAAACAAAAACAAAAGTTTAAGAGCAAATGCAACAGAAACAAAGAAGAAAAACAATATTCATGCATGTTTTGCTTATTAAGAGGCACATGTATGTAAAACACAAAGAAGAAATTTATTACAGAAAACATCACATAAAACAAGGCATAGCTGAATAAAATGATTAAAAGATATTTAGAAATGCAATTTAAGCAAATTCAAAATTTTTCCATTTTTATTTTCTGTTTCCATTTATTAATACAATTATATCATAATTAAATACACTCATTTTCAAAGCAGGGCTTGCAAGGGTTGTTTTCTCTCTCTCATTTCTATTGACTTTGAATAACTTTCATCATTTTCTACTGACCTTGTCAAAACTAATTTATATGATGAAAAGATTATCACGACCATGGCCCACATTCAGAAATTTGTGTCCTATATCAACACTTAAAAGTTTTTTGTTTTATTTCACAGGGAGTAAACAAAGAAACTTGTATCACTTGTAATGCACTTTACGTGCAAATTATAACATAATACGTCCTTAAAATATACTTTAAATGATTTGTTCTGTAGTAAATAAATAACGTTTTTAGGGAAACGGTTTTAAAGAAAGAAGAAACATTAACGCACATTGATATTTTAATATGCCTTTAAATTCCCCACACACGCATTATTCAGAAATATGCACATGCTGTATAGTGTATATATCGGCCACACTTACGTGACAAACTCGATGATACGACTAGAATTTGAAAATCACATGAAATGCCAATTAATTTGATGGCTTTCTAGAAGATGCATTCAAATCAAAACGTAGGTAACTATATGTACATCTATGCTAACACTGGCAGAACTTTAAATAATGGATTACCGATACTTTGACAAATGTTCTGAAGCTGGCATAAGTTTATGTTCACAAGTAGGCTACTATCTTGTTTGAAATTATGCTACCTAAAACTGCTGAAATATATACACAATTATAAGGACGCATAATAAATTGTGTACAATTTGTCTAACAAGTAATGTACATGTATGGAAATACTTCTGAGTTACTATAATGTGCATGGTTCTACGTATATCATATAGTACATACATACATGAGCCCATGTAGTAATAACAAGGCTTAAAGCTGTTACAGTATACCCAGCATGCAATAAAAATGTGGATACCATCGAGTATTATGTACACTAACAAATGCACCCATACCAGCTAATTTCCCAACATTTGATATTTTCCATTTATAAGTTAAAAATATTGATTGATATTTGTATGATCAATATTCAGGATGGCACTTAACACAACCTCCTAAAAAGGGACTTCCATAAATGATAGCCTTCAATTTTATTTTTATCTGATGTATATTTACATAACAATCAACAATAACGTTCTCCAGCGATTTGCTGCAATAGACCATATTTGTTTCTTTTGACAAGCAAAAATATAAACATTTTCCTGCTTTTTCCCTGCAAGATATCAATTTTTCAATTGACAAGCAAACAAATGTGTGAGTTAATTTGCCCCAAAATTAAATATATTTGTGTTTGAAGAATTTCCATATAAAATGGACATTGCTGTTTGGCAAAAAATAAATATGGGAAATTTGCAGGAAGGGAAAAGAAAACAATTGTTTTCTTCAAAATCAAACTGATTGAGGGAGGATTAAGATATAGAGTAACGAAGTAGTGATGTATATCACATTTTTGTAATAGTTATGGTTCTAAACAACAACTTGTCTTTTGATTTAGGCTTTTGGTAGTGGCCATATCTGACCTAGATGATTGCCTACTATTAGTAACCGCTCATTTAGAAATGAAAGCCTTGCCGGACATTGTTTAGAATCATTGCACATGACAATGAATAGTTTGTGATGTCACACTTCGGTACTCTATAATCTAGGATTAATTAGTCTGAGGGAAAAGGTTGAATGAAAAAAGGTTGAATGTAAGAGAGTTTACCTTCAATTTCGAGGTCAGTGTCAAACCCTGCCGTGGTCTCGCTGGAGAATGTTCGCTGAGATGATGCCCTATCCTCATCCTCTTCATCCCGTACGCTCAGGTGGCTGTCTGGACGTGACGCGGAACGACTGCCTGCACGGCTGATTGTCTAAACATGAACCAAACAAAAATGAACAATTATTTATAAATAAATAGCAATGTGAAATTGTTCAGTCATGCATGTCAGCGTTACAAGGGATTCAAACAATGGTTCTGGTTGTTTCACAAGAGATGGGTCTCCGAGATAATACTCTCTTTCTTCATATATGTGTACGGTCATATATATGCTGAAATATTGTTGGTTGTTGAGTAAGTTATGTTTGCTCTTTCATATGATGTCGCTAAATTTCATTGACAATGCCATGACATGTTTTTAATTTTATTTTTTGCATACTGCCAATGTGGGACGGCGAAGTAACAATACGCGCAAAATTACAATTAGCAATTAGTATACTTTGCCGAATAATAATAAATAATAATTAATTCATATTAATTGAGTAATTGAGTAAGTTGAGAAAATAATCTTGGCTCTTTCAAATGATGTTGTTAAATTTCATTGCCATGTTTTTTAAATTTTTGAATAGACTACTGTCAACGCCAATATGCCACAATAAATGGCGTGCACGACGGCGAGGCTGAGCCTCCATAATTTGCATTGATGATTTGATCAATAACAATATGAATCGTCGCTGGGCAAGTAAATGGGCAAAATGGCCGATTATTATTGTTAAATATCGATTTTGTTTTTATTTTATTTTCAGATATAGTACTTACAGTAAATACAGATGCGATGATATATTTAGAATCCTCATATAGCCCTACTTTTTTACAAAATCAAAAATAACAAAAGGACAAAATGAAAAAAATTGCGTGTATTTGGGCTAAAGAAAGGACAAAATCGTTTTTCACGAACTGCCGAGAGGCACACATAGGTACAGTCAGTAGCATTGTGTGGAGATCAACCTCTTCCGCCTGCTGCACTATCCAAATAATAAACAATTTTTGTCGGCCGATTTCTCCCTAAATTTACCAGCAAATGCAAAAAAACTTTCGTTTATGTGATCTCTAAGTCATATACTTTAATAATAATTACCGACTTTGTTGTTTTGAAGATTGCAAAATGTAGAAAAAAGGATTATTTCCCGTCTGTTTTCATTACCGATGCATCCTAACACACAACATTCAACTGATGAATGGTACAGTGTATGAATAGGCAGTATGGTAATCTCCCGTGTATTACCATATATTGCGCGTAAATGGTCCACCTGAGTGGACCATATACTTTGTAGATGTGCCGAGAGGTGTCATTTGGATAAGAATCAATACACTTATATTTAACGAATGAAATGTTTTATTTGACTACTTTTCCGTAAAAACATAGCATTGGTTACAATATCTGCACATGTATACGTAAGGCCACAATTTTAATTGAAGCGGCGACGAAATTACCCTTTTGCATGTTTGGCATACACGACTGAACGCGCACCTCGTGCGCATATGATATGGCAGCAATTAGGACAAAATGCACTTTGTCCTTATTGCTGCCCATAATTACTGCCAAATCGCGCGCATTGGCTGTGCAATGCGCGTAAAAGGGCAATTTGCATTTTGTCCTTTTTGCATGCACGATATCGCCTTATCGGCATGCAATAAAGACAAAATAAGAAATGCGTAATAACTCTGTTAAAAAGAAGTGAGCATACGCCAAATTAAACGACTTGGTAGCTATAAAGCTTACCTAACTTTTCACTAAACATAGTTACTGAATTTGGCATTTGAAAGAAATAATTGCCTAAAATGTTGTTTCTTCAAAAAACATGTATCGTTTTTTTGCTATCGACACCGTCAATTTGTCCTTTTTTACTTGCCCAGCGACGGAATAATGAATATGTGCAAAATTATCATTTACATTCAATCTTGTTGCATTAAATAAGCTTGCTGATTAATGAAGCACACAAATTAAAAACTTCAGGATCAAGTCCCATGCATGCAAAGTTGCAAACATACAATTCACAATCATGCAAATACATTTTTCACATCACTGCACTAGCGCTGCCGCACGCCTGCGTTGCGATGTACACTAGCGAATGGGAAACTGTATGGCCAAGTATGCCCAAGTATGCCCAAAAGTCACACTGCCGTATAACTGTGATCAGCGCCGTACGTAGTACGGCGCTGTGAAGACGAGACGCTAAAAAATTTTGAGGAAATTTTGCGACGGGTGGTTTCAAGAACTTTCCATCTATTATTATTTTATTTTTTTTAGTTCTAGACAAGAATTAAACATTCAACCTACCTTGCTTGATATTTAATTTGTTGCAAAAGAATGATAACTTACCTCAAATTGATGATGATGATGATGATGACTGTTATTTCCTTCGTCTTTGTTCGCTGCATGCAATGTCAGGTGACCGAAAACTCGTCGGCAATGCATAGCGCATGCGCGGGGCGATCGGTTGATGCATTGCATGCCGACAAGTTTTTGATCACCTGATATTGCATGCAGCGAACAAATTCGGATACCATTTTCGTCACTTCTGTAATCTTGCCAGTTTTATAGTAAATTTCAGGATAAATCAAACGAATGGAGCATCAGACCTTTTACCAGTTGGATTATTGATGTCCATGCATAACATAATTCGTAAGTATGAACCGAGATATGTTATTTAAAGTATGAAATGTTATGGTTTTGTTGAAGTGTGTTTGCCGTTAAAGCCTATAAAGTGTTACCTGGTTAGGTTAACTGCCGTATAGCAGTAGTGACTTCACTAACCCCCGTTTTTTTTTGTAGGACTGTATATGACGTTAAATTAATCACTGTGTGTTTTTTTATTTTCTCACCTAACTTTGCAGATCGTGCTAGATGACAGGTTTAAAATCCTCCATTTGGAGGCGTCACGTTGCCCCTAGCTAAATTGAAATGGGCTACAATTTTGTTCGTTGGTCCTGAACTGCACGTCAATCCAGCATCACCGCACACGTAATAATGGCGTTCACCGTGTAGCTAGCGCAAATTGTATTACGTCATCAATCATACGAACTTGTTTTGGTCGGAAGCAAGGCTCATCATCAACTGTTAAAACTGCAAAGTAAAAATGTATAATTTAATTTAATGTGTGTACGTTTTTTCATAAAAAATAAATATATTCCATCGTATTTTATATTCTATTCAAAAATCAGTCGTTACAATTTTTAAATCCATATTCTTTAAAAGTTTGAAAAACAACAATTCGCAAGCAAAATACGGTAGTTTCATCTCAAGCGCACTCAGTGGCACACACTTTATTTCCGATTTGACAGGCATACAATAATGTGCGTAAGTAATTTACAACGTATCAATTCATGGCTGGACGAAGACTACCTAACGAAAGGTCATTTCAGCAACACACTTTTCACGGTACTTCCGTCGCAAGCGTGTGCGATGATCAGCGCTCGACGCGACTGCATGGCAAATGAACGTGAAATATTGGCTGATTCATAGCAAGAAAAGTGGGTAAGTATCAAAAACACATCTTTCAATGATTTAATTTCACCTTATAGATTACAAATGTCATGTCATAAGTGGAATGAATGAACGGGGAGAAACCCTACCTTACGTTTTGATGTAGGTGGGGATGTGGGTACCTGTATAGGTACCCACATGTAATGGGGATGCTTGCGCTGGCACTGTGCAAAACAAACCTTTCTCTGGTCGCCGATGCTGCCCCGGCTCTTGGCGCGACTCGGCGCTCTGCTCCCAGTCCCACTCTTCAGCAGGTTCCTTTCGTTGTTTTCCTTTTCCACATCCGTTTCGTTATTATTCCCTTCATTGTCTTCAGTATTGTCTACCTCCATTGACGGTATTTTTAAATAAACTACAAAGATTACAGTCTGTTTTCTTAACTTTTCAGCAACTTTTCTGGAGGACGACTGGTTGCTACGAACGCTGATGAATGGGACATGAATTCTATTTATAACAACTTTAAACAATTGTTATACTGCCCTCTACGATCATATGCAATATATTTTTCCTTGCCTTCTATCCTAGCAATAAAATAATTAAAAAATGTAATGATGAAGAAACAAAATAATTGAGAATAAGCTCCCTTTTTTTACGGAATTAAAAAAAATTCGAATTAGCAATGCTTAACTGTATCTGTTTCTTTGATATGTTGTTGTTGTTATCATTTAAAAATGAATTCGGGAGAAAATAAAATTAATGATAAGTTTGATTTTGATCACACTCTAAAAGTCTAATTGGTCATGATCAATTTACTCTAGTATAGGCCTACAGATTCTGCAACGTTGTTTTCTTCCGCCAAACCTTTGTGTGATCTGAGTGCCGTTCATGAGCGCCGGAAGTGGGGGGCAGGGGGGCGGCTGCCTCCCCAATGCCCCCCCCCCCCCCCAAAAAAAAAAAAGAAAAAAAAAAGAAGAAGAGTGGGAAAGAAAAAGGAAAATGTATGAGCTAAGACTTGTTAATTCTAACGTTCAAAAACTAATTTATACCTTCTTTTTAAGTTTTCGCTGCACGCTTTGCGCGCGAACAGATTGTCTCAGTTTGCATTCAACGGTGTGTGTGTGTGTGTGAATGTATGTTGTGTAACTTGCGTTTGGTCTGGGGTGAGTGTGGTTGGACATGAGCCCCTATGACACACACAAAATAGTGAGCCCCCTTAGGTCTTTGCCCCCCCCCCCCCCCCCGGCCCCCCATCCCAAACTGCTTCCGGCGCACTGCCGTTTGACCGTTTGACACATAAGCAATATTCAATATCGACTGAACGGGTATTTTCCTAATTCATGTTGATCCTGCACGCAGTTTCTTGATGCGCATTTATTATTTATCACTTATAATACAAATTGCTCATTAAATGAATAAATTTGTATTCCTATCAGTTTGTTAATTCGTTCATAGATGTTTTGGTGAACATGTCTATACTTCTTAATGACATCATGTTCATGTTGCCATACAGTTGTTTATCTTAACTCTGATCTATTTGTAAGTATAACCTAAAATTTGTCATGAAGTGGAAGTATTGTTCATGCAGTTTCATGTGTAAAAACGGTTTTAAACCTGCCTTAAATTCCATAAAGTCTCTACTACGGGAGGAGGCGTATATACCTCCTTCCCATCCAAACCCTCCCCTAATTTTTAATTTTCAAAATAAGATAAATATGGGAAGCGAATTAAAATAGGACGGGAAAATATCCGATGAAAAATGTCAGAACGCAAATTGTAAATAAACACAAGTCAACTTTTGTGTATTTGTATCGTTAGTATCATTAAAACAAAACAAAGACGTTGAACTGATATGATTATAATTTATGTTTGTATTATGGAGTCTATCTTTATTGTTAGAATGTTAGATTGTTAGATTGTTAGATGTCCCGAGTTCGAAAGCAGAGTGTTCCCATCGTGTTTTACTTTGAGCAAGCAGATTGATCCACATTTGCCGCTCTCTATACCAAAAATTGATATACCCGGAAGGTTTGATATGGACCCTTATAACTATGTGCACTCTACAAGGTGCATGGCTGGAATGCTCCACAGACTGTGGAATATGTGCACTTCATTGCTGGATTGATTTTAGTCTCTGTGTGTATATTACGATGACTATTATAAGATATATAGGATCAGTATCTAATCCGTATATGATGCGCCGCGAGCGTCAAAACACGGGGCCATTATCATCATCCTCATCATCATCATCATCATCATCATCATCATCATCATCATCATCATCAACGCCGAATTATTGCTGACTGTGTGATTTTGTTTGGTTATTTTGGCAATTGTCGTGTAAACTAAGAAGTATATAAGAGAACATCATTCTCCATTCATTAGTTCCGTTGTCCCCCCCCCCCCCCCCTCTCATGATTACACCCCGCTCTATTAATCCATTATGTATATCCTTCAAATCCATCAATCAACCAATCAATAATGATTTTTTTATCTATTATTTATTTATCTATCTCTCATTCCACCCATCAATCTACTTTGTTGTTGTTGCTATCTCTCTCTTTTGCATTCCTCCGTATGATTTCCTCTGACCTTTTCAGCTTATATGTTTTCTTCTGACATAATTTCCACTGATATTTTAACCTCTTGACACATTTTTTTCCACAAACATTTGTCATCGGACATTTTTTCCTCTGGCATCTTCTGGTTTAAAAGGAATGGAATAAAGTGAATCTTTGTATTTATAGGTTTATAAATAGCGAAACGTCTTGAACAGGTGTATTGGGACCAGGGACATTGAGTCCTTGATGGGGCCGGGGGGCCCTTTATAATGGAGTGCAAAATTGCTTCCTAAAGGATGCATATCAGAATTGGACGTGCACGGTCTATACACCCATGGCACAGGGGTGTAAGTACGTCTGTATATACTTGTATTGTTTTGACTTGCTTAACATGTGTTTGTTTAATGTCTTCCTGCTGGGGCCTGTTTAAGCCCAACCCACTTCAAATGAAATTAACCCCTTTAACACGTTCTGCAATTCAAGTTTAGTATCCTCGCTCGCGATTTTGGTATAATTGAAAACTTTTGTTTTATCATGCCTCACCTGAATAATTATATGGGGCCAAGTTAAATGTTGCGAAATACATTGTTATTGTGTATGTCAACAGTGAATTTTCAGTTTTGTAATGCTGTTAAGGTGGTTAAGCAGTGAAATGAGATCAACTTACATAATACCAAAACTTATCGTAAGCATATCAAAATCAATGCACGAAAATTACTTAGAACAGTATCGGTTCTCATAGTACTGTTCGGTTTTCCGAACTTTTCTTTCGTTATAAAAATATGAATGATTTAAATGTTCGAATTTGAAAGTCTCTGGTGGAGACTTTCAACAAAGTAAGAATACAGTACCATATACACCGGGCCGACCATACAATCATGCCCATGGTTCCGATTTCCGATTTTGTGAATCGCGCCATCTATCGGCTTTGCGCTACCAACCTCTGTATAGATGTTTTAGTTTTGTATTCATTTATCTATTTTCTTCATTCATCATTTAGTAGATCTTTGTTTACAAGGGATAGAAACGAGAAAATAATACAGTAGGCCTACTCATACTAAATCATAGTAAATATTGACATAAAATGAAGCATACTTGATAAAACAAAAAGTAGAAAAGTGGAAGCATGATGTATGTTATGAAAAACTCCATCCCGGGCCCTTCATCTAAATTATAAACGTAACAAAATATACCCGCTCACCAAGCAGTCGCCCAAGGAATGCAATCTTCTACTTTTGCACAAAACGCGAACCTGACCATCACTAATTTCTTTTCAGGTATAAAAAGTAGAAAATTAAAGCAATAGTGTAAGAGGATTTGTGGTGTGCTTAGAGGAAAATGTAATGGCAAAGATAAAACGGTGGACGGTAGCTATGATTTTTCTAGTGGGGGCACCGGGGTCGGGGACCTTGCATTTTATTTAGGGGGCACAGGTCTCTATCTGACAAGCAAAACAAAAAACATGATGATATTTACATTATCTGTCAAGTAAAGCATAAAGGTGACAAGGCAAACAAAAGAAAAGGGGAGTCTTAGGGGGAAGTATTCACCGGTTATATTTTACCGATATTTTATAGCTCAAGAATGATATGATTGGGCAGAGCTAGCCTCCGGGCGAAAATTAAACGGGGTACGCGATACGCGCGCGCTACATACACGCGCACGTACCGTTCGTCAATTCAATCGATCGATCGCGCGCGCGCGCGCGCGCACACAATTTTTCGTACAACATGAAGTTCCACGGCGATGGCTGGATTAGCATTATTTTTTCTCACAACAAATATTAGCTAGTGAGTTAAAAAAAACAATCAAGTGGTTTCTTTTGGTCCTACGATGGCTAGAGACGATTTTCCTATGCTTGGAAATTCTGGAGCAATGGCTAATTTTGATGGGACACGATGGAGGGATCCGTCTGCTGCGGACGGTCGGACGCTGAGCCAGGGATATAACTTCGGCGGGAGTGGTGCGGGTCCCAGCGGCCAGGGCAATCTTGGGAGTGTAGCCTCGCCGAAAAGCCCGCCCAGTGAACCTATTCACTCGGGGCACTTTATGGTCAGCAATCCGCATAAAGTGAAGAAAAATAGCGGCTATAATTTTGAGGAGGCACCCAAGGAGACTACTGCAAGCTACCGTTTTTCAATGGACGATAGACCATTGGAAATCGATGCCTCATTCTCCAAGCTCTTCGAGTGCATGAGTTTAGCGTATAACGAGTAAGAAATTAAGATTTAATTTTTATTCCATTTTCTCTCAAACATTACAATTTAAATTCATGGTTTATGTACAATCGACTGGAGTATTAATTTATAAATATAATGACTCGAAATATATATTTTCTATGAGGGGATTGACACATTGAGGTCCTTTAATCATGTTAATTGTTTTAATTGTTGGGTGTTACTGATGGGGCTCAGCAATAATGATCTGGCGATTCTGGGATATAAATTATAATGACCAGTCTAGTGACAGAAGAGGGGAAATAAACTTTATGAAGAAATGAATGTTACCATACTTAAGTTACAGGAGAACTCGGCCCTGCCTGGCTGTCTACATTCTCGCTTATAATTATGCATTAATTTTGTTTCTGAGGTCGAACAAGAAGTCGAGAATGCATCGCAGGCCGGATGCATATCACTATCAGCTTTGTGGTCCTGGAGTTCCTGGTCCATTGAAGCGCAGCATGGATGGTTTGCTTGAATACAAATATTGGCCCCAAATCCCTATAAAAAGTATTTTAAGGTCAAATTCTACCATAAATGGGTACGGGTATTACATAGAAATAACTGCCACTTAATCATTTTTTAGGTTTTCTTTGATACATTGTATTAAAAGAGCCTAAACAGAGACTGATTTTTGTTCAGTCTAGTTTCACCATTAATTAACATTTAATAGAACACACATACGCATACACACACACAAAATGAAACAAAACTTAAATTTTGATGGTGAAAAAGAAGTATTAGAAATAGAATGGCAGATACATACAACTTGACACTTAAAACATATAATGCACAAGAATGAGCTAACTTTCACCAGTAATTGGAATGTAATTTTTCTATTGATAAGGAATAATGGATTCTAGTCCTTAAAGGGGACCACCATACAAAGAACAACACAGAATTATATGTTTTGGTACTGTAGTGTGTGATATCAAATAGATGCCCAACATGTTGCAAAGGGTTGTGTAGTTTTTTTACAATTTAATTTCCACCATTTATGGAACCAATATGGCCTCATGTTTCTGTACATGCGAAAAACGTCTGCGAGTCACGCGTACGTTTGGACACAATAGGATCACTGACAATGCGTTCGTCCTAGACAATAGGTAGTCTTAAAATGCAGACACATGAAAACTTAAAGTGAAGTTCTTTGTTAATTTGAAGACCAAAAGAATAATTATAATAAATGAACTACATGTAGGTAAATATTAAGAGTCTTATGTTTCAAAGGGAATGTAGAGATGCAACTACAGTGTAACTTGATCTGTCTAAAAGCTACTTGTACTGTGAGACTGAAATTACAAATTAGAATACCTTGGAAAAAAGGACTTTTAAGCTAATGTTTATGTTTGCATAAATTACTGAATTGAAGCTATTCAGATGCACTGTAATATGTGTCTCATGTTTGTTGAATAATGTCATTTTTACAAGAATAATAATTCATTGAAATTCACTTAAATTAAATACTAAAAAGTCAAAGAAGGCACTTCTCAGTAATGTTGGTGTTACTATTTAGAGGAGGTGCCACTTTTGTAAGTAACAAGCAATTTATATTGTCTTAAAATAATTCATATATCCCTGATGGATAAGTG
The DNA here is from genome assembly GCA_037951105.1 of Echinarachnius parma. NCBI lineage: Eukaryota > Metazoa > Echinodermata > Echinoidea > Clypeasteroida > Echinarachniidae > Echinarachnius > Echinarachnius parma. The sequence goes on along the minus strand of JBAMJV010000715.1, from coordinate 226,085 downwards.
TTGAGACTTGAGATGTTGATCAGTATAATTTATGAATTATGATTTATGAATAAGTAGAGAATTCAAAATTATTATTGTACAGCTTCAATTTTTATCATACAAATGTTTGTCCTCCAAATCCGTAGATACATGTAGGTAGCATAAATACTAAAATATCCTGTTCACTGCTTTATGATCTGAATATCTTTGAAAGCGTGGTAACTTTTTTTCCGTCCAAACTGCCTTTCACTTTCTGTCGAAAACACTATGAAACAGGGGGGAAAAAATTGTATTTATTTTTGCGGGGGCTACTGTTCAAGTCTGCCCATGAAAATCACACTCTAAAATTTGTTTTGCATAGAAACTCTATACACCCTTGTATTTTGTTTTACTGAGCACTATGAACAGCTGCTCACTTATTTTAAACTTTCTATGGAATATTGTAACTATTACAAGTACATGTACATGTACAGGATTCATTGATTTTTCACTTCAAAAGAATGTCAAGCATTCTGACGTCAGAAGAAAGTCACTTTGCAGTATTGATTAGAATATCTATACATTGAATTATTTGATTTTCTTTGTATCCAATGTAGGCATAACCAAATGAAAATGAAAATAGCACGAAAATAATGCAAATGGTATTCAATGGGTTGGGACTTACCTAATGTAAATCATTATGCCCTTTGAAATTAAAAAAACAACTGATATTTGCCCAAAATATGGTATTTAATCCATTTGTTGTGTCACCATTTTCGCCATTTGTTTTATGGCGCGCTGTGCTGTGAGCTTACATTTCGCGTGCGCGCCCCACCGCCAGAGCCCACCGCGCTGTCGCTACCCGATCGCGCGGCATAGCGCATGCAGCACACGCAGCGGTGTATCGCAGCGGCGAACGAGGGCTAAATTCACCAAATCGTGGCCCCACAACCCTCGGTTTGTGCGATAAAACGAATGTGTGAGACTGCTTGAGGCAGAAAAAACTTCCGAGATTATATCGTAAAAACACCTGAATCTTCCAAAAATACAATTTTCCAAACTGCGGAATACTTCCGATTGCTCTAAAATTCGATATTTCAGCAAAGTTCACTGCGAAAATGCGGCAAAAAATCACTTACCGATGTCGAAATTGATCGAGTTTCTTGATTCAAAACACGAACCGGATCTATGATTTTTACTAGTACCTCTTGTGTATACTTCACATGCATACTACGTGGTTCAGTCAGCTGTTAGACCGCATTACATTAGGAAAAATAGTATATCCCTCCACCCTTGCAATAGCGAAGTTGCATTGCCCACAGTTAAATATCGCGCAAACTACGTGTACAAAAATATGGTCTACGCGCCCGCGCCATGTAACGCCGAAGGCCGATGCCTATCCAATGCATTGATTTGAGCACACTGTGGTTAAGTGGTTAACCACAAATAACTACAAAAATAAGCCATTACTGTTCACTAAAAAAAAAGATCACATCCTCTCAAAAACGTGCACCAGAATCTAGTGCTGAGTCAAATCAAATATTTTGAATTTCGAATATGAGTCGTGTAAAAACTAAGCGGTCGGATATTGAATATCCGAAATAAAAAAAATAAAAAAAAAAAATAAAAAAAAAATATATATATCGATTTTTTTTATTTTTTAATTTTTTAAATTGAAAAAACAAATAATTGTTAAAAATAAATATTCTGTCCGTTTTTTCAATTAGAATCGGCAGTACAGTATGATGTTAGTGTACAAACTGCTGTCAAGATGAAATACTTTGATATCATCATAGATTCTTCTAAATTTGGCACTGACTCACTATACCACTTGTATTAATCCTCTTACCTTTGGTTTATTATTTGTTTTGTTTATTTGTAATTTATGTAAAATACCTTAACTTTTAACTTTAGCAATAGATAAGCAGGGTTCAATGTGCCATTTTCTGATCGAATCTATCGAATGGGGATTACAAAATTAAATGGGGGGAAAAAAAAGAAAAAAAACAAAACTTATTTTGAAGAAATATTAAATATCATCTCTGAAAAATCTGCTAATTAAAGTTAACGTCGGCCCTTTCTGAAAGGATTTTGATCAAACAAACGTGAATGGTTAAAATTTCAATTCCCCACTTAAGTGCAGGTGCTCTCCCTGATTGTGCAGAATTCATCCTAAAAATGTACAGATCTCTGCATCCTGACAAATAAACTTGCAAATCTCCCTGTTTATGCAAAGTTTATTTCAATTGTGGTGCATGCATTTCATAACTATCTCCCCGATTTCTGTTTGAAGCCATCTTAAATTAGACCTGTCAATGTTGGCATTTGTTGTAATGTATGTAAGTTTTGTTGAAGCACCCTGTAAACTTTAGATAATTAATAGAAAGTGTTGCACGGGGGGGGGGGGGGGGGGGGGGGAAATTCATTCTTAAATGTACCACAAAATGTATTGTACAAAGTGATCATTAACACAATTAGCAATGTGATTGCAGTCAAATAATGCCCCAGTCCCTCCTATGAACTGCGCCCAAAGACCTGCCCTCACTCCCATAAATGAGCCTCACCAATCTATGTAAAACAATTTTCACATTTCAGAATGCAAATGAAATGCAGGCAAGATTGCAAATAAGCCCCCACAATTAAATTGTAAATATGTCCCTGGAACTTGAAAGATTAACTTTCCTTTGTAACATGTACAGTAACATGTACATACTGTGCATGTTATAATACAAGATATGTTTTCATAGTTTGTACATGTACAGTAAATGATATAGTATGTTTACTGATGACACACTACTGCAAGTCTTTTGTCTACAGCATGTTGGGACCATCTAAGAATGTAACAAAACATCTTTGAATACGTTATGCAATGTATCAAGTGGTTATTGTCCCCTAAGTCGCCAGTTAAAATCGTTCATCATTCAACATTTTTATTCAGCTTGTTGGATGGTCCCCTAGCTATTGCACATTGTTATACATGTATGTTAAATGAACCAGCCCTAAACGTGTATGTATTGCTGTTTTTGTGCAGGCCAGCAAATGAAAATGTCCCATGCATCAGTGCTTATTAATATTATAGGCCAAGTCAATTGTGCTTCACTCCACAGTCCACAGTAAATCTTATTTGTGCCTTTGTTCCCTAGATATATTAATACAGGCATGGCCATTGGGGTTTCCAACCTTACAGGTGTATTGGCAATGCATGTATTATTTTTGCCAGCAGTAAACAGATCTGCGTACATGTGGTAAATGACTATATAGATCTATGCATTATGGCCAAATGCACAGACATGCTGTGCACACACTGCACCCCTACGCATCTATGCGCAATGCTGTACATAAGCCTGTTTACTGTACGGGGTGCATGTCACTCAATGGGTATGTACACGTCCCAGTACATGTGGCTAAACGGTAAGGGCAAAATGTAATGATGAAAACTGCGCCAGTTGTAAACAACCAGCAAGGTACTTAATAATAGGTAACAAGATGTCGGCCAGATCAGTGCTGCGTGTTCGCTGTGTGCTAATGAAAAGGAGGACTAAAATGGAAAAAAAAATTGTTTGTCAAATTCAATTCTAGTGGCTAAAACTTGTGTATTTAAAAACTAATTTCTTTATTATACACTGTACCATGTTAATGTTTTAATGGTAGAAAAGAAATCTGAAAGGTGGTTTGGGCTTGTAAATTAGACGCGCGGTGTCATCTTGCGAATGCCTAGCGCACAGTTTGAAATACAAACTGTATGGTGTTATGTAGCACAAACTAACCTACCTAGTTACACATGTTTGGACCATCCTGTTCATCTCCACACATTGCAATGTACAAACAATCAAGGGAAAGAAAAGTTTGCTACAAACTTTGATTTTTAGTGGCTTTGTGTTATCTTAGAATTATTTTAATTTTAAAATTTTTCCGAATGACCAAAGATTTTCCACTGTGACTCCCTAAGTAGTACTCTTTTAGGGATCTAATAACTTTTTCAAATCGACCGAACTCACTAGCAAATCTATAGTGAATCTTTCATGGAATTCATGCCTTGCTGTTTCCTCCCGTAGAAGTTAAAAACCAACTTTGTATTTTCAAATTTTCTCTTCATTATTGAGATATTGATTTTTTAATTTATAAAAATACCGAGGATCATTACAAATTCTGAGTAAAACTATTTATTTTTATTTTTGTATAATTTATTTCCAAACTCATGGGTGGAACACCCTATCAGTAACAGGCTGGTCTTCGTAATGGTCCTTACAATAAAAATACACAACACAATTAAATAGTTTTACATTACAATAATACATCTAAATACAGTCCCTACGCTATCTACATAGCAATGAGTCAGCATACATAATAAATAACATTTCCTCTCATTACTTGGCCATATAATATATCACACATCACTCAGTTGGCATGCATCAGGCAACAGCAATGTACTGTACACATCTGTATCAACCCTTTGTCATTTTTTGCACAGATAACATTGTTACTACTGATCCCTTTAAGCCCCTTTCACACCGGACCTGCGTAGTGTGGCGTACCAAGTACGCCGAAATAGGCTGCGTATTTATGAACAAAAATGTTGCTTCGGCAATAAACGCTCGTAGGAGCCTCGAGTAGATGTTTCGTCGGACTGGCGTAGGGCCGGAAGCGTACTATTGCGTAGGCTTGGCGTACAGTAGCGTAGTGTTGCGTATACTTGCGTTGGCATGACGTACAGTAGCGTAGTGATGCGTAGACCTGCGTACTGTCTACACAGACAGTACGCGAAAAAAATAAAACATGTTTAATTTTTTGCATCCATCTCGCGTACCCCTCTGCGTACCTCAGCGTATAGTTGCGTAGGACAGCGTAGGGCAGCGTACACTCGGCGTAGTCGGTACGCAACACTACGCAACTATACGCAGGGCCCGGTGTGAAACCCCCTTTCGGTACAATGTATTTGAAACTTTGAAAACAAAGTTGACACCCATGTTAATTGTGCAATGTGCAAATAATTTTATTTGTACAGTGATGTAAAGAAAAATTTTATTTTATTGTAAATGATATTTGTACAATACAAGCATGCCTAGATTTTGTACACGAATGTGCAGTCACAAAATACAATGTACAGCATGTCTAGAAGAAAGCCATGATGCATGATGCAATAACTGAGGCACTATCAAGTTCATGGGGATGTACAACAAAGATAAGCATCAGTGCATACATACTTGTACAATGTATGTATATGTAGCTATACACAGTACAATTGGTTCAGACTGTGGTGGTGGGACATTGAATTTGAGGCTCATCCCAGCCTTGGGTCGGATTACTCTGTGCCAAATAAAAGACTGACAGAGAGATCATCTGGCCAGGTTTGTCATTCCAAAATGCCTCTTCCCGTCTCTCGCATCTATATGATTGTAGATGTGTTTCATGCACACACATGTTCCTGCGGTCCTGCCTGTTCTGTAACATCGGCACTGTAGCTCAAGGGGAAAAAGTATGAAGGGTCTCGGGGCGATGAAGCCCCTTGAAATGCCCCCCCCCCCCCCCCCCAAAAAAAAAAAAAAGTCCCCCCAAAATCTTTAAATCTATAAATTTGCATTAAATGCAATCTAGATTTCATAGTGCTATTTTCATAGTAAAATATTTAAATAGTATACCTCACAAATAATGTTTCCCCCTTGTTGCAGCTTCATGCTTATATCCCCCATAGCCTTGGCCGACATTGGCTGTGGTTTAATGTAAATTGTCATAGTATTTATCAAGTTTGATTTCATGTTGCGTATGATGCGATTACATCCGTCGTGAATGATGGATGGGCTTGCCTTGTTTGCCAGGGTCCAGCATGTATACATCCTACTTTCAATGTAATGTGAGCAGTTTTATTGGCCTTACAATTACAGGTTATACTAGGTCTCCCTTTATGTACTAGTCACAAATGAGTTTGGAAAAATAATTGCATCTTTGGGAAAAGAAAATGCACACAGCCAGTAAAGTACTTATACTGTAGGTCTATCTTCTGTACATACATGTACAATTTGACAGCATTTCAGATAATGAGATCCGTACAAAATAACACAAACACTTTCGTAAATGTTTATCGGCTTATTTCTGTTACTGTTTTATGTGCTACACTACAGGTGAACAAATAAACTGGTTACCGGCGTTGTCGAAATGAAAAATCCATAAATTAGAATACACTGTTTAAATAACAAGACAGTTAAATTCTACCGGCCCGTTCGGGCAAGCAAATGTGACAGCATTTGTTATGTTTTTCTTTGTTTGGGGCCACCAGATTTAGGTTTCGGGCCACTCAAAGTTGACAAATCTTGTTTTTACTTGCCTGACTGGGCCACGAGGCAAAAAGGTTAATTTCTAGCATTGAACAAGATCTCTACTAGATACACAACACAAATAGAGAAATGTTGGCCCAAATAATAGTGTCTAGACTAAGTAGACTTGTGTATCTGTGAACATAATAGAAATGTTCACCAACTCATAATAGAAGGTACTGGATGACAAATGTTTTTACTAGAGTACCGAACTATGGTGTCTGTATGAATCACCAAGGAGAAAATAGGGAAGATGTTTTTTTATTATGTGTCAGGGACTTATGGAAGTGCATGTGACTTAATATTGACTTTTATAGCAATCATGAAGCAGTGGGCGCTGGTTTGAGCTTGCAAGCTTTCGTTAATGAAGCTTTGTTTAGTCAAAGTTCACTGTAGAAGGTGCATCTATCTGTGATGTACTATATGTGTCTATGGCGCCGTTGCAGAAAGAGATACAATCGATTGTAAGTTACAATTAATTGTAAGTCAGGTCATGTGTTCTACATGCGCAAATCTGATTGGTTGAAACGCGCACATTTTCTGACTTACAATCAGTTGCAACTTACAATCGATTGTATCTCTTTCTGCAACGGGGCCTATGTCTTGGGTGCTGACTTACATGTAACATACAGTATATATTCTACAGATGAATCATATAGCAGATTTGAGTTTCGTCATTGTTGTTGCTTTATAACATTTTAAGTTAGTATTCTAATACACCCACATATTCATTTCTTCAAGCACTTCATTTGCGATCAACAGTTCTTGAAAAATAACATGGAACATGGAACTGCTTTCCAGGGGGCTTTGTCATAATAATATAACAAATCACGTGATATACATGTGAACAAAGATGAAAGTATTTGTGTAAAAGGAGTTCTATACTAAACAAAATGAGTTGAGTCAATAAAATCAGTTTCTGTTTCCACCCACCCACATCAATCTTTTGTGATATAAATCATCATGCTTGTACCAAAGGATTGTAAACAAAAAACAGCAGGAAAAGAGCTTTAGGGTCAAGATCACCCCTTGGAAAGTAGCCCATGCCTGGATGTCAGGGCAGGGAGTATTCCAGGCAGCCTGGATACAATTGAACATACAAATGTACACACGATGTTGGTATCAATTTGGTAGCATCTATAATGCACTCCACACTATTACTCAGTGTACATGTACATTTTGTACATGTGCGTGCATACAGTACACTATCATATTGTGCACATACACTGTAGGTATAGGCAGAGTACTAATAGTTAGTGCATGGTGGTTTTATGTGTGTTTTGTGGTTGAGGGGGGAATGGCCCATTTGTTGACAAGCTCAACAGCCAATCAGCTGTGGCCTAGCGGGCACACCCACCCACGCACCACAGCTCTGTGCATAGCTGTGGGATAATTATGGAAGTATATTTTGTAAACAGATATTTCTACTTGGTGGATGTATAGTGATACTGCGTACTTGCATGGATAATCCATGGCAGTGTATTTTTACCAGGCAAATACTTTACATACAAAACTAATGTAGGTCGGGTTATATCTAAGTGCTATTTCATGGGTACAGTATATCTATAGGATTTTTGATGACTTGATGAATAGATGTTAACTAAAGATAGCATTTGTCAGGCACTTTACAAAACTGCATGCACATTTTGGCTGACTTCCATATCATGTAGAAGTTGGCATTTGGGCGCAGTTTCCATGCCCTTTGTACTTACTTTTTCACTATTTTGTAACATTTGGTAGGACTTCCATTTCAAAGGATTAAGTACATGACTTGGCAACAGAGAACAAATGTTGCTAATACTAGTATATTTCATTGTAACAGAATCACCACAGACAAGCATTCAAAAAGACCTCGGAATATTACAATACATGCCAAGAATGTACACTTTGAATAAAAGTATTATACTTGTACAAAGTCAAATATACTTGTAAGGCAATGTGAGCAGATAACTAGATAAGTATGGTACTTGTACATAATAATGTACATATTTACAGCAGTGTATAGGTAATATAATTTAAATTATTTATAGGCGAAATGGATCATTATGTCCCTCAAGGCTCAACAAATTAGCAACTCTTAATTTGTTGCTACCTTTTGATGACATAAAAGTAGGTGGGAAACATTTGGTTATTGAAATTTAAGACAAACATTAATTGATTTGTTGTGAAGTTGCCAATTTGAATGGCAAAATGGGATTTTAAAATGTGACAGTGCATTGCCAGTTTTAAGGATTTTCCTAAATGATTACAAGCCACGCACTAATAAAGATCATAACGAAAAAATAATTGGTTAATGCATAGCCTGGCTTTTCATGGTTCAAGGCAGAATAATCAATTCAGGCAGCAACCAATTATGCTTAATTGAGACAGTAGCAGCTAAATCAGGCACATAACATTTTGCATAATTCTGCATACATACTGGCTTTTAGAGTACTGTATAATATACACGGGTACATTATATTATAAGGGAACTTCATAAAATGAGCAAAGGCAACCCATCAAAGTGATCAAACATACTTTTGTACATTTTACTCATTAATTAATTATCTATTAATCAATTGTTAATTATTAGATTTTATATGCATTGGGATTTAGGACGTATTTTCATGTAAATTTACTTTTGCATGAGCATATTATGTATCAAAATGGAAATTTGGTAATAACCTGTTTGTATACAATTAGAGATCTAAAATGTCTTGAAGTTAAAACCAAACTTGGTTCTAGGTTTACAGGCAAAATCAGTAAGTTATCTAAACACATTATTATGTGGCTGTAGTGTGTTGAGTTTACTATTAAGAAGGTCACCTTCAGAAGGACTTTAAAGGGGACCTGCAAACTTGAAAAGTCTTAATTGGACCAGAGCCATAAAATTCTACAGAAATGTCATGCTATTAAGACATAAACTTGCATAATGATGTTACATACAGTCACAACACAAAAGGGATACATGTCACACAATAAATACAATTTTGTGTTTTTATCCATAATTGTAAATAGTTCCCCATTTACCAGTGAGCTTATATGACATTTTAAAGACAACTTTCTTGTACATTTGTCTAAAGCAAAAAGCTTTAGTCGCCGAATATGAAAGTGATTGATCTGATAATAAAGAGAGTTCAGATGGGAGGGACTCTATGTTCTACCCCTGGCCCCATTCTTCTTTGGACCTGAGAATGCCAAAATAGTAGGGCTTTACACGTACCTAGAGATGTTTAAGGAGCCATGTTTATGGGTTTATGTCTGGTGTTAATTAGTGAGCACACATTAAATTTCTAGGATTACTCAGAATCTCTTTGGACATGCGATAAAAAGATGGCCTGATGGTAGCGTCTAATCGCTGCCTATCTCAAAGAACAAATATTACAAATTGAGTGCGAACTACACATGTGATTAAAGTAGTGCAGATGTGGACTTTTGTAGCTTTGTGTGAATCTCAAACTTTTAGGGAGGGGGAGGGGGCGGGGGTGGGGGGTGGGGGGAAGAGAACTTGTACGTAGATCTGCATCTTTGTGTATTTCTACATGATGTATTATTCCTACAATTGTTGGGTTGTGATACTGATAGAGCAGGTCACATATAAAATACATCAACTAAAGACATTTGCTAAAATCCTTAAATTTCCTTAAATTTTCAAATTGGTGAAGAACTGAACCTGCCTTTAATTCTCACAGGAGCTCGTCTGACAAGTTGTTGTTTTCCTGGGAAGTGTTGTGAAGACGTGTTTCTAGGGTCCTGGGACCATGTGCTAATGAATCATGACTAAGCAGGATTCATTGAGGATTAGCAAATCTCTACCATGAGAGGCACCCATATGGTGTCCTTTTGAAAGAATGTTAAATTACTATATTATCACAGATCCATATCTTGAAACACAGTTTATTGCCAAAAGGTAGTGCTCGAGCCCGCTGGCCCCTGAGCCACTGAAAATCATGTTAGGGCTACCAAAATTCATTGATGCTAAATTCCACTGGCCAAAATAGATGACCAATTATGAACTAATGTCTATGTTTCCTTTTTTGGGCAACTAGAATTTTTTTTTTTTTAAAACTTAATGTTATGTAATGTTATCTCGAGTCAATATGGGATCATTGGGATGAATGCCAAAGTTATGTTTTATCACCCCAACTCTCAAATTGCTATATTGTTTTGACCCATAAAATCAGAGTTATATGATTCATTTTATGATGGAAGGTGCAGCATTTGAAGTAAATGTAGTTTTAAGCTAGCTTTTATTGTAATGTTTACAACGTTACCTAGCTAGTCAGTATGGGATGAATGCCAAAGTTATGATTGGTAAACCCTAAATTGCCCATGCTTTGAACCAGATAATCATAATATAATTCAGATGCAAAGTGCAGCATCCAGGTACATGTATATTTAATTGTAAGCTTGATATTAGTGTGATGTAACGTTATCTTGACTAAGCTAGTCAGTATGGGATGAATGCCAAAGTTATGATTGGGAAACCATCCGCCTGTCAACCTGTCCACTCATGTAAATCGCTGGAAATCCTTCAGAGCTGACCTGGATAGCTGGCTTGGCAAGTGGGCATTGGAATTAGGCTATGTATGTCTTGACAGCACATCTCCTGTATTAACCCCTTGCCTATGAGATTGTGCATTTCCTATCATAGAGTTAACTGTTCCCTACGAGATTTGAAGTTCCCATAGACTTTGTATACAGACCACCCGGTTCCCGTAGTCAAGGGGTCAATGCATGATGATACACCAGGTTTCTGTAGTGAATGGGTTAATTAATTGTTACCTGCCTGGGCAAGAGGGTGCTGCATAAAGAGTTGTGATTACTCGCAAAGTTATGTTTAATCGCAAGTCAGAAAACATGCACACTTAAGCCAATCAGAATTGCGCATTAAGGCGCATGTTTTTTACTTGCGATTAAACGCAACACCCCCCAGCAGGGCCAGTATCAGGCTGTGGAGTTCTACATGTAATTAATCTAAGTTCGTGGTTTTCTTGTCCTATCAAACTCAGTTTGTTATGTTTTTGTGCATGTTTTGTTGGTTTTGAATATGTGAATGTACATTTATATAGTAAAGACTAATTATGAATACGAATGACTAAACAGGCATGGACAGTGAACAGGTATTCATATGCACAGTAGAAACATACACGGGGGGGGGGGGGGGTGTTATGTTCATGCAGGCAAGCTTAAAAAGTAGCCCCCTGCATGTAAATCATTTGGATGGGGTCTGTAGGTGCAGAGCATGATTAAAATGTCCTGTTGATTCACTGTTATACATGTAGATTCCATGTTCGACACAAATTACAATGTTAAATGTAGCCACACCTCATATTTTGTAATAGTGGAAGGGCGTCACAACTAGCTAAGGACAAGGCTTCCGAAACCAAACTTCCTGTTTGGAACTCACTAGAATATTAAAGCAAAACAAAAACATATTGGTTTATAAACACTAGGGTGTTTGAATATGGGGTAAACCTCCTCTGGTGTTGGCTTACAACCTTGAAAGCCACAGAAAGGTCGTTCGGTTAGCCATGTTTGACCATGACCAAGTTATTTGATCTGTTCATGGATGATAAGTGTTACATTGTAGAACACCAAATTGTACTTTGCTGAATCTTATCTTATCGGCAAGTTCAACTGAATTATTTGTTTACATCTCCTGGGAGAAGTTTTGCCCTGAAATCTGACTAGTAGCTTTTCAATCGCACATGTGGACTGGGACATCAGTGGGGTAGGGGGATGGGATATGATGGGGGAAGGGAGGAGTTGGCTCTCTGCTGATTGGTGTGATCCCACAGCTCAGATACGGACCCATTGTAGAAAACGATGCAATCAATTGTAAAGTTGCAGTTAAATTGCAAGTTTGACTAAAGGCTCAAATCTGATTGGTTCAGATTTGCATATTTTCTGACTTAAAATTAATTGCAACTTAGCAATCAATTGCCAATCTTTCAGCAACGGGGTCCTGGAGGTGTTGCATAAAGAGTTTTGATTAATCGCAAGTCTGAAAATGCTCCTTTATGCGCAAATCTGATTAATCTCAAATTTGCGATTGATCGCAACATTTATGCAATACCCCCCCCCCCCCAGATCTGGTAACTAGTGTAAAAAAATACAAATCCTGTTTGCAATTACCGTAAAACTCCGTGTATAAGGCGCACCCGTGTATAAGGCGCACCCCCAACTTTCTAAAAAAAAAAAAAAAAAAAAAAAAAAATATATATATATATATTTTATTAAAAAAATTTTTTTTTAGGACTCCCTGTATTTTTTTTAGACACCCTGTAGTGCTGTTGGAATACTTACATCGCTGGTCTAGGGCATATCAAGGGCTTATCAATGTCAATTGTAGCTTTCATCATCATATACATTTTTTCACATACAAAATAGTGGTTAGTACAAAAATTGCACACATTGAGCAATAACACTGGTGCTCATAAATATTCATATTCTTATTCATGAATATTCATAAGCACAAATACTCATTCAATATATGCAATTTTCTTAATTAACTAACAACTATTTTCAATTATGAGCAAAATTTATAACCACTGGTTAGATAATTGCATACCTGCTACTCACGAATGTATGAATATTCATTAGCTGCAGTATTTGCTCAATAAACTTGCAATTTTTAAATTTGTAACCAATATTTGTTTTGTGTGAAAAAGTTATATCTTGCTGAATGCTACAACAGACAACAAGCTCTTGTCATGCTTTACACCAGTGTAATATGCATTGAAAATGACTACAGGGTGTCCCAAAAAAAATTTCTAAAAAAAAAAAAAAAAAAAAAAATTTTTTTTTTTTTTTTTTTGTTTTTGTTTGCTATACCTGTGTATAAGGCGCACCCCCGACTTTGAAATTTTTTCCGACGGAAAAAAGTGCGCCTTATACACGGAGTTTTACGGTATCAATACCAGCGGATCAATAGACGTCCTTCCCCTACGGATCTTACTAACATATTGCATATTATTACACATACAGGCTAGTTTTCCGATTCAATAAATCATGTATTTTTTTTTCCGTCTCGGGTTTGTCAGTCATAGCGTTCATTATTGTTATGATATTACCATCGTCACGTGTATTATGTAGCTCTACAAATGTGTATCGCGAGTGCAATATCAGACGATATTACTACTCCTCCATAGACATACACGTTATCAGATGATATTTCTACTCCTCCATAGACCTGCACGTTGAGCTGAATAATAAATATCATATCCAGCGCGGAAGTGCGCAAATTCATACGCGCGTTTATTAATGACGCAAGAATGGCTTCGCGCGTATCTAATTGTGACGTATGAATACGTGTACGCACCTCTGCTACAGTCCGCGCAAATGGCCCTTCATTGGTTGAAAATGTATAATCAGTAATTTGAGATTCAATGCATTGGTTTTCTTCACTGAACAAGACTGAGTAATATGAATGTTTTTGTTTTTAAATGTTTTGCTCTGGATAGTATGTATAATAAAAATAATATTGACTGGCTTGTTCTTTCGTGATATATCAGAAATATTGCATTCGCTAGGATCATATTGCACTCGTCTTCGACTCGTGCAATATGATCCTAGCGAATGCAATATTTCTGATATACCACTCAAGGCCAGTCAATATTATATAAATATTATAATAACATTATTGAACATTTATACTGGTAGTGAATAATAGTGCTGTACCAGTAGTGAAAAGGATATTATAACTGTTTTCAACCGACCGTCTTGGATCAAAACGTTGAATTGGCTCACGGCACAAATAGAATTGAAATTTCCTATCCATGATAAAATTCAATATAATAGAGATGTGACCATTCCATGAAATCTGTATCACTCCATGGTTTCTTCATGACTTCTGGAGTTGAAGAGTTCATAGATCAGTTTTGTCATTCTAGAGTATTTGGTTAGTCATTTTTCATTTAAGCTAGAATATTCTGGTATTTGTATTAAGGGTACAGACAGTAAAGTTTTGAAGTCCAAAGCTCAAAGGGACAGTAACGCCCCTGCAAGGACTGAAAAAAATAATTTAGGCTAGTGTGACTGTGAGGGTTAAAAGTGTAATGATTTATGTACAGGACAGAGGCATATTTTGGGGTACGTTAAACAGGGCTCAACACTCACTTTTTTGTCAGCGGCCCGGTCGGGCCAGTGAAATAATTTCTTCCCCTTTTTTGGTGGCCCGAAAGAAAAATTTATTGGCCAAATTTTTTTATTTCATGAGTAAACTTTTTACTATTCAAAATATCACTCTTATGTTTCCTGATCAAACCTGTGATTATAGATGAATCATAACATGGACGAAAACAAGATTTTTCTTATTTCGTCAATGTTGGTTTGAAAATCTGCTTGACCCATCGGGCCACCCAGATATGAATTTGATACTTTTTTGCTGGCCCAAAAAGCAATTTCACTGGCCCCGGGGTAGCGGGCCAGTGTGAGTGTCGAGCCCTGCTTTAAACCAATGCTCAAAATTAGCACAGGCCCATTGGCCCGAAGCCACTCAAATTACCTTTAGGCCACCAAATTTCATTGCAGTTCAAATGGCCCGAACCAAATATAAATTTTGTTTGTTTTTGTTTGTTTGGAGGCCATCCGATTTAGGTTTTGGGCTACTAGAATTTGAAACATTTTGTTTTTAATTGCCGGTCTGGGCCAAACAAAAACGTTATATTCATAGCATTGTATATATAAAGCACTGTTTATTTCTCACAATTGATTTATGCGCTGTGAATGAACCAAATTGAGGATTATGATTCAGCTTTGAGATGAGGCTAACGTTAAAGGCAATTCAGACTGGTATATCAGATGCGCGAATCCATATTGCGCACTTTTACGCACGGTACGTAATCCCCCCTTTGCTCAGATATAAGTTGCGATCGCAAACTGTCCCAGTTCATGAACGACCGAGGCGAACATGCATCGCGTTCGGAATGTTTGTTTACCAAGGAGGTACACCTTGTCAGAGATTTTTACGAGCGAAAGTATTATGTAACACGCTCAACCGGACTGTCATCAAAGTGCCGCTGCGATTTTATCAGCGCTGTATTGCCTCAGGGGACAGCTCGAGCAATGTACAGTTTATCGCTTGGTACATTTATAGATACCAGCTGTGTGCTGCATGCAGTTTCATTTGACTGTGTTCAGATATTCCGAGCACCGCTCTAAATCGATCCAACACACATCGTGAGTTTTTACCTCGGAAGATTACGGTGGAGTGCGAGTTGGATTTTGCTGACTACCCATTTTAACCCACGCATATTTGCCTTTAATTATGTAAACCATGACCCTATCTGAGGCTGAGTATACATCACAACATCCTGTGTGATGATAGGTTCTACGTCATTTAATAACCGCAAATGAGTTTGTCAATACAAATGTATGCATAATAGCCCTTCCTGTGCTTAATTTACTGGATCTACATCTACATGTAATTAATATGTAATTTGTTATTTCAGGACGGGGAAAACAAATGAATTTTTCAGGGGCTACTTTTCATGCTTGCCTGCATGAAAATAGCACTGTAAAATTTGTTTTGCATTGGACTCTAGTCATATGCAAATTTATGGGGGCTCTTTTTGTTATTTCGGGTGCTAATTCGCCTTGAGCCCCTGGGTATATTTTGTCACTGTTTCAGTTTTAAATTTTCTTCATTTTTCCAAGAGTGTCATATATATATCAAATAATATGCGTTTTAGTGTAATTCAGTGAAATATACACTGGGGATCATCTGCAGCCTTGCTGGGCGATTTAGCCCCTAGAATATGAAAAAGAGTTCATGAATATCATAGGAGAGTCTCCATAAATTCAGAGTTCAATGCTTCAATGCAAAACAAATTTTAGTCCTGTGAGGTTGAAAAGTAGCACAGAGAAAATAAATATTATTTTTTATCCCTGGTGTAATAACCCCTGGCTGGCTATGATTTCACAAATAGTACTTAGCCCTTGACCCCCCATTATTATCTTCCTCTAGCTCTCTGCATCATAATAGCACCAATAACACGTTGTTTGTATTTAAACTGATAGCTTCACTGCTTCTTTATGATACTATCCAGCCAGGTGTGTCCTCCCTGTTTGCTCCCTATTCTCCACCTCTGCCACACCACTTTTAAAGATCTTGTCAGGGTTTGAATGTAAACAATCTTTTAGGTTGGTAATATGAATAATAAACCATGTTTGGTATTTAAATGATAGCTTCACTGCTTCTTTATGATAATGTCCAGCCAGGTGTGTCCTCCCTGTTTGCTCCCTATTCTCCACCTCTGCCAAACCACTCTTAAAGATTATGTCAGAGTTTTGAATGTCAATTATCTAATTTCTAGATGGTTTGTAGAATAATAACACCATGTTTGTAATGAAATTAGTGCCGAGTTATTCGGTCTTTAAACGTTTGAAAACGTTTAAATGTCAAACAAACAAAATTGATCAAGCAGAAAGAAGAGTTAGTGTGGAGACTTGATTATTGTCATGTTTAATCTAAATTTTATGTTAATTTGATCCCATCTAGTTACTGTGAAATTTTAGATGATTTGAGCTAGTCTGCAAATCCCTGAATGGCGTTTTAAATGAAGTAGCATTTCATGCTATCTACTCTATCCATCGCTTGTTCATACAATTGTTGGGGCTCGGAAAAAGGGAGCTGTTTTGTAATCGCGCATGAAAATGGGTAAATTTTTTCACCAGGCATGAACAAAGAGTTGTTTTTCAATATTGATTGCATTCAGGCGTGATTGAAGCTAGGAACCTTTTAAATTTAAGAGTTAAAAAAATCGCTCGCTGACCACTTAAAATGGCAATTGTGATTCCAATAAGAGCTATGTAAATTCTATGCATGTGACCTTGTTTTTCTTGTTATATATCTGTCAAACAGGCATAACAAAACAGGAATCTTAACTAGCAAACATGTATTACGTATAAACCAATGTATGGCACGTTCTAATATCACTTCAAATTATAATTGAGTCTGGGGTCACACTGTGCTCTACATCAAGATATATAAAATAATATTATTATTACTGTTATGTTTTATTATTATTAGGCCAGCTCCTTGATTTAGTCTTTTACACTGCCGTTTCACACAAGTTCTAAATACATAATTATTTTGTTAAAAGCAAAACATGATGTTAAGATTGCAAATAGGAGATATGATTACAGAAATATGTGATTGCATCTGTGATTTCAAACATGTTTTCAATCTGAAAAAGGTGAAAATGCCAAAAACTGCAGCTCAGCACTATGGATAATGAAATGTGATCTTTACTGTCACACTGCTAGTGCTATGTACAAAATATTTCTCATCCATTGACAACAAATACACAGGCTCAGTGTAATTTTCATACAGTCTGACAGGCGAGCTTGAAAAGTAGTCTAACATCCCATTCATACTTGCGTCTAGCACTGGCTCGGCACTGGATTAATCCAGTGCTAGACGAAAAAGCCGACCATTCATACTTGGCATCAACAGTGGATATTTCCCTGTGTTCACACACAAAAATTGTCATCCCTTAATCATCTCTATAGCATCATCACTAGCGATACAACGTTTCGCTAGTGATGATTAAATCAAACCTGGTATATGTTCACACGCACAGAGCATATATCGAACAACAGATGTTTTCCAGGTGGTGCCGAACCCCCCGAACATCGTATAAGTGCGCAGTTTGCTACTGCGCAGTGTGTTGTCATTTTTTTCTGTCTGCGCTGTCTCGCTGCAGCTGTGCGAGCGAACGAACGTTCGCATTAAGCCACGGCCACTTAGTCATGATTAGCGAGTTACGGTTGTTCACACACGGAATAAGCGTGATTCTATAGTCAGCTCTCGTACGAAACGACGATAAAACCAGCGTATCGCTAGTCATCACTAACGATACGTCGTTTCGTTAGTAAGCGTTCAGACACACAAATTTTTAATGGGAAGCTGATTCTATAGTCAGCTGCTGATTCTTTAGTCATGATTAAGGGCTGAAAATTTTGTGTGTGAACACGGGGATAGACTCGCAAGTATGAATACAAACAGTGGCTTGGAAATGTCTTAGACATGTCTGGGCATGCGCACTGTGTTCATATGACGTAACCTCTATTGTGACGTAACGATGACTTCCAAATTCTGAATGCGCAATACCGTAATGCGCATGCGCAACGTTGTGCTAGACGAGTTGCCAGGCTAGGCTGAGGCTGAGCCAAGACTGATGCTAGACATTTCCATTCATATTTGCGTCTAGCACTGGATTAATCCAGTGCCGAGCCAGTGCTAGACGTAAGTATGAATTGCCTGTGATATGAATTCTGATATTTCCCACTTCTATTCAATTTACTAGTTCATGTGTATCATGCAATGATTGATGAAAGCAAAATGAAAGGTAGATTTAAAATGTATGATTTGTTCCCCTCTTTAAATATTTTGTCCATCCCTACTTTATATTGCTAGCGTAAGCTGTGAATGAATTTGAAGTTCAGTTGGTAGATAATTTGCTTTATGTGTATGCATTGATATTTCAGTACAAGTACGTTTGATAAATATTTGTGTGTATTGCTGTGATATGTTCAAGTTCAGTTAGCAAAGTCAATATTATTTCCTCCGTAATCTGTTTTTCATCTGTGCGCCAACAAAATTCACCCTATAGCTTGTAAAAAGGACTGGGGGGTGCAAAGGTCAAAGTGATCACTCGCTGAATGCGTGACGCAGTTCAATAAACCGAAATAGCACCAATTTATGACGCCATTGGCATTGCCGATTAGCCGATGATGGCCATAATTTGGTTGTCAGGAATCCATTCAATGTGCGTTTGCCATTGCCAAGGGCAGATAGGGTCACACCAAGGTTGTAGGTATTAGCAAGGAGCTGGTAGTTTGCTATTAGGCTCCAGTGTTTCCCTGTGCCGGTGGCCCAGTCGGGCATATAAAAACAAGATTTTTCACATTCTAGTGGCCTGTAATCTGAATCTGGTGGCCCCAAGCTAAGAAAAACATAACAAATTGTGTTATATTTGGTTGCCCATTTGACCTAATGGAATTTAGAGGCAATGAAATTTGGTGGCCCGAAGCAAAGTTTTAGGGGCCCCGGGCCAGCGGGCCTGTGCTAATTTTGAGCACTGTATTAGCTAATTACCTCCATGTTCACATCACATGTGGCTCACAGTCTGTGTTGGGACAGTAAAGCGCTCTTGATATGATACAGTACATGCATGAAGATTTGTTGAACATTCCGGATAGTTCTGATACTGCGGCAGCCGGCAGCACATGGTTGTATCAGCACATAATAATATAGACATGTAGCCACAGACAAAACGGTTCATTATCATTTTTATTGTACATGGTGTATGAGGATTGTTGATTTTGTTATTAAAGCAAATATTGGCAAGTTGCAGATTTTCCTTCAGACAGAAAAGGCATCAACATCATTGATTCAAATGCTCTTTAATACAAACATCACAATGTTCCTGAAATAATCATACTGTACCTCATGCATGATAAACCAAGTTCAGAATGCACTCTCAAATAAAGATAGACAAAAGTCAATATTATGCTAAAATCATCAGAAATCTGATGATTGTTAAACTTACCCTATTAATATGTATTTCAAGACTGCCAAAACCATTTGCAAAACAACTCCAAATGGCATTTGCTATGAATGAGATCATGTTATAATCAAGGTACACACATAGAAATAGACAAAAATCATGACTTAGACAATAGGTTATCTTTAAAGGACCTACAGAATACAACGTATGTTGACACTTATTCCATAGTTGAGGACTTGAAACATAGGTATGCCGAAGAAAAATCCATGAAAATAAACACAGTAGTGATTTAAGACTAGTTTCCTGATGCCAAATCTTACTTAGCAGCCAATTTACACCCCACCCACATTTAGCGTCCGGAGTAGGCAGCGTGATCGACGTGTGATTGACAATTCATTTGCTTACGTCATGACGCGTCATCTACAGAATTTAGTTCATTAGTCCGGTCTTTAGATGACGTCACATTTTGGCGATTTAAAAGGGGCGTTCCCAGGACAATAAGATATTTACTAATTACCCCAAAATTGATTGATTTCATGAGAAATGAATGCTAAATTCTTTTTTTTCGGGAAAAATTACTTATAGAGAGCCGAATTGTGAAAATTAGGCCATCTAGACGCTGTAGTTCCTTTAAGGTCGTACTCATTCTCCAGACCCCGTGCAGCTCACGTGGCGAGACAGATTCTGTTTAGATGGTATTTGTTACATGTACGTCGGATATGTTGATATGAATATTGCATCCTGTACATGAACTTGAGTTGGAGCAGCTGCAAATGTAATATTGATTTAACATAATAGATATCCTACAGCCTGGGTGCTACACGTACATTACATTCATGTAAACTCTTGCCAAATTTCTACAGGAAAGCGAGCATCCAGTTCAGGCCAGAAATTTGTATTGGCACGAATAGTGCCACCAAAATCTACAAAATCATTATCTGCTATTTTGGCTAGAAAAATCTGCCTTTTGGCAGTTTTGAATATTGAATATTGAATATTTATTGAACTAGCTAGACTGGGTTAGTCCTTTAAAAAGGGCACAGATTTCATAGCACTCTGCTTGAATACAGTCATCATTTTAAAGTAGGAATGCTAGTTTTCAGGCAAAAGGCCTGAATTCAGAACCTGATCATCAGGCTCATTTTAATCATTTTCTACACAAATCAGTTATTATGGCTCATTTTTCAGTCCCTCGACTTTCAGCTCACTGGCATCGATCCCTAGCTGTGAAAGGTTTGTGAGACTGAGAATGTAAACATACTTCAGCAGTATGAACCAGTCATTGACTGCCGTTTGTGTAAATGAGTCATTGATATACTTTGATATTTGAACAGTTATCATATTCAAAGTATATAGTATCAAGCAACCTTATAAACAATTCATCATCATATTGTTGACTATACATGTAGATCAAATTGGCATAAACTGCCAAGCATACAACTTTACAAGGTTCATGCTTTCTTAGAACCAAGACACAAGGTGTTACATTTACAATCACTTGCCCAATCGCCCGGGGCAAGTGAAAGTCAAATTTGGGCAGGTTAAACATCAAAAGTAGTGAACATATCAAATTGGTCAGCCCAATTCAGCTTATTGGTCAAAAGTCACTTTAATTAATCTGCTATTTAAGCTAATAAACTGTACTTTCCACCATTTAAAACAAAATTTGTTTGACCAAATGGGCAATTATTTTAACCAAGATGTGTAGTACACATGTACTACCTTGCAATCAAAACATCTGTCCGATTCAAGCAGTAAATTACTAGGTAATATTTACACAGGCAATGTCATTGCCCTGCTTGACGAATGTAAGTTTTGTACATTGTACTTTGTTGTACTTCACAAGTTGAGAGCAAAAAGGACATTAGTACTGTGCGAAGTCTGCATTATTAATGACCCCCTTACCCTAAAACTGACAATATTATCTGGACATTCAAACACAAGCCCTCGTAGCAAATACTAATTCCCTTCATGGGATTGGTGCATGTAGAGGCCATTGCTCTAAAATTGATAACACAGATATGAGGCTTATCAGCATGGTTTGAAAAAAACCCAATAATAATAATAATTTTGTTTTTGTTTTTGATGATTGAATAAATAGACTTTACTTCTCGAATGATAAAATACAAATGTTAGTGTTTAGTGAAATGCCCCCCAGGACATCAAATATAATGAAAGCAAGTTGATTCAAAGACACTTATCAGAACATGGCCCCGTTGCAGAAAGAGTTGCAATCGATTGTATAGTTTGCAATTATTTACAAGACAGACAGACAGACAGACAGACTATAAAATGCACAAATCTGATTAGTTCAAATGTGCATATTTTCTGACTTGCAATTAATTGCAACTTTATAATCAATTGCAACTCTTTCTGCCCAGAGGCCCAGAAGAATCATTGCATATATGAATCATAATAAAAAATTAAAAAGCACAACCACACTAGCTAGTTATACATTGCATGGCAAAACATTCACTTTGGAATGTAAGTTGATGCCTACATGTTATGCTACTTTCATAATTACAGGATGCTTCCACATGTATAAAGCAGAAGTAGGTCGCTGTTTTGAACTATGCAGTAATTAGAAGTAGGTCACTCTCATGAACCCTGTAGTAATCTGCATCCATCCCAGGGTCAAGTTAACCATAAGCTGCATCCTAATGAATGAATATAAAAGCAAATAATTACCGTTGGTGAAGGTGATGGGACAAACTATCACTTCCGAGGCGATCTGGATGTAGCTATCTTTCCGAAGCGAAGCTGAGGAAAGATAGCGTAATACATACATTCAGATCGCCGAGGAAGTGATAGTTTGCCATCGCCTGAAACCAAAAGGTGATTTGCTTTATATTCCACATCAATTATTTTGATCACAAACGACCTATAACTAACACGAAAGGGCTAAAAAGTTTTGAATATTGAGCAATTGATCGAGTCTTTTATTTTAATTTCGTCAATCCTTCACATGAACAAGATTTATGATTAAAAGTCAAAGACGCTTAAATACCATTGTCTATTAAGCGTACATGTAGCCGCACGTAAACGTTGCGCACCAGTGCGCTACCTTTCTGCGCGCACGCGTACTTGCGCGCGAACAATTGAAGATAGTACACAGTGCAACGCACTTTCACCAAGATAGTAGTGAGTGCAACGCACTTTCGCCCAAGATAGTACACAGTGTAACAAACTTTTCTTCTCCCATCAATGATGGGCGAAACTATTTTTCATTACGTGATTAACTTTTGACCAATCGTAGAGCAAGATTCTTAGTATGTGGAATATAAATGAATATATTACAACAAAATATTGAATCTCTTTGTGCTGTGTTTTTGCAGATCAATATTGTGTATTACTATATTTTAACACAAATCATAATCGACTTTCTATTAACTGACATTTTTCCAGTTGATGTGTATACGTGTAGGTGTACATCTAAATATAAAATATTTCTATGCACCATAAGGCATACTCAATACTCATACAAAAGCTAAAAAGAAAAACAAATATGATGTAGCATTTGGTTTCATATGAGGGTAAAGAAATGCTACTAAAATGACATCTAGTATTTGCCAATATATTATTGTATGCAAGACCCTTTTTGTTGTTGATATTTTCCAATTGAAGAGCAGTACACTTTGATGTAGAGGTACACACAAGATGTAGGTCACTCTCATGAACTCAGCAGTAATCTGCCTCCAGCCCCAGGTCAAGTTGACCAACTGCCATCCATAAATTATCTCCTGGATGGACGGTCATTACAGGACAACACAGGCATCTCGTAGCTTCTACTGGGATGTGGCACGTGTGCTTTGTATTGGCACAACAGAATTATTCCTGTTCATTTTGATTTCACTGTATATTATACAATGTACATCTCCTTCTGACTTCTCTCCCCTTCAGCTCTGTTGATTTTTGCAGGGACACTGTAGATTTTTTTAGATACAGATCTCAACTATATAATATATGAATTCTAATTGCTTTTTAACATATTTTGTCTTTCAACAAAGCCTGACAATATGCCTAATTAGTATTTCAAATTTCAATCTACTGCAACAAGATGCATACATAAATGAACCACAAACTGCTTTATACATGTACAACATGTACATTTTTGTTCATTGTATGCAGTGCTCAGTATTACTAATTAATCTCCGATATTTTCTTCTAAAATGCAAGTTGCTTTTATGTTTTGAGCTTAGGAATCGTAGTTCTGACAAATATATATGTACTGTCCATGGTATGAAATAAAAACCACAAAAGAGCTGCTTATTTATTATTGTGTGATTTTGAAATTGGGTCAGAATTGTGATTGTACCCCAGAAGCAATGAGCCTTTTGATCACAGCCTTACTCACATACATGTACATGTACTAGAGAGGTCCTCCCACCTCTCTGCATGTACCATTCTCGGTTTCAGTCTAGTCTCTAGACATACTGCAATGGGAACTGAGCAAATACACATCCTCCATATCGTTTCATTGAAGATGTAAACATGGTAATATATTCGCGGTGCATTAATTTTCGCGGATTTCGCGCTGAAGTCGGCATCCGCGAATATTAAAACACACAAATATAAATACAGATTTACAATGCATGGTTTGAACAGGGACAGTGTGATCGGACACAAAATTAAAAACCTGCGAATGTGTTTTTGTGTCGCTCAGCACAAAATATTAATCACGCAAAAATAACAACGTTTGCAGTATTCAAAACTGAGCACCCTTGTAAAGCTGGTAGTAAATGAGTGATCATAAACAAGGTATTCACGTCACAATATCTAATCCAATCATTTGATAATTTTGATGACAAGTTGTTAGTTTATGTTGTGATAATTAGTAGATATTCATGAAATCCATTAATGAATGTCCCAAAAAAATGAACGAACAGTAGAATGAATGAATGAACGAACGAACACACAAACAAACAAACAAACACACACACACACAGATTGTGACATAACTATGTAAGTATTTTTTATTGGGGGTAGTAGTTGTTTGTGAAATGTTCAGAACATGTGATAATTGCTAATGCTGAGTTGGTGACTAATTGTGACCAGCTATAGCAAAACCATGCCCTTGTCGGTAACAAATCAGAATTTAGATTTCCATGCCATTAGAAAGTCCTCATCACAAGCTTTCATCTGATGTTTTGTTCTAACAAATTGGTCAATAATTGGCGAAGATATGACTGTCTCAATTTTACAATCACAAGTCTTTCACACACATTATGTGAACTTAAAATGCCAATTTATTAAAAACATGAATTACAAACAAGTGCAGGGGATTGCTGCCTGAATACATACAGTATGGACATTTATTATAAGTTGGGACAGACGGTCATTGCCACATAGATTTTGTGTTTTGTTAACGACTTCATTATCAGCTGATAAGAGTAATTAATCTACTACTAGTAGTCTAGTATTACAGTAACATGCATGTTTAACTTAATCATGAACCAATTGTACTTTTGTCTAAAACACAATTTGTTTAGATTTTCTTTAGAAATTGATATGTATTTTGTTCATTTTTTTTATGGGAGGGGGGGGGGGGGGGTAGGGGTAGAGATTGTGTAAATTCAAGTTTAAGATGTCAAAGGCTCTATTGATTAAACAGTCATACTAAATAGAAAGCTATGTGAATATATTTTTTCTGAGTGAACTTATATAATTACTGGATTGCAAGTTTGCAAGTTTGAATTAAATTTAATACAAGGTATTTTATTCAACTATTGTAGCCGAGAAGGCTAAATTGCAAGTGAATCTACAGAGTATAAAACATTCAAAATTACAAAATATCATACTAGTAATACATATAAATACAAATGAAACAACATATCTGGTGGTAATACAGCAATTATTGATATGTTCATTTTATATAATGCTGTCCAGAGTACTACAAATGTTATCATGTCATGTCAGACATTAGATAGCGCAATACATTATAAATGCTGAATTGTTGGCCCACTTTCCAATGCCTCGTGGCAAAATAAAAATAGCTCAGCTGGCCTGAACATAGCAGGCATACCATTCCAATCTAACAAAGCTTGTACTGTACCAGGCCACAACATAAACTCTTTTAATTTATTATGATATCAGTCGTTAAAGCTATCCATTAACTTCATAAGATTGTTAAATGTAAAAAACTGCTGAAAACTGCTTGTCCACTGTAAAGGCAACTTGTGTAATAAAATGTAAATCAATGAAGCCGTGAGCTATCGAATCTGGCAGATTCATCTTCAGGCGAACAAATGACAAAGTCCGACTATACTCAACATATTTTGTTACTTTGTTCGCCTGAAGAAGAATCTGCCAGATTCATAAGATTTTTCAAAAAATTATTATCCCTGGTCATTTGGTACAGTTCAAACCTTCACATTTATCTTGTACACATTCTCAACTCCCCGAGGAGCATACTAGCCACTGGCAACCATACAGGTGCACCAAGCTAATTTTCACCAGACCAGGTACCCATTTATACACCTCGGTAGAGAGCAGCAATGTGGATTAGATGCCTTGCTGAAGGACAAACAGAGTGGGCCGAGTTCAAACTTGTGATCTCACGGTTGGAAAGCACGCACTCCACCAATCTTACCACACCACTGTTCTGTTCTGGCTTCAGATGCATCATTGTTTCACCAAATCGAATCGTTCAAAGGACTTAACTTTTGAAACTCACTTGGGGAGACAGGATTATTAAAAAACTTGTAATTCTCTGTTTCAAAGTTTAACCATCTTTGTCATTTTTTTCTGTCTTACAGATGCATCATTGTTTCACCCAGTGGAAGTCGTTCAAATGACTTGACTTTCTGAAACTCTCTTTGGGTGACAAGATAACTCAAAAACTTGTAATGTCTCATTTCAAAGTTGAATAACCATCCTCTGCTATTTTCTATCTTACAGATGCATCATCGTTTCCCCCAAATGGAAGACGTTCAAAGGACTGAAGCTGTCGTGGAAGGACAAGATCAGACTCAACAATGCCATCTGGAGGGAGTGGCACAATCAGTGTGAGTTTCTCTGCTTTTCTTTCTTAGGAATTCATGTCCCTGTTACACATTCCCTGTAAGCCTTGTCGATGCCATTTTTTGTGAAAAGCAATGAAATGTAGATATTTAACGGTGATTGAGCGTGTAGCACAATCAGTGTGAGTTGCTATTTAGTCTTTCTTGATTCGTGTCCCAGTCACCACATGATGACATAAACGGTACCCCGGGGTACCAGACGAAAATCCGCCATTTTGTTTAATTATTTATTTAATTTTTAGGGCTGTACTGTGGGTATATGCTGCACTGCATACACAACGCAATAGCTGCGGTACAGTTGGACGCAAGATGGCGCTACACAACGCGGTACCCCGGGGTACAACGGTACCCCGGGGTACCGCGTGTGTCATCACTTAAAGCCTAGCAGTAAGAGCAACATAATGCTATTTTCATTAAAGGTAATGAAATGTGGCTATTTCTCAGCTATTTCGCACTGATTGAGGCTGGGAATGGCACACTTGAGTTTCTCTTCTTTTCACTTTCTTGACTCATGTCCCTGTCATACATTCCCATGAAGCCTCGCAGTAAGAGCAGCGTAATGCCATTTCCATATACCATGTTACGAATTAAAAAACTGGAAACTTACTATTTTTTGAATTGCGACGTTCTGCCGGTAGGTAGACTTCCGGTATTAACTTTGACTGGATGAATGATAATCTATGTACATCAACTTATTTCCCTGAAATCAACTATAATAGTGGTATTACTTGAGGCTGGGAATGAATGGCTCAATCAATTGCTCTGCTTTCCACTTTCTTGATTTATGCGCCAGTTTGACAGTCATTTGATATCTGTCCTGCGTGTCCAGTCATATGGCTTGACCTGGACCTGTATTTATTCTTCTTCCTTTTTCATGTTTTTGTTTAATGTGCAATAAAGTGCTGAATAAAAAAATCAATAAAAGCAAAATCCCATTATGTTGTGAAAATAAATTAATCAAATAAAAAGAACTGACAAAATTACAGGTGAGACAATTAATGGTGAGAAGTTATGCACAGTGCAATTTCCATGTACCTGCACTTTTGTTGTGACAAGATTAATATGGAAGTTCAGTGGAACCTTGTAATTTATGAGACCCTTGAAACCATTAAACTTACCTCATTGTGGGTATGATCTTGTTAATATCAGAAAGAAAAAAAAGGAAATGCATATGAAAATTTCCCTGTCATGTCAGGTATACCGTAATTGTTGTAAATATTAATCAGGAATATAGCGGAATATAAAGAACTTGGACTAGTAAATGTAGCACCATTTTTGTGTATATTGGAGGGTTTTTGTTATTTCAGAGCCATTTATAATATCCCCTGTATTGCTATGTTTTGACCTAATTTCTGCTCTTATTGAATGCTGCAATTGAAGGTGGCCAATGCTTGCAATTGAATTGAATCATAACAATTCGTTCTTGGAAATTGGTTTGTTTGCTTTTGCTTATGCTCAGGCATGCGTGAAATGCAAAACATGAGATTATGAACATTGTTACGTGCACAAATCATATTGTTGATGGAAGACTTTATGTATAACTTGTGTAATGTGCATATATATTGTAAACTTGTTTACATTTCAAAATTATCCACAGGCATTATCATGCCATGTGAGGATGTACACACATTTTCACAAAGTATGAACAAATGCCCAGGTTTTTATAAATATTGTACATGTACATGTTATAAATGTAGCAGGGAGTAATTATTCGATTTAAATTTGCTGAGCATTTTCACTTTGCAAGCAATGATTTTTTTTGGGATACATTTTACAAACGTGTGGTTTTGTGTACAGAGATTGCCACACATAAGTCAATATTGCGTAGCAAATCATGCAAATTGTGGTTCCAATCGATATGCGATACCCGGAAAGTGATTCTCTGCGTAACTGTAATTGTCATAACTCTGTTTAGCCCTTCCCACGTAAACATCATATTTTTATTGTACAGGTAGTGCAGCAATATATAAATTGCATGCACTTTAATAATAGGCACAGTATAGTAACTGAGGAGTATGAGGTTATGTTTATTACATTGCGTACGTGCATGCCTGTGCAAGAAATACGCATGGGGCGCTATAAATATCTACCAGCTGTTGAGATGCACACGCTAATATATAAATGTTATGGTATAGTTCCATGCAAGGATAAATTCGTTACTGGTCATATTTCTAAGAATTTTGTGTGCAAGAGATCCATTTTGGCTAATATTTATGTACATGTTGATAGATTTTATGTAAGGAGGTTTTTTTTTCTAAAGAAAACATTGTGTACCTTCGTGTACTGTACAAAGCTTAAATACAATGTTCTACTAATTCTAGTGTCAAATTACTGCAAACGACAGCATGATAATATTAAACTGCATCATCGATTTCTGCTTGCCCCGATTCAGGCAACATATTTCCATGTTTTCCCTGAAATTACTAGCCGGAATCTTCCCTTTGCGCATTTCAGAATCCAACGACGTAGAAGAGACACAGTATGTTTTAAATAAGTGTTATGATTTTGTCTGATTTTGAAGATATTACATGTGCATTCCAGATTCCGAAGAAACAGTAAAGTCTCAGTGAGCTTTAATGTTTGTGAGAGTCTGCAGAGTGTTGTGATTTTGCTTGGTTTTGAAGACATTACGGCATGGCTTATGCTGTCCTATGAGCTTTTCAGAATCTGACAACGCAGTACAATCATTAATGTTTTCTTGAGTGTCTGCAAGACTAGACTAGGCTGAGTTCAAGGATGTATGTCAAGCTAAGAAAGAAAGAGAGTGAGAGAGGGGGAGAGAGAGAAACCTGGCAGAAAACACACCCACCTATTCCACCAATCACCATGTAGATGTTTGTTTTCACACCAACTATTGAGAGAATTCACTGAATTACATGCCAGACAATGAGCGTACCAAGCAAATAAGATACAAAAGTGCGAATGGACAGGTTATGGTAAAAGAAATTTCTAGAATAAAAAAAAAAAATCATCCTGCACTACAGACATGTACATGTATATGTATTTTTGATTCGTAAGGCAGATGATGCACACCACGCCAGGGAAAAATATAAAATGTTTTTTTGGGGGGGGGGCTACTTTCAAGCTTGCCTGCAGGAAAATGACACTCCAAAATTTTGTTGCATTGAACTCAATGCAAATTTCGGGGGCTCTTTTGTGCATTTCGGGGGCGATTTCGCATCGAGCCCCCGTGTTTTCTTTTACACTGCACCACGCCATGAATTTGAACAAAGTCTTCTAATCTACAGATGGATTATTCATTTTACCCTGACCTGCTTGAATGCAGAATACAAATTGTGGTCTTTTTTTCTCTCCCAGGGACACCCCCAAAGATCATGACCTCTCCCATGCCCATGTATGTATGTATGTGTACAACATGTAGCCTTTATCCTTGCACTTCAATTCACAAGTGGGTACATGAACTCATTTGTGTGCATGAAATTGGAGATTTGTTCAAGACGCATCTAATTTGGCAAGGCTTTACATAACAAGGGTTAAAGCAGCACTTGTAAGTGTTTACATTGTCCATTGAATATGATAGTAGAAAAACCACACGAACATTTCTAAATATGAGGTTATTGAAAGAATATTGCAATGTTGACTTAAATGTGCATGTTTCTAAATGTACAATTACATTATATCAATGTACACTGATCCTTTCAGCACTGCTGCTGATCAGTTTGAAATGTATACCAATTAAAACAAAACATGACGCATAGTGTCCTCTTACTAACAAAAAGGACATGCCACTTATTAGGGTGGGCAGGGGATGCTCTCTGTGTATTCTATGTTTTACTTTTGTAGTTTAATGTTTTTGGCAAAATGATTATGTCACTCTAGTAATAAGGAGGCTAAATGAAGGTGAAATTACATCCAATAGAATCATGAAAAATCGTTCTCGAGGATTCCACACGCTCTACAGTCTGTGCTTACCTAGCCAATGCAATTTAATTCAATCTCAGAAAAAAATCAATTTGGTTTATGCTTTTGCCAATTGAATTACTATTGAAGTGTTTGTTGGCTAGCTAGATCTAAAAGCCAGGCGTATAAATTGTAATTTGATGATAAAAATAGAATAATCGAGGGACAATTGGTAATTTTTAGATTGACATCTCCATTGAAATAATCTCAGGATTGAACAATGTGTTGCTCTCATTAAATCATGCATACTTCAATAAGGTCCTTGCTGCAGCATGAGACAAATGGGCCAATGTGACCAACGGAATAAACACAGTTTTGTTGTATACTCACTGACAATAACATGGATTGGCATCGATGTTATTTCCCTTTTCAGGTGGGGGGGGGGGGGGGGAATGATACAGTAGATCACACTCCCTGAAAAACTTAAATTAATTACAGATGTAGTGTCATACCATGGTCAGAATGATTGTGGGTCACCAAATTGTTGAGGGGGGGGGGGGGGGGGGGGGGGCACACACTCTGTACATTTGTATTCTTTAAGGATTTCCCCTAGATGCTTGGTATTGTTTTTGTCAAGTTATTGGGGGAGGGGGGGGGGGGAAGACTGTTGCTGAGCCATTGTACAGATCTCTGACAGTAATAGCAGAACTGATAGCTAATATTCATTTGTTCAACTTGTAAATGTAGTTTCACTTTTCATTCAACATAACTTGACAATTTTTAGACAATGCATGGAATTTTCTCCCTGTATGTGTTTATTACTCCATCGCCACTGCCCACATGTTAACCATATACACATACTAAACATGAAATAATCCTACCAAACGAGCTACATGTTATAAACTAAACATACAACACACATTCATGAACTATACATCATGTACACAGGAAAGGGGAAGGTTGATAGATCGGAGGGATGAGAGTCAACAAAATTATTTATGGATGAATGCCATCACCATCTAATTTGGGTCTGAAAAAATGTGCATGAGTACAGAGATCCCTGGATGCTGGGGTATGGCATACGGTGGTGATTATTGTGTTATTGTGAAAGTGCAGTCAAACCTGTTTATAATAACCACCCAAGGAAAAGTATTGAAATAATTATGTATTTGTAAATATTATTTGGGCAAGTCCAAGGTATTTGTTCCCAAGGGGGTGAATTTTCATCTTCACCCAATCAAGTGAAACTTGATGTCATTTTAAAGCTAAGATATTAAATTTTAATAATTAGAAAACTAAAATTTAAAACATGTCTCCAGTAAGAAGTAACAATCAAATATATTTGCATGCTATTTAAATGAGCGTCACGCGTGGGACATCTGAATTAAAGACAAATCTAATCATATTTAAAATACTTGTAATGATTCTTTACTTATTATTGGCTTGACCTGAAGTCATTACATGAAGGAAGTTGGATTATGATTTTCAGCTTGTTATCTCATTTAATATGCAAATTAGACGCGTTCCAAAATCAGCATGTCCCACGCGTTACATTTTGACATGTTATTGTTTTGATTTCTCGTTAATTGAGAGGTTTATTTTTCTGAAACTCTACAAAGTTCTAATTTACCTTGGGGGACATCAATAACATAGCAACAAAAGTTAATGACATTTACCATTTTAGCATAATTCTACAATTAGATTTTGTCACGCGTGGGACATTTTGTAACGCGTGGGACAATTTGTACAGTAAAGCAATGGGTTTTTAAAAATCTTGTTTTGGCCAATTGGCAAATATGCGATAATTTCTCAATGCATAATGATATTAGCCCGCAACTTTACAAGTATTTTCTTTAAAGTCTTCCGCAACTTTTAAGACCAAATTTATGACGAACAAGTATACGCTCACAAAGTCACATGACTTTTTCGAACTGGAAGTCATTACCGAAATTGCATGATTTTGTGATTTATGTACAAATCCTATGGAAAATAGTGTTTTTTCATAAATTTTAAAAAACACAATTATTTCTCATTTTAATCACTGAAAATAAATAGTTTTAGGCCAATAACTGTTTGACAATGCTGAATAATTTGATTTCATAAAAAAAAGATGTCAAAATGGAAGTTGAAAAACAAAGAAATACATAAGAATTTCCTAAAACAAAGAAATACATATGGAAAAACTTAGGTTTTGCAACTTTTGTTTTTAACTATCGTTAAGAAATCGTTAAGAACATTTATACAAAAAATGAGCATTTTCCAAGCTCAAATAATTGAAATATCTATTATAAGATCACATTTGGTGATGGGCCTATGTAAAACGCATGGCAGCAAAATGTCCCACGCGTGACATGTCCCACGCGTGACAATGCAATTTTTTTTCAAATTGACCCTGTATGAAATTCCAAAGTTTTGAGATGATGAAATTTCATATATTGGTAGAGCACAAGATGCACATTAAGACCATACCAAGTATGTATTGAAATTGTATATAAATTCAGAGGAATTCACATTCAAAGTCAAAGTTTAAAAATACCAACTTTCTCTGGTCCCACGCGTGATGCTAGCATAAAGTCGCATAAATTATTATTGCATGGAGGATTTCAATTTTTTTTGGGGGTATGTGATAAAACTTGCTACAAAGTATCTAACATATGAAACATATTGGAGTTTCAATATTTCTTATAAGAGTAAGCCCTCTTTTTCCCTCTGATGTCCCACGCGTTATGCCTACAAAATAGCTTGGACTTGCCCATTTGTAAAGGAATGTGAGCAGATTTCTGGGGCAGGGGGGAGAGGGTGAATGTGCAGGGGGTGGGGGATGGGGGGGGGGGGGGGGGAAGTAGCATGTCTAACTTCCTTTTTATCGTTTGTTAAAATCTCCATCGTGTTCATTTCATTTGTACTATTATGTAAAATGTTATTGTTCTATTCCTTATTCATGAATTGTAAATGTTATAATTTGGAGAAATAAAAATCATAAAAATAAAAAAATATATATAGGTCATCTCTATAGTCTAGATCGTTTTTCTCTGCAGGGGATCACGTTTGGTATGATTTTATTTCTCCATGATACAGTAACAAATTCCATACCCAGTGCAACCAGTCACCTTATCCTGGCACTATCATAGGAATTTAAGTTTTGGGGGCCACCCCATTCCTCTTTATCTGTCAAGGGCATCATTTTTCTTTATGTGGTTGTTTATAGTTTGGATGTTGGAAGTTGGAACTGTTATTGTTATGAAGGTGCGTAGGGAATATCGCATTGTATTTCCTGAAGGTAGCTATCCATGCATGGTTGGTTTGGATTGACACATGGCATTGTGTTGTAATGTTGACAATGTTCCGCACAGAGCTGTTTTTTTTTTTACCGAGGCGAACTATTATAATTCTCTCTTCAGCATTTAATTTTGCTACTATTCCTGCTGTGTTTAGATGGTTGGCATTTTGTCATCAACCTTGTATTTGTTCAACATACAATTAGGGATAGGGTGCAGCATTTGAGCAGTATACTGTACATAGTTAAATAAATTGCAATGTACATGTTTGTCTATCCCTGTCATTCCACTGGTTGCAATATTCTCTTTGGTCATACGTACATGTGCATGCATGCTTTGTTTGATGAATGCGCTAATTAATATGAAATAATACAAATGGCTGTGACATTATAAAACAAATTCACCAATGACATGTACATGTAAAGGTAATCCTCACATGAACAGCACAACATAGGCACAATTGTTTATGTTTGTGCAGTCTTTTTTTCAAACATTATTTCTTTTTAATTCAGTTTGTAATTTGTATCCCCCCCCCCCCCCCCCCCCTGCAATTTTGCAACTGATTTATTTTTCCTTCAAAGTTAATCTTACATTAAAAATAATAAATGAAGCCCAGAGGAAATATTCTAGGTAGTAGGTACAATGCAAATGCTCTCTTTATTTGAAACTCTGATACAAGCACAGTCATCATAGCAGCAGAATCCCCCTGCAATTTTGCAACTGATTTATTTTCCCTCCAAGTTAATCTTACGTTACAAATAATATATGGAACCCAGAGGAAATATTCTAGGTACAATGCAGATGCCCTCTTTATTTGAAACTCGTATACGAGCACAGTCATCTTAGCAGCAGAATCCCCCTGCAATTTTGTAACTGATTTATTTTTCCTTCAAGTTAATTTTAACGTTACAAATACATGAAACCCAGAGGAAATATCCTAGGTACAATGCAGATGCTCTCTTTATTTGAAACTCGGATACGAGCACAGCCAGCTTAGCAGCAAAATTTGATTATCATCGGAATTAAATGGTAGAATTTGCAGATTCTCAACCAGACAGTGAATGCAGTTGCCATGGTATTTGATCAAATGTAAAGTGGAAAGAGACAAACAAGTTAATTGTGTTGCGTATCTGTGAGATGAGGGTGCAATGGAGACGAAAAAGGGGAAGATTTCTCATTTGTTCAATGCCTCTATTAAAGGGGTAGTAATGTCGTAGTTTAGAGGGCGCTTCAGAAATGAATTACATATCAATTGAGAGGTAAACAGAAACTTAGTGTAGGAATTATAAAAACACATCATTTTCAAGACAAAAGGATGTTTGTTTTATTAAAATCCATTCAGATTTGGTCGAGATATCCTCAAATGAAATCATCCAAATAAAAGTGGCAGGCATTGACGATCTGAGCAATTTAAATTAAATGTTTCTAAAAACCTACCTGTTTGGGAAATTTAACCAAAGTGGCTTTTTAATTAATTATGATAATCTTTGTATTGAATTTTTATGTTGCAAGAAAAAATCAGTTTTACAATAATTTCTGTACACATTTTTAATCTTCCAGGTATTAATAGGGCCATCTCACGGCTGCAAAAAACCAATAAAAAAAGATATAAGATATCCTTTTATCAATCAAGCATGGTTGATTGATAATGATTAGTTCTCAATGATTTATCATGACTTTACGACACTAAAATTAAGTTTGACAAGAATGCCTATTTCCCCTTTTAAAAAGCTCCTCATGAAGATTTGATTATTCTCAGATTGGCCAAGCCTATTCTTCAAATGATTAGTTTCATTAAGTATTGAGTTCAGTTGCCATGGTATTTGACAAGATAATGTACCTGTTGTGTGGGGAAGAGAAACACATCAAGTGTTTATGGTGTGAGTGATGTGATGTACGTGCCCCGTACACGAGATGACCATGGCAATATAAAGAATCTAGAGTAGAAAATGGGACATTTTATTGATAATGCCTTGAAGTACAATGTAAACAGTTTTATCACAAAGGATATGATTAATTGGCAGATTCTCATCAAGACTTTATTTCAGTTGCCATTCAGTTGCCATGGTATTTGACAAGATAATGTACCTTGTAGTGTTGGGAGACAAACACCTTGAGACAGGTTTGCAGTGTGAGCAAGGGCCTCAACAGCTTCTCAAAAGTGTGTGTGGGTGGGGGGGGGGGGGGTGTTGGGGGGGGGTGAGTGGGGGGGGGTTGTGTAGGGGTATGAGTGATATGTGTACCTATGCAGGATATGAGAATGACCAAGGAGGTTTAAAACCTCCTTGGAATGACAATACAGAATTTAGGGTAGAAATTAGAAAATGAGCAGTTTAGTTTATAATGGCTCAAACAGATTATCACTAGGATAATGATTATTGTCATATTGCCAGAATTTGAAAAGTTTTCATAAAGACAGTTAGTTCAGTTGTCATTGTTGTTGTCAGCGACGTGTTGGTATAAGGAGGAAATAAAGTTATTAGTGTACTTGATACAGTATAGAGGCTATAGAATGCATAAAAAAGCTATCTAGAGTAAAATGGGCAATTTCATTTATAATGCCTTAAATGGTTTATCACCAGGATATGAATATTCTCAGATTTGGAGTATTTAAACGTTTTCGTCAAGACAGGGCTTGAGTTGTCAAGAAATTTATGGTAATGTGGTATTTTTGAAGTAATAAGAGTTAATGATGTGCTTATCACAGCTTCTGCCCCTGTATGGGATAAGTTGGCGGTTCATCACCAAGATATGATTGTTCTCAGATTTGCAGATTTGCAAACCCTAGTCAAGACAGTTAGTTTGGTTGCCCATGGCATTTAACTACAAATGTAGGGTAATGCCAATGGGGTGTTAGGAAGTAATCAATGTAATCGTGTACTTGATGCAGCATCCGTCCCTGTGCATTGTACGAGACTAGGATATTGGGCAATTTCATTTATTTACATACGCATATCAGTTATTCCGCAGGCATTTTTATCATCAGGATTGAATTCTTAGATCAATGGTAAAATTTTCAAATTCTCTTTGAGACAGTGTTTGGTTGTTTGGCATGAAGAAAGTTAGGGTAATGGGGCATTAGAAAGTAATCAAGTTAACAATATTCATGTAAAATATCTGTCCAAATGTGCACTGTAAGAGACTAGGATATTGGATGATTTTTATTTATTCACAACCATGTACGTGAATCCCACAGACATTTTTATCTTCTAGATCAATGGATTATTCTCAGATAGGTAGAATTTGCAAATTATTATCAAGTCGGTGTTTGGTTGCCATGGTTTTCAACAAGAAATTTAGGGTAATGGGATATAGGGAGGTAAACAATGTAATGGTGTACTGACACAGTATCCATCCTGGTGGATTGTACAAGACTAGGAAATCAGACAATTGCAATTTTATTTTAATATTTACCGCAGATATTTTATCATCTAGATTGGATTCTTCTCAGAATGGTAGAAGTTGCAAGTTTTCATCAGGCCAGTTGGTTCAGTTGCCATGGTATTTGACAAACAAATGTAGGATAATGAAGAGTGAGGAGGTATTAACAAGTCTGATAAAGATGCTGCGCGCATCGCATCGCAACTCAAGATTGTTTTCGAAGATGCGGGGAATAGAAAACGAGCGACTTCATTTGCATCGACCTTGTCTTGTATTGCTAGTGGGAAAAACATCTGCACCGCAGGCGTTCACATGGTAAGAAAATGTTGGTGATACTTGTTAGCAATTTATGAATTGCAAAAGCACACCCACGGCTCCGTGTTGAAATAGATAAATCTTGAGATTAAACAGAAAGCTTCGCTCTACGATTTATTTTTAATGTCACAACCCCTAGTCTAGAAATGCATAAAGCATATGAACCGTAGGCGTACATGTAAGCATGCATGATTCACATGAAGAGAAAAAGAAGGGGAGATACCATACGTCTTAAGCAAGCCTCCACACTAACTTTTTTTCGATTTGATTTGAAGCAATAAAAAGAATTTAAAAATAACCTTTTTCACTTACTGGCCCCGTTCGGGGCAAGTAAAATCATATATTTTTGAATTTTACCTTGCCCAAACAGACAATTTACTTGCACGCTC
Source organism: Echinarachnius parma (assembly GCA_037951105.1). Lineage (NCBI taxonomy): Eukaryota > Metazoa > Echinodermata > Echinoidea > Clypeasteroida > Echinarachniidae > Echinarachnius > Echinarachnius parma. Next base: position 188,077 of record JBAMJV010000715.1, on the reverse strand, counting down.
ACTTTAGATCAGATGTCATGTAAGAAACCTACATTCTATTCTCGTAGTTGAGAAATTCTAAGTAGCCCGATCGGGCAAGCAAACTAGACCATTTATGAAATTTTACTGGCCCAACATAAATTTTTACATGCCCCCGGGCAAGCGGGCAAGTGCCCTGTCTTAAGAATTCATGGATTGCAGAAAAAAAAGTAGATGAATCTTGAGATAATGGATTCTGTAAAAAGCTAATAAAAGAAAACTGGAGGCTCATGTAAATAGACAAAAAGAGAAAAATAAGATTCTTTGTTTGTTTGTCAAAAGATACATCTTGAGACTTAATAGGAAAGCTTCACTCTATAATTTATTCTTGAGTCAAATCGTCTGCGTATGAACCAAAGAGTAGAGAAAACTATTGAAGCTGCACCCGCTTGAATAGAATCATTCAGTAGCAGCACTGCCACTAAGAACTACGGTCGATAACACGTTTTAGGACTGACAAATCATCGCATTATTGGAAGTGAGGGGAGATTTCCTCTATTCTGTTCAAATGGCTTAGCTCTATTAGGAGGGAGGGGGGGGGGGGGTATTTTAGTTGTTCCTTGCTCCTTTCTTACTGCCCTTCCCCCCCTTTCTTACTGCCCTTCCCCTTCCTTGAGAAAGAAATGAATTCATGCATGTCATCATAAATAATGCAGAATGGGGGCAACCAAATTCTGGTATCTGGCCATTAATGTACTATACATGTGTGAAAAGTCGTGACTGGGACAATTGAAAATAAGCTAATTTATAGCCGGGTCATATTTGTTTTGGCTCCTGCCTGCCTTTCATGGGAAAAATCTTATTCCATCTTAGGCATCTTTCCCCCCTCCTCCTTCATGTCTTCTCCCTCCTCCTCACTCCCCTCCTCCCCCTCCTCCTCTTCCCCCCCTCCTCCCCCTCCTCCTCCCCTCCTACCCCTCCCCCTGCCCCTCCTCCTCCCCGCCCCGCCCCCTGCCCCACCCCCTGCCCCTCCTCCTCCCCCGCCCCGCCCCCTGCCCCTCCTCTTCCTCTTCCCTCCTCCCCCCTCCTCTTCCCCTCCCCCCCCCCCTCCTCTTCCCTCCCCTTCTTCCCCTTCTCCCCCTTCTCCCCCTTCTCCCCCTTCTCCCCCTTCTGGTTGAATCTGGCAGTGCCCCTGTTATTGTCTTACTTTTTCCGGGCTGTAATTGGGGACGGTGTTGGATGTTTTCCAGTGTCTGATAATATTCCTATCTGCGCTGGAATCACAATCCCCTGTCCCACATCCATGGATTTTTTGTTGTCGCCCTGAGAGTTTTTACCAAGTTTGCAAAACAACTCATTTTCAATTGTGATCCCTAAAACTAGGACGATCTGCAACTTTTTACAGGTTTTGTCAATAACACCATATTGCCTAACAATGTTGATTGATTTATGGTGATATATATGTGTTGTATTGATTTTTAATGGTTCATCTTCAATTATTGGAAAGTTTGTGTGTTTTTTCTTCATTTCTCTGCATTTATTGATTGTATGATTGAATAAACAAATATGAATCTGAATATATTTGTTCTTTCTCCTTTATTCTCCTGCATTTCTTTCTTTCGTGATTTAACCCGTTCCCTTTGAGTTTCTAAAATCCCCATAGACTTTGTACTAGCCCACCCAGTTCCCGTAGGCAAGGGGTTAATACACAAATCTGAGAATTAGTCCTTTTTTCCCCTCCATGTATACATTTTCTGATTAAATAAACAAATCTGAATCTGATATTGATAGAATTTGTTTGCTTAATTTTCCTGCATTTATCTATTTTAGGATTGCGAATAAACAAATCTGAAATTCTATATCTGAATATTTGTTCTTTTCCCTTTATTTTGGTGCAGTTATCCTTGGAAGGCGGCCCCTCATCTGCCAGTTCTCATCACCTCTCATCGACAACAACTACAACACACCTCAGGTAACTTAATACATTGAATCCCTTTTTTTTCCACTGTTTATATCAACTGTAAATGGATACAACTTAGCTTTGTCATAACTACTGTACAATATACATACACTATACACAATGATTTAGGGGGGGGGGGGGGGGGGTATCTTCTTTGTTTTTACACAAAATTTCTGCTAATGTTTGTTTGTTTTGTTTACTGATTTTGAAAAATTATTGGTGGGGAGGGGGGGGAAGGGGGAACTAGGGGGCATGTGTCCCCCCTTCCCCTGCCTCCCCCTGGCTTCACCACTGAATGTACTTGTACAGTGGTAGTAACTACATGCATTCATGTTAAATGCAATATGATATATATATATGCGCATACATACATTTGTAAGTATGATTGTTCATTTAAACTGTTAAGTTGTATGTTGTATGTAACTGCCCCTGTGCATTTTTCTTTTGTTATTGCAGACTTATTTTGGAGTCCCAAATGTTTTGTATTAAAGCATTTCATTAAATTTTTGTTTGAGGGGGTTACCTGTTTTGCAGGGACTTGCCTAGCAAACATACTGTCCACACCATGTCTGTGTATATATTTGTATGTAAACATGTACACAAAAGAAATATGCTATTTGTTTATTTGGTATTTTACTGATTATTAATTCCATAAATTTATAGATCACAAAACACCCAACCTATGAAAATGTATGCGGATTGGCAACAAAAGTAAATTGATACCATCCATCTGTTAACAACTTTATTTTGAATAATGGAGTAGAGACGAGTCCTTGCGGAAATGCACGTACATGTATGATTATGATACCTATACCTACGTTGGAGGATTATCTTTCCAAAGTAGTATTTGTAATCCATCCTGGATGAGTGTAACACCATCCAGTAGATCATTATGTAGATGATGAAAGAAGCTTATGAAGGTGTCCTTGATACACTCCTCCTAGGAGATGAATATATGAATAGGATGTCTCTCTATTCACTATGGGATAATATTCAATTCCATTTGCCCTCGATGGCAAGGATAATAGGATGTAGACTTGTAAGTCGTGAAATACGGAGCGCATCACTTTTCTCCATCCCCCGTGGATTAGAATAAAAGCGCTCTGAGCCCCCTTGACATTTGTTCACTGAATTGTGAGAGAAAGTCTGGAAATGGAATCTTCTGTGCCGTTGTCAATGATTCTTGTTATAACATCTTTCCTATGCCTTTTTTAAAGGCTGTTATCTTGGAAGGCAAGTACTGTAGGACTGTAGGAGGACCCTGTGTGGGGTTGTCAAGGAGTTCCAGAAATGGAGGCAGCTTTTGTTGATCATGGACAAAACCCTAGGCCATTAATGCAACCGAAAAGCCACCAAATTTCTCATTTATCTCGACAGGCTGTGATTCTGGAAGGCAAGTACTGGAAGAGGACTCTGTGTGCGGTGGTGAAGGAGTACCAGGAATGGAGCCAGTTCTACAAGAAGGGCCTTAAATTAATGAATATGGGTTTATATTTCAAATAACATTTTTCCTAAATTGCTTTTTTTGACAGGCGGTTATCTTGGAGGGCAAGTACTGGAAGAGGACTCTGTGTGCGGTGGTGAAGGAGTACCAGAAATGGAGGCAGTTCTACAAAAAGAGGCTGGAGACTCAAGGAGTCCCTCAGGAGGAGGATATGTACCAGTGGATAAACAGGGTATGTTGCTTTACCGTTAGTTCTATAACTGAGAATTAAGGGGTTTCAGGGACGAGCACCTTACTAGGGTTTTCTATAGCTCAGTCGGAAGAGCACCGGTCTAGCGATCCGGAGGTCTCGGGTTCGAATCCCATTGGAATCCCATTTTCTTTGCCCTCTTTTAATCACAATATATTTCTGGTCAGTTTCTCTATATGTTTGAATTAGTTCTCTAACTGGTCTAACTCATTTTGGTCTATGATGTCTCATTTGGTCTGAAACATCCAATTTTTCCAACCCAAAACTTGACCCCTAACTAACTGTGAACACAATCCAAATCCCCAACCCTTACCTGAAGACAGATGGATTCACAGGATATGTTTCTGTACCATTGGTCTAACTCATTTTGGTCTATGTTCCAATCCTAACCCTAAGTAAGCTGGGTTCATAAGGTATGTATCTCTATAGTTTAACTCAATTTGGTCTAGTACTTGATACCTGAATCATCAATTTCTGATGCCTGAATCGTCCTTTTGTTTTGGCATGTAATGTTTCCCTAAAAATATTGCCCAAATAGTTGATTGTAATTGAACTTACACTGGATTATTTGGCACGTATAATCACCTGGATGAAGAGATATTGCTTTATGGGTTTTCTTTGCTGCTCACTTTTTTACTTCAAAGAGAAGGAATTGATTGAAGGAATGTTATTATTAGAAATTAAGAAGCTTATAATTATTTGAAATGGTTAAATGTGTTTTCTTGTTGCAGAGACCGCTGGACAACCTGAGCCGAGTCTTAGAAGATTACCAGTCAGACGAAGGCTCCCCCATGATCCTGGATGAAGAAACCTTACTCTCAGAGTTCAGCGATACGCTCTTCTCCAGCCTCAACCCAAACTTTCCCTTCCCTAACCCAAAAGAGATAGGTAAGATATCACAATTCCTCTTCACTTTCTCGACATAAAGATTGCTTTTTAGGCATAAGTGGACAGGACATCTGTCTTATGTTCTAGAAACATAAGAAGAGAGTTGAACCAGGTAACAATTAATTGTTAATTAGAGTAATTTTAAGCTCTTTCTCTAATAGGTATTACATATATGATACAAGGATAGAAACATTGATGAAATGGACAGGCTTCCAATTTCACAACCATTATAACGAATATGAACACTGAATTATCCATTTTTATTTTCTTACAGGGTGTCTTGACTGAATAATTATATGAATATATAAATTGATTAATTGGTTGATTGATTGATTAATTGGTTGATTGATTGATTGCAGGATGGATGTGTGGATGTATGGAAGGATGGATTGATAAATACGGGGCTTGATGGATGGATGGATTAATAGATCGATCGATGATTGATGGACTGATGATTTCATGGATTGACTAACGGACGAATGAAAGAATCGATTGATGAATTGATGAATTAATCTGTCAATTAATTTATTTTATGTTTTACCTTTCCCTCACAGCTCATGCAGGTATAAATGCAGATATCATCCAGCCTGGGCTGGTCCAGCTGCAGCCATCATTGGATGACATGATGGACACGTTTGAGCCTCTGCCAGGTAGCCAATCAAAATAATTTGTTTTACTTGGAAGGAAATCTGCCTGTTATCATGGACTGAGAGTCAGTATGGAGCCTAAATTTTCGATCCTAGCAGAATCTTCTTCAGAGGCTAACATGCTTCAGAGGCCACATGCATCTGTTATCATGGACGAGGATTTGTCAATGAAGTTACTTGCAGGCAACAAATGTCTGAAAGTGATATTTCAGTTACCCTGATCCAGCAGCTAGATTTCCAAAATAACATGTTAAGCCTCCTCAATAAAGTTTTTATTTGTAATAAATGAAGTAAGATTTTAAACAGAAGACAGTCTACACATGAATTGTAATTTTGGGGTCACCAACATTTGAGAGGAAAATATCTTTCTGGCCCCACAGGCCCGCTGTCATTAAACGTGTTGAGCCTGTTACATTAAAACTATAAAGTATATACATGTATGTGGCATCTTGTGAATATGTTTATTTAAATTCAAACATGAAGGAAACTGAATAGAAATATTTTGAATGGTTGAAATTGAGCAAAGAAAAATAGACCGCTAGACCGATGCTCAACCATTGAGCCACAAAAACCCTTGAATGGGGGACGTTCCCATGAACAGTTAGAATTGAAATAAGAAATGAAAATTTGTATAAACAAAAACAATATTTTGATTGATGTCTTTTCTTTTGTTCCCCGTTGTAGATCTCATGAGAGGGGTGAGCGCAGGGCCAACAACGTACGTCTTCACTGGTCAACAGTCACAGACACAGCTTCTGCAGCAGGTTAGTAAAGATGATACTCATAATGACGATGATGGTGACAACGATGATGATGATGATGATGATGACGACGACGACGAGAATGATGAGGATGATAAGGATGAGGATGAGGATGAGGATGAGGATGAGGATGAGGATGAGGATGATGATGATGATGATGATGATGATGATGATGATGATGATGATGATGATGATGATGATGATGATGATGATGATGATGATGATGGTTGTGATTATCGTGACGACGATGTTGATGATGATGATGATGATGATGATAATGGTTGTGATCATGACAATGATGAGGATTATGATTATAATGATCATGAAGACGATGACTACGACGACCGTTTACAAAGTCAACTGATGACGGCAATGACTGATGACCGATGACAATGACGATGAGGATGATGAAGAAGTTACTACATCAGGGTCGAGTGCTGCGATATTAATTATATGTAACCAGTGCCTACTAAAAGTTAAAAAGCATCTCAGTGCATAATTAAGGCATCTATTACTCACACCCACATACACATTCAATCAATCAGTCAGCAGAATATTTCATTCTGGCAGCCATATAAAGACTAGTTAGTTATTAGATCACATGGTCGATTTTGTTAGAGTTCACATCATGGTTTCATCTTCCACAATAACCATCACCCACATTTATCTAGGCAGCATTGTGGTTTAGTTGGCTTTAATTGAACTGAAAGGGAATTAATACTTGTCCAAATCAGCCAGAATCTTTAAATTAAAAACTTGGTATGCTTTTTCCTTGAGGAAAAAATCTATCTCAAGACAATTCAAATTTTACAATAATTATACTAAACTCAACAACAAGAATTATTGATCATGTTTCTCTGTGATTAGCTGAAGAAATAATGGATGCTCTTCATTATCATTATTTTGTCTTCCAGAATGCTGTGAACATGGGGAGCAATGAGGTGTCTTTCTCCACATCTGGCTCCATGAACACTGATGACACTGTTGGCATGGTTCCGATGGATGACTTCTCCGCACTTGTTGGTAATACTACCCAGATGAGTGAGCAGAATCAAAACCTGCAGCAAATGCAGGCACAACAGCAACAATCACAAACGCAGCAACAGCAGTCGCAGGACCTTGCAACAAAAAATGCATCCCTCTCCAGTTTCAACCTGGATGGAATTCAGCAACAGAGCCAGGAAAACCTTGTGAACATTCTGTCGGGAGCACCAGTGAATGACTGTATCCTCAACAATGGCACCTTCATCCTGGGTCAAATGCCAGGGGGTAACAGTCAGGTCGGCATGGGATCTCTGAATCAACAGGGGTCCTTTGACTCCATGTCACAGAATGGCATGGATCAGTTGGGTGACATGGGTGGACTTCAGTTGTCCAACCTGCAGAACGCCGCTGTCCTGCAGCAGTTGCTTCAACAGCAGCAGCAGCAGATCCAAGCGCAGCACCAGCAGTCACAGCAGCAGACTGAAGTGATCAACCAGTACCTTCCCCTGCAGGTGCAGATCAATCAGATCAGTCCCCAGTTTGCCTTGGCCCAGCCCAAGGAAGCCCCTGTCACCACCAACAAGATACAGACCGTGTCGCCCATTGCCATGCAGCCTGTTGCAACGGTCAACCAGCAGCAGGCACAGCAGCATCAGTTCCAGAAGCCCCAGCCTCCCAGGCCCAACCTTGCCACGTTGCAGAGGAGTAGGAGCTTGCCCACAGAGGCTGGGCCAAGCTCTGGCATGGGACAAACGGGAAAGAGCTCAGTAGGCAACCAAAGGACTTTGGGTGAATTGCTGCAAGGCCTTCACAATGGCAATGTTATGCAGATCGGTAGCTCGATGCAGACATCAATGCAGCAGCAACAACAGCAGGAACAACAACAGCAGCAGCAGCAGCAGCAGCAGCAGCAGCAGCAGCAACAACAACAGCAGCAAATTTCACAGCTGCAAGAGAGCTTTGCAAGTGCAAATGATGAGACGCAAGCCAAAGCCCGGCAGCTGCTGAACACCCTGACATCGACGCTAGCTGAAGTGCAGAAGCAACAGCAGCAGCAGCAGGCCCAGGGGATAGGTGGGTCGTTGAACATTACAGGGCTGACCCCGCAGCAGACACATGCCCTCAAATTATTGCAGGAGGTTGCCAAGCATGTGTCTGCTGGTGAGATCCTGCAAAGCGCTCAGCAGCAAGATCAACAGCAATCGCAGCAGCAGCTGCAGTCAGAACAATCCATGCAAACGCAGCAATCTAAACAGGGTAGCAAGCAGAGACAAAGGCAGCAACAGAAGAACCAGTCCAGGCAGCAGCACCAACATCAGTCTAGACAGCAACAACAACAACAGCAAAGACAACAGCAGCAGCAGCAAAGACTACAACAACAGCAGCAGCAGCAAAGACAACAACAACAATTGCAACAGCAGCAACAGCAGCAACAGCAGCAGCAGCAACAGCAGCAACAGCAGCAACAACAGCAGCAGCAGCAGCAGCAGCAGCAGCAGCAGCAGCAGCAGCAGCAACCTCATCTGAAGATTTCCAACTCTGCTCCCCAACTGCAGCACCTGCAGCACCTTCCGGGGGTGCAGGGACTCACAGAGGCTGGCACGGATCAGAAGCCAGTGCTCACGCAAATACTGGCTAGGAACTTTGTCACGACTACCGGTGGGCCTCAGGTGGCAGTGACCTCGGTATCAAGTCTGCAAAGCCAGCAGGCTGTGTTAACACAGAACCAGCTCTTGACGCAGAGATTACAGCAGCAGCAACAGCAACAGCAACAGCAACAACAACAGCAGCAGCAGCAGCAGCAGCAGAAACAGACACAGTACCAGGCTCAGCCACAGCCAATCAGGACAGTTCAGACAATACAGTTTACTCAGGGACAGCCGCAGATATCCCTGGCAACGCCCATCACCATCACACATGTCAAACCGAGTGGTCCTCCGCTACCGACCCTCGTCCAAGCAAATACGAGACCTAAAACCACCTTGATGCTCCAGAGCAAAACCCCCACCAGCAACATCGCTGTCGTTCCCAAGGCGGCGGCGCCCAAGGCAAAGCCCCTGATCAGGCCGAAGACTCCGTCTAAGATCGCTCCAGCCCCACCACCCGACCCTGTCCCTGTAATAGTTAAGAGCGCTATCAAGACCAGTACTTCTACCACCTCCACTGCACTCCTTACCCAGCTACTGGCACAGGATTCTGGTAAGTTGTTTATTATCCATTTGCGGTCGTTTACCTTTCCATGTTAAATTGATTTATTGGAATTTTTATTTTCCTTTTGGGGAATGAGCTAACTATCTGTTTCTTGGGTTTTGGTATATGGAGAGTATGTCTTGTTAAAAATTCCAATCATATTCAGACGGTCTAAGTTCATTTTGTTGAATTCTATCTGATGCTTTTAACTATCTAATGCTTTTACCTATCTTTTTACCAAATTGTGTAGCCATTAAAACTTTAAAATTATTAGCTTGCTATGTATTTGGCTTGATTGTTCCCAATGTAGGCTACTGGTGGTTAGTAGGATTAAAAATCCACAGATACAGAGTGTGGAAAACAAACAGACTTATCTATGTAATTTTTTTTTTATAATCCACCATGAAGAAAAAGGTTTTTGCAATGATAAGATTTTAATTGAATTTTGAGATTAAATTATGTGGATATTTTCTTTTTATTGTTGGTAACATTTTTGTTAATTTTGTTCACAAGGTTTGCAAATTGCATAAATTGCTATAAGCCAAGGTGCATTTTGCTGATATAAAAGTAATGTAATAATAATAATAATTGTCCATTCTTATATAGCGCTCTATTACAGTTGGGTCTCAAAGCGCACAGAGCATTATTACCTTGGTAAATAACGTTTTGTAAAAGACAGTCAACAGCCACTGTAGACAGGTGACTATTTAAAAAAGGTTCCATAACATTGTTTTTCTCTACAAGGGATCACTGTTGGTGGCCACTATAGGCAGGTAGATAAACAGGTGACCGCTAAGACAGGTTTAACTGTGCCATGCATTTGACCAAAAGTGTTTGAACCATTTCTCTATGTCTCCATCAGGCAAGTACGACACGTCGCCAGCCAACATCTCAATCCAACATGACAACCTCAGCTGCACTCCCGTCAGGACTGTTATGCTGCAACATGTCAAGTCTGAGCCCAGGTCTACCAAGGGGTCCTGTTCCCAACAAGGCAGCAGTGCTTTATCCCTAGCCTTGGCCTCGGTGTCTAGTCCTAGCAGTGTGGCGAGCCCCAAGCCTAAAGCAAGCCCTACCCCTATCAGCATTAAGGTCAGTGTATGTATCACTCAGTTTAGTAATGTGGTAAGATATTAAGACTGTTGGGTCCTGTTCATAGGCTAGGCCTTTGTTTTAGCCCTAGAATCTGCAGCTAGTACTAAAATTGAACTCTGTACCTAGCCTAAATCAGGCCCTACCCCTATCAGCATTAAGGTCGGTGTATGTACCACTCAGTTTATTAATCTGATAAGATATTAGCAATTTGGGGTACTGTTCCTAGACCAGATCCTTGTTTTAGCTCTGATGTACAACAAGACTGAACAGGGCAGCTAGCACCAAACCTGGCGCAGTGCCCACTGCTACCAGCAACCAGGTGCTACCAGGTCGCTTCACGCATTCCTATCTAGGTCATATTATATGAAAATGAATCGTGGCAGGCATTTAAAAAAATTAATTTCCTGTTGGAATGATTCGAAAGGGAAGTTCCCTGGAAATGGGCCTGGATGAAAATATGTATATATATATACAAAAGTATATTGAATGATAACTAGTCTAGACAACTACCATAGATTATGTTATATCGATAAGAGAGTCCATAGATGTGTTTTTTTCACTGATATGTTATATCGATAAGAGAGTTCATAGCGAGACTAGGAAACCTGCCTGTAAGCTATAACTAAATAAAACATACTTGATTCCCCGGCCAGTGAATATTGTGTTGACCTTGGTTTCCAGGTGGTTTTATGTATTAATCATAGTATTTTTTTTTATAGGACTTCAATTTATAACCAAAGCTCTAAGTGCTTTACACTATTATTACCCCAGTATAGCGTGCACCCATTTTCACCATGGGAAGTATTTCATCCAATTGATCATAGGCATTCAGTCAATGTCATGGTAACTGGTTGTCTGTAATTGACAATATAGCGTACTAATGTTTAAGATGATTAATTAAACTTTCCTTTTGACGAGCCTTCAAGTGTTTCACATTGCTTCACGTGCTGCAGGGTTGTTATAAACATAATTGTCTGTCTTTTTGCCTTTAACCCCTTCAGGACGGACTGATTTTACTATAACATGTATTCTCCATAGACCAAATCCTGAATATATTCGGGACCAGTCCTGAAAGGGTTAATAATAATAATGATTATGAAAATTGCATATTATGGTTTATGATGATTTCTAATATTTTCTTTGTTGCTTCTTTTGATAATCTCCTACAGACGAGCCCTCCTGTTCTCCATACGAGTGAAGCTCCGAAGCCGTTTGCCAGACCTCCCACTGCAGGGTTCTTCACGACGTCGATCTCCTCTGTCTTCCCTTCCCACAGTGTGACCACCGCCTCCCTAGTAACCAACCCTGCGTCCCTAGTAACCAACCCTGCCTCCTTAGTTACCAACCCTGTCATCACCATAGCAGCGGGAAACATTGCCCAGGCCAAGCCATTGCAAAGTAAGGACTATTTGAACAGTTTTATATATTTCTTTTTGCTATTATTACCTATTATTTGCACCTCATAACACTTACTGATTTTGTTAATGAATGAAAAAAGGTACCTTGTTAATTTTTGTCTTCGATAAATAATTGTTGTTGTTCGGTATTGTCTGTGTGTATTTTTAAAGAGTATGGCTACCAACTCGCCTTTTTAATACAGCCTCAAAATATTATACATAAGGTAGAGCTTCTAGAATAAAATGAATAATAAGTGTTTTTGTTTTTGTGAATTTATTCAAAGATAGGTTAATTCTTATCAACTTGTTAAACATTGTGAAACGTGGGGATGTAGAGGGTACTGGTTGGAATTTTCATAACTATGCTATGCTAGTTTTGTGCACTACAAGTGCTGAGCAAGTGTTTATTTTGTAACATCTTAAAACATTTATTTTCGTAACATCTTCATATGTTACCTGTCTGTTACAATTCTCATCTCTTTTTCTTTATTTATGCAGGATTAGAACCCGCTAAGGAGCCTACTGCAACACTAACTAGTTTTTCCATCAACACCGGCCCAATCAGTCCCCTGCCTAGCCCCATGTCTGGTATTGAGGACATTGATGTAAGTTGACAAACTAACCTCAATCATTTACAGATACATTTATAAGTAAGATTTACTAGATATAATGATTAAAAGAGAATTATTTAAAATGTGACGACTTTCTCAATCAACACCACCTTTCTTAGTCAATGCTAAGCCCCATGTCTGGTATTGAGGACAGTGATGTAAGTAGATAAACTAACTGCAGTCATCAATTTGACAGATATCTTTCAGATCTAAGAGATTGCAAGTCTAATATCATGATTAAAAGAGAATTCTCTCAAATTTGACCAGTTTCTCAATCAGTGCCGCCCCAATGACAAGCCCATGTTTGGTATTGATTATATTGATTTGAGTTGTTGAACAATTATTTTCTCATGTTAATTTATGTGAAGAATCTCTGCAATACTACATTGTCAATTTGTTATCAATATAATAAGCAGTTAAGGGCTTAACTGCATTGACCGGTTTATGAATATGTCTTGTTTTCAAAACGCTTTTGGCCATGTTTTGTCAAAGGGGATATTGATGGAAATGTGATAAACTTGCCCAAAATAATGTTAAAATAGTGTTTGAAAATGTGATTATATTAATTTACAGTCAACCTTGTTATTATCGCTGCAGAAATAATGGATTTAATGTTTAATTTATGATTTAAAATAGCCAATACAAATCTCGAGCCAGAGCCCAGAGATGCTAGAACTATTTAAAATTGTTACTTAGATTCAAGAAAGAATGAAAATTGTGTTTTGTCTTTTAAATTTTGAATTTGTCATGCTTTGCACTAGAAATTTTGCAATATATGGTTGCTTCAATATGCTTCTGAATGAAAATTGTGCTTAATTATGCCCATCATAAAACATGGATGTAGCATGAAACTTTTTAAAGCTAGCAAAGATTTATGAATATGGGTCCTAGTCATGAAACCACTACAGTCAAACCTGTCTTGGTGGCCTCCTGTCTATAGCAGCCAACCTGCCTATAGTGACCACCGAACGTGATCCCCTGCAGAGAAAAACAATGTTTATAGAGGCCAACTGTCTACAGTGGCCACTTTCTTGTTTCCCTTAGGCAGTGCTAGACATTTTAAAATGTTCAAATTTAACAATTGTTTATAGTGATCCAGTCAGGCAAATAAAATAGAGATTTTTCAAATATGCAGGCCCTGAATAAGGAAGAATAAGGTCCCCCCTAAAAAAAACCAAAAAAAAAAACTTTAAAAAGTCTGTCTGCTTCCCTCCCAGCCAGGCAAATAAAACATCTGAACATTTTTAGTAGTTGTCACTCATTCTTGGTGGCCCCCGGCCAGCAGGCCTTTGCTAATTTTTGAGCACTGCCTTATCGGATGGTCACTACGTTTACACAGGTTTGACTGTATTGTCTGTATTTTCTGCATTCATTGAATGGTCTTTGTAGATGGGTTTAATAGAAATCCACTTTTCTTTGGTTGCTGAATATATATTATGCTGGATCTCTTGTCTCTGTTTTTCAGAGTTTGAGTGAAGTGAACATGTCGGCAGGCGAACAGGTAGGCAAAGAATTAAGGAGGAATTTTTCTTAATTATTTGCCTGCACCCCCTTCTTTCAGTTTTAAATTTAATTTCTTCAAATTTTGCCTCCTTATTTTTTTTTTTACTAACCCTCCCCCTTAGTATTTTGAGTGTTTTCTTCTTTGATGATAACTTCTGTCATGCAATTTTATCTTTTTTTTCGGGCACACAATGCTGAAAGAAAATTATTTACTTTAAAGTTGTGTAACTATGAATGCTGTGCATTGTTTTGCTAATGATCTTTGTGACTTACATATAGTGGAATACAAACTTGAGCAGGTGCTGGCAAATAGGCTTTAGGGAAAGGGTGTTTGAAATAACCCAAATATTTTTAAGATGTTGGAAAATAAAATGTTAAATAATTTTGCAACTTCATAAGGTACATGTATGGTGTTTAGAATGTTGCTTGTTAAACTGTTCCGATATAATTCCATAGCCTAAGACAAAATGCTCTCTGTTGCTCTATGTGGTATTAGTGATATTAATAACAAATACTATTTACCTTTGATACTTGTAATGTCACTGTAATCAATTCATAAAAAGGGAATTAATAACTATGTCCATGTCGACCAATTTTTGTTTTGCTCTTACAACATACGCAGTTCTCATGTGAATTGTTGTTTTCTCTTACTAATAGAAGCATAACATCAGTTTGGGAATTTCCACTAGTTTATTGTTGAGATATTTATGATTGAATGTGAGAGTTTCCTGGGATTCACTTTCAACCGTGTACAAACCTATGGCCATGATTAAGTTAGCATGATCAATAATTTCTGGGCTATATGACATTTGTATGTTCACTGTTCACACATCTCTTAGTGGACATTGCAGATGATGATCACAGTAATTTATGTTTTACCCACTCAACATCAAAATGGCAACAATGTTAGAAACTCGCTTTAAGTTTGCATTCTCTCATATCAAATAAACATCAATAGCAATGTCAATTGTGTAATGAATTATACTTACGCTTAAGAGATGATTATCAATCATGATAGGCGCTATATAACTCAAGGATATTAGTAATATTATACGGTTTTGAACCCAATGGAAGCAGAAGCTGAAGCTGGTTGATTGGACACATTTATAATCATTGTGTTCTTTTTGTGTATAGGATCGATGCGGCAAACTCTCACACATATCTGCTGAACAGAAGAGAAGGGTCAACATCAGGGTGAGAACAGTTGTATATTTCTTTCCTCTTTTGTAAGTTAACCCGTTCCCTACGAGTTTATGAAACCCCTATAGACTTTGTACACAACCCACTCGGTTCCCGTGGTCAAGGGGTTAAGACTTAATGCAGATTGAATTGAATTGAATTGATCACTTATTTGAAATATCATCAAATACAATAACATTAACAAAGCACAACAAATTTTACACAATTAACTAGCAGTTTGAATCAAATTATTAGAATGAGGAGACAGCTAGAAAGAGCAAAATACGACTTAGATAACAATATATTAGTTATTATCTCTTTGCCTATGTTATTTGTCACTTAATTTGTATTGATTCATTTGTAATTTCATCCTTATCTAATTACTATTCATTAATCAATAATTCCATTTATTTGGATCTATTTATGTTGTTACTGTATTTACTTATTTATTTGTTTATTTATGTATTTGATATTCTCCCCTTTTATATATATGGTAACTGTTTTAATTTGATTTATATGATTTGTTTTCAGTCTGGGTTTGACACGCTCCACGCTCTGATCCCCGCGTTGTCCCAGAACCCCAGTTCTAAGATCAGCAAGGCTAACATGTTGCTGAAAGGTACGTTACAAATTGTATATATTTTTGTTAACACCGCCCTGGGTCGTAGGGTACAGATTTGTCTAATATTATACATGCAATGTCTATCTATAAGGCTGCAGTAGCTGACCAGTGCTGTAGTCGAGTCGGGACTCGAGACTGCTTTTGATGGTCTCATGTCTCGGACTCGGAGCCAAGTCACAATGTAAAACAAATGGGACCATGCTTTTTTCGCCGGGGACTCAGACTCAGAATTTGTGGACTTGACTACTGCCCTGGTAGCTGAGCCTTAATAAATAGTAATAGTGGAGTCTTATTATGGCACTCATATCCCACAATGTGACACTCTTAGCGCTATTATTATCCATGGTCAGGTACAGATGAAACCCACACAATGATGTTGTGTACCCTCTCAACTCTCCGGGGATCATATTAGGCCGTATGCTACAAATATGCTTCATGCTGTTTACCTACAAATTACAATAATTTACAACAATTGAAAAGGCTTATGAAACAGGGCCCAGAAGAAAAACTGGTAACATGTTCACACATAGCTTTTAACTATGGCTGTGCATACATTACATGCATTATATTTAAACAAAACTGGTCCATTTCTGTGGTATGTACGTGTGTTTAATAGTCATTGGGTATCCTCCTTTTCTTGGCATCTCCAAACTCTCCCCCATGTTTGTGAGATGAATGCAACCAGGAGGAAGAGTAAAGTGATGAACCTTCGGTGCCAGGAGGGTAATATTAATCTCCTGGTCCCATCCTCTAGCATCACGACATTCAAATTGTTGAATATTCAATCAATATTCTTATTGTACTTACTGTAAGTTAGTTTTAATTTCAAACATGACGTAAGGCTATCGATAACAAAATAATTAATTTTGAACTATCATTTATATTTTATGGTTCATGTATATTCACAAATGTGTGAACACAATAAATTTCTGTTGCAATATTTTATATATGGACCAATAATGAAATGAAATTAAATATAATTTATGAATATTGCAGTACATTATTCTCGTCTTAATTGGGTAGGCATTTGCAAGGTGTATTTTATTGAATAGATTAATCCTCCTATCATTTGCATTTAGGGAAAAAAACAATAGTTCTTATTCTATGGCATGCTCAAGTATATTGCCTAGGTTTAGGTTACTCATATCACAACCTCATTGCATGTAGCAATGTGATGTAAAATCATTCCTTTTCCAATGTCCAATGTTAAATGTTAAATGTCTGCCTATGATAATGTTAGTCTACTCAAACAAGTTACACACATACTGTATGTCTGCCCCGAGAGCCCTGACTTTCACCCACTCACAGTTGCTTTTATTGTATTGTGTCTCAGCTTCCTTTAATCCCCCCCCCCCCCCAATCCACATAGGCTATGTGTATAATATTATGTGTTGTGTTGGTATATATTCTGTTGTCTCTATGTAGTAACTGTCATCTGCCCAAAGATCCTGCTAAGATCGAAAGCTAGGCTTTATACAACTCTCTTCTTTCTTTTCTCTTTCGTAACTTTGCAGCTGTTGACTACACCAAGAAGTTACAGGGAGAGCGAAGGCACATACGAGAGGAGATCAACACGCTGAAGGAGGAGATTGCAGGGCTGCATTCAGACATCAGGTATGTCTCCATTCCTCATGGCGTCAATGGAGAAAGAAAAGGTGCCAAATGTGCCCTTTTCTATCGTTGTTGGAGAAAAAAAGGGCACCTTACTGGAGAGAAAATAATGTTTTAAGTTTGTTGATAGCCGGTGATAATCAAAACGTGACGTAATTGTCATTATCTTCATCGTATTCGTTGTCAACATTATCATCATCGTCATTGTCATTATCTCCCTTTCTTATCATTGTCGTCATCATCATCACCATCCCTATTTTCATCATTATTATCATTCTCATCTTCATACTAATCATTTAATAGCAATATTTTATTCTTGAGTCTTTACTGATATCTATGTCTATAATTGTATCTATATTTTTACTTTGTTTTCAGTGATTGCCAGTCCAAACTGCCAGCCAGTGGAGTACCTGTTACTAGGCAACGGGTAGACATGATGAGGGACGTCTTTGATGACTACGTCAGAGAAAGAACAACTCTGAATTGGAAATTCTGGATCGTATCCTTTAAAAAAAAGACATTTAAGAAAAAGATATCATGTTAAACTTATCTTCTGAATTGTTAGTGTTTTGTTTGAATTCGTAGTATTGACTTTGATATTAACATATAATGGTAGACACAGCAAATGTACTGGGGAAGCTGGCCGAGGAAATATACTGTAGATAAACTGTTCAACTAGGTGTTATCCAAAGTCCTATGTGTATGTATGTCTAATGGCTTGGTAATACAAGTTCTGAGGAAAATGATCAAGTATTATAATATTTTGTCTAAGATCATAATTATAGATGGAAAAAAAAGATACATTAAAAACAACATTATTGGGGGAGAGGAGAAAGAAAATTAATAATTCTTTTGCAGCCATAAAAGAATGTGAGCACAAGTAGTTTCCTTCAAAACAAAAGATGGATGATCTTTCCTTAACTTGGTTTTTACTACCCACCCAACAGTTCAGCATCATCATCCGACCGCTGTTTGAGTCGTTCA
The DNA here is from genome assembly GCA_037951105.1 of Echinarachnius parma. NCBI lineage: Eukaryota > Metazoa > Echinodermata > Echinoidea > Clypeasteroida > Echinarachniidae > Echinarachnius > Echinarachnius parma. The sequence continues at coordinate 169,993 of JBAMJV010000715.1, read as the reverse complement.
ACAGCACGGTGTCAACGTCCAGCAATGATGAGTTGATGCGATCCGTCAGGTCCTGGTTAGACCAACACTGCTCTCTGCTTACTCTCCGTCCCAGTGAGTAGTCAAACATGATTAATCCCTTGTCTGGGATCTTGGTGATCCTGGTGGGGAATTCAGAATATCAAACAAAATGGGTTAGTCTCTATCAGGGACTTTTGGATTGTAGCATCTTATTTAGATTTTGTTATGTATCAGGATGAGTTGATGCGATCCGTCAGGTCCAGGTTAGACCAACACTGCTCTCTTGGACTCTCCGTCCCAGTAAGTCAAACATGATTAACCCCTTGTCTGCGGGATCCTGGTGGGCTATGTATGAAATCTATGGGGATTTCATGATCTCAAACATAATGGGTTAGTCTCTATCAGGGACTTTTGGATCGTAGCATCTGATTTAGATGTTGTAATGTACCAGGATGAGTTGATGAGATCCGTCAGGTCCTGGGGGGTGTTTCACAAAGATTCTAAGTTGGACCTAACTATTATGGAAAGCCATTTGTAGCCTTTGAATACAATATTCAAAAGCAAACAAAAACAAGAATTTTAGAATTTACATAAATGTTGTATCAAGAACATGAAATCTCCTTGATAATAAAAAGTAATAATGATTTGAATCAACATTTATGCCTTTGAAAAAGAACATTTACAAAATTTGTTTCAAAGAAACTAATGGCTTTCTATACTTTTTAAGTCCAACTTAGAGGTAAGTTCAACTTAGGATCCTTGTGAAACAGACCAACACTGCTCTCTTTGAACCTCCATCCCAGTGAGTAGTCAAACATGATTAAACATGATTCTTGAATCTCCATAGACTTTTTTTTAATATAACCCCCAGGTTCCCAACTGCAACAAGTTACCTAGTGACTATTAGATTGTACCATCTGATTTAGGGCTATATACCATGATATGATGCTAGATTATTAGGAAGAGTTGAAGAGATCCGTCGGGACTTAAGGATTTGTCAAATGCTTCCTTTTTTTATGTGTGTCAGTAGGTAAGATTTGTTTAATAGTGATATCCTTCCTGGACATGTTTAGTTTATTTATAGTCATAACCAATGTTTTTTTTTGGTACTTTTTCATCACATGCTTATTATATTTATGACATTCTCTGACTTCTTTTGAAGCAGCATAGGCTAATGTTTTTTTTGTTTAATCGTAATTTGATTCTCTTTCATTTCATTCTGTTTGCCCTCTCCAGCCGTCCTGTCTTCGCTGACCCTCCTGAGTCGTACCACATCAATCCTGTCAGACCCCACCCAGATGCCCCAGCAAGCCGTTGACGCCGTCAATCGCAAAGATGACGAGTTGGACTAGTGAATTCTCTGTCCACCGTGTGTAGGGGCTGGAATACATTTGGTTCTGTCAATCGCAAAGGTGATTTGGTGGACTATAAAGCTGCGTCGTTTCCATGTCCTCGATGCCGATGGAACAAAGATATTGATTAGCGAGCCTCGGCTGACCATCAATTTAAGAACTAAGAAATGGACTCTGAATGTTTAGCCAAGATGCTCCAGCATCTTTGGAGTATGTTGGTCACAGAGATGGTGGGGTGGACTAGTGAAATCTCGGCCTACCATCCATCAAGACCCAAGAAGTGGACTTGGACATTGTAATCCTCCATGCCCTAGCAGGCTTTGGAGGCCGTCAATCGCAAAGATAATGAGATAGATCAGTTGGCTGCGTCGTCTCTTGTGAGTTACTCTGTGACCCAAATGCAGCAAGGACAACTTGATTGACTAGCGAACCTTGCCGACCACCTGTCGATGTTGAAGAAGGGGACTTCGAAATGTGGATGATGTTAATCCAACATGTACAAGCAAGCTTTGGAGGCTGTCAATTGCAGAGAAGATGATGTGGATGAGGTGAAATCCCACCACCCACAAATCATGTAGTTGTGTAAGGGCTGGATGCAAGCCAAGTGAACCTTAGGCCGACCATCTATCAAGATTCCCTTGCAGGATTTGGAGGCTGTCTTTTGCTGTCTTTTGTCAGGTCTTAAGGACAAAGTGATTGACAGCGAACCTGGGCTGACCATCCTATAAAGACCTAAAGAAGTAGGCTTGTGAATGTTGATCCGTTGTGACCCTTCATGATTTGGAGGCAGTCAGTCACAAAGATGATGGGGTGTGCTAGTCAGCCATGTCATCTTTTGTAGTGAATATCTAAGAAATGGACTTGGTAAGATGCCCAGCAAACAACATTTAAAATGGATTATCAAATTGCGTTGTTTTGTTTTGAGTGGTACCTTGTAGCCGAGACATACGAGGTGCAAGCAAACCGTTGGTCTAGCAAATGGCATCACCATTTCTTTGTCCCAGGTCAGGGCTGTATATCAGACCTGACTACATCCTTTACCCTTAACCACCCTTCTCTTCCAAACTGTGCTGCGTAGAAATTTTGAAAGAAAAGAAAAATATGAATGTGCAATTTTGAAATGACCAGTAGAGGATTTAGATGGTGTAGTTTTGTGTAAGCAAGGAGAAGTTGTTGAAAATGACTTATGTATCTTTAATAGTTGAGGATTTGAACACCTCTGTTTTTTTAATTTTTTAGCCAGAATATTATTTTTGTAAAGCTGAAAGCTCGGCATGAATTTATTGAGGGTACTGGGGGGTGTTTCACAAAGATCCTAAGTTGAACTTGAAAAGTATGGAAAGCCATTTGTAGCCTTGGAATAAAATGTATTCAAATGCAAAAATGCAAGTATTTTAGACTGTCATAAATGTTACATGAAGAACATGAAATCTCCTTGATAATAAAAAAATATTAATGATTTAATACAACACTTTATGCCATTTAAAAGGACTTAAAAAAAAAAAAACATTTTTGTTTCAAAGAAACTAACGGCTTTCCATACTTTCCAACTTAGAGTTAATCTTTGTGAAACACACTCCCTGGATTGATTGTAGATAAGTGATATATGTACCCAGTCACGGTCCGGTTGAAATGACGATTTGACACTTGCCTAGCTACTGTTGATGACCAAATGTTGTAAGTAGATGCAAAGGGATTTATATATGCATTTGAAGACAAGAAGAAGAATACAATATATGCAAGTTAATCACATGGAGTGCATTATGTAATCTAAATTATGATCATACCATTTCCCGATTCTATTATGATACATTGTTTCATGATACGATATTGATATTAATTTTTTGCTTCGCTGAATATGCTCTGGAATTGCTTTATAATAAGGAAAAACTTATAATTTGCGTAAATACATTTCAGGGCTTTGATGCTTCTAATATAAATTTGAGTTATCTTCTTTTGTTTGAATGCTGTCCTAAATGTACTTAGTGCAAACATTGAACTGTATTTAAAGTTTATCCGTTCAAAACTGTTTGATTTGGTATTTAACATGCATTGTTCATATAGTTTTTGGGACCAGTCCTGAATGGGCTAAGTGTTTAGTCATATAAACTACACATGATGGCCCACATTTTCAGCAGTGGATTATATTTGATGCTGGGTTAAATTGTGTCAGGCCTGTATTCTATGTACTAAGAAATTAAACTTGAAAAGTTTTTACCAATAATGGTTAAATATAAACCACGGACTAAGATGACCCAGGGTTTAACTTAATCCCTAGGGAATTTGGGCCTATATGTTTGATGCATGTTAAACCTGTTGCCTATTATCCGTTTTGTAATAATTCACATTTACTTTGTACACACCGGGTTCTAGTAGGCAACGGGTTATCATGTCATGTCTCATTGATTTCTATATTGATCATTTGTTTTGCTGATTTACATTCGGAATAATTTACTGAATTTACTGAAATCTTTTCCAGTCTCATGGAATATTATTAAGCCACATTCAATAATAATGTAAAACTTATTTACGCAACAAACGTATCTGTATAAATCGTTGCTTGATATATACAGTGCATAATTGAACTGGTTTGCCTTCAATAGCCACTGCATGGGCTGTTCTTTCAGTGTAGTTTAAGAAATGCTTGCACATATATGTGACCCGCTATAGCAAAACCCTGCACTTGTCGGTAATTCATGTTTTGAAGAAATGGGCATTTTAAGTTCACATACTGTGTGTAAAAGACTTATGATTGTAAAAAAAATGATACAATCATATTTTCGCCTATTATTGACCAATTTGTTTGAACAAAGCATCAAATGAAAGCTTGTGATGAGGCCTTTCTAATGGTTTGAAAATCTACAGTTTTATTTTTTTACAGACATGTGCCAGGTTTTGCTATAGCCGGTCACAAATGATTATTACCATGCACAAGGAGTGTTTGCTTGTATGATAGATGTACATAGTCGCGTATAATTCAGGCTGTTTTCTGTAAATTTCTTGACATACTTCATTCATGTACAGTACTGTTGTATAGACACTTGTAGAGCCTAACAGAGTTTAGAGGATTGGGGAGAGAAAAACAAATGAATTTATTTGAGATTATGTAAGATGAAATTCTGTGAATGATGTATTCCTTTTATATAGGTTTGATAGATGCACATTACCGGGTATATGAATTCTATGGATATTATGTAATGCTTTGAGAGTGGTACTTGTCTACTGTTATGTTGTGTGGTTTTCTATGTACAAAGTTTCTTTATGTCCAGCACTTTTCTCAAGATGAGTGGAAATGAGTAGGATTCGACATAAATTTATGAATGGTTCATCGATATTTGCTTGAAAATCATTGATTTTTGACTATTTATGTTGCCAGCTTACCCCTTATAAAAGAATCCAACACTAACAACATTGTATGAGGTATAAATATGTAGATATAAAACTGACCTTACGACAAGTGCAGCATATGACTGCGCAAAAGCATTGAATACTTTGCTTAGCACCAATTTAGCATTATGCGACCCTGTTCCATTTCCGTATGCCTAATTTATTTGGACAAGAAATGAAAAGTCTTATATCTAATACAGTACCGAAGTAAAGACGTCATATCTTTTGTTGTACCATATCAATGGTTCTAAACAAATTGTCCTTTGGCTTTTGGCATTGTGTTGAAGCTGGATGATTGCCTTCCTAGCAACCGCTAGACAACACATATTGAGCTTGCCCGACATTGCAGAACCAGCATACTGTTGGCAATGAATAGCCGTGACATCACACTTCGGTTCTCTATAATTATCATTTAACCTCACCAACAACAACAAATCATTAATTGTTTTATTAAGTCTATTGAATGGAGAAACAGGAGATTACATTAATTTTGATTAGTTATTCCCAAAAGATATGCATTTTCAAAAATCCATGTTGGAAAAAAGCCTGAACAATGATCACACTTGTGCAGTACGGCTATTTAGCGGTTGGATATCGCTGTCTCCAGATATTTGCCATATTTGTTGTAGGGTCATTTTAGAAATACCTGTGCTATTGAATTTTTTCCTTTATCACATGAACTAAACAGAACATGTAAATGTATTATCAAAATTGCTACCTCTAAATACTTCTCTGCCCTAACCCCACTTTTTTCTTCTTCCTAAAGTAACAATAATATTTTCCCATTTAGTATATCTGCTATTTTGTATTCTTCAGGGATTTGGTAGATCTAATACAGATGATGCAAACATTATTTGCCAGTACAATATCAATTCTTTACCAGGCATTTATAGGAATGCTTTAAAAATTTAAAACATAAATTGCAAGGTGTACATGTAAGGGGTCATGTTACTTTAGTTCAAGCATTTTTCGGTAAACATTTCTGAGAGAAGAAGATTTACGCGATTCAAATTCTTTGGGTTAGCTAGGGCAAAACAGAAAGAAGAAGAAGAAAAAAATATTCATCGATATTTGATGAGGTATTAATAGTGAAGTTGGAAAGTATTTAATTGTTGAAAAATAATTTACACTTGTGGTCTGGCTGAGCCAGAGTGATTTGTTATGTAATAATTGTTTCTTTGGAAACTCTCGTAATTTTTGTAAGGCTTATACCACTGCATGACATAAGGAGCTGGTTTTCTACAGTCATGTTGTTATATTTGGTAAACATTTATTTTTCCCATTTATACATGTATCAATTTCTGCTCCAAATTTTCATTCAAATTTTGCCATACATATCATTGATTTACTCTGGAATTACTATCTGTTCGGATTTACTTAAAGGGATCTAGTAACATTGTCCAAATCCTCAAAATCCTATTGGAATTCTAGCGGTTCCCTCATACCTTGTTGTATTCGTATTAACAATAGAAGCATGGGCCAGGTTTCGGTTTTTGAATTTCCCTTTCGTTAAAAAGATATTTACGATTAAAGGGTTCAGATGTTAAACTATCCACTGGATAGTCGTAACCGTGTACAAAGTTAGTGCAATGAGTTGGTGAATATCACTTTGCTTTTTTGCTCATGACTTGGCCATATAACGTCCATTTAACTTGACATTTTCACACAATACCCAGTGGATATATCAGATAACAACAATATTGTATCAACCATTCATCACTTTTTGCACATGTCAACAAAATACTATTATGTGTCATACTCATTTTTTTTTTGTATCTGCAAATACACATATGTGTTATGGATATGCAAGGTAGAATAATATGAAGCACATTATAATTTGTATGTACATGTTCTGTAAATATTTTGTTCCGTTGTCTGACACTAACCCATACTGCTGCTCTCTGTTTGATTGATAAAAAGAAGGGGAAAAACATTGGTATCTCTTTTGACCCTAATAAAAGAAAAACAAATGTGGTGCAACTACTATTTTTGTATTTAGTCATGTAACCTCCAACACATACACATACATGTGACTGATATGTAATAGTTTGTAGACGTGTTCTTTTACGGGTTAAAGAAAGAATAATGTGTTGCAGGATTTTGTTAATCTGGGCCCCGTTTCATGAAAGGGTCTTGGCTATAAAGACCGTTGTCTTATTTTATCTGGCGCGGAGCTAGTAACTCCTAAACAAAGCTTTTGAATTTCCAACAGCTATCTATGCTCTGTGCGGAATGCACCGTACATGTAGCTCCGCGCCAGATAAGATAAGAAATCAGTCTTAGCTAAGACCCTTTCATGAAACGGGTCCCAGATTCTTTGCGAGTCTCTGGGTCCAATTGTAAAATTTCTTTTTGAATGCCGTGTCCTTTGTGATGTGTGCTATCTGAATGTTCTGGCCTGTTATTACACATTCGTAGGGCTAGAAATTAACGTGTTCACAACCTATCGGGCATGTAAAATAAAAACTTATCAAGTTTAGTGGGCTGAAACAGGATTTGCGTGGCCCCAAACAAAGAAAACATTCAAAAGTCTGATACATTTAGTTGCCCAGATGGGCAAGTAAAAGTGGGCATGAATTCAATTTGGGTGGCCAAAAACTCATTTTTAATTTTTTTTTTTAGGTGCTGGGCCAGTGTTAATTTCATGCCATGCATTAATAGCTATGCTTTAAAAGCACATTTTGCATGGTATTAATCCACAGATATTAACCCTCTCATTACTGTAACATGCTAGAGGCACTAGCCCAATAAGGCAAAGCCTAATTCTGTCTTTAGCACAGTTCTACAAGTTTTACTTTTGCCATCTTTCCTCTTTGAAGCCCATCACACCTCCCTTTTACATGAATATGGTCCCTTTTGAATTTTGAAACAGGGACAAGTTCTGATCGCAAATGAACATTTCTGTCATAATATTGAATGAAAACAGTTACTGAAATATCTTTTTAATTGTATTGTTGCCTCCACCTCCTAGAAAGTTGATATGAAAAGAAAATTTATTTGAATTAATTGGGTAGAAAATAGAAAACAGAAAATATTACAATTTATGCCCCATTTTGTATATCGAACTTTGTTAACCAAACTTGGTAAAGATAACAATTGAAAGCTTTGGTGGGAAAATATTCAGTTGGAGAAAAACAAACATTAGTGTATATTTTACTAGCTAAGAATTGAAATAGAGTATTTAAGAATGAAGAAAGTTATAGGTGATGTTTTTAACAGTCGTTTAATTTTGGTTTGAAGTAGCTGGTTTTGTTCAAAACTGAAGCATAACAAAGATCAAATCTAGTTCAGGTCAATGGACTTTGTTGGTATTTTTTTCCACAAAACTACACATTTTTGCAAGGAAATGCCACTGGTCAAGTTTATATTCCATGTTAAATTCATCAGTATTTAATTGGGAACAATTTTTATTTTACTTGTAAAGTGCCTTAAAAAAGATAAATTTTGAAATAAATGTAAAATTTTATAAGGAAATTAAAACTTTGAAATAACAAAAAAGTTGTAGGGAGCTAATATGAACATGGAGAAATTAAATATCTTTTAATATAATAATAAAGCGGTCTTGTAATGCGCCAATTCCACCTTTTTCAAGGTGCTCAGGGCGCAGTAAACTCATCTTTACACACACAAAAAGTGGGTCACTGCGTAATTGGATAAGATTTTGATAAAGAGGGTGACCAAATGGTTCTAATTCTTAAGGAAATGCTCTGCAAAAGCTAACCCAATTATAAAAATGGAGATCACTGTACTGTACATTCATTCAACTTTTTTCAGGGACAGTACAGAATATAGCATACAATTATATTTCAACTAATTATAGTTCAACTAAAAGGAGGCAATTTTGGTATCTCAGTGGGCTATTTTAGGGGGAATTTTTAAATTAGGTTACCCAGTAAGCATTTCATGAGGTCTTGGTCACCACTCTCTCACAGAAAAATGAATAGTGCTGGCATACAAAGTCAAAAACGTACAAATTATCGTAATGAATGAAATTATTTTCCTCTATTAGAAATGCCTCCTCATCTTATCTGTATCATTGTATTCATCCATCATACGTGTAGCTGTCACTAAACAAATCTTCGCACTTGTTCATTTTATACTGACATTTTGTAAGAGGGCTTCACATTGAAGAACTCGTGTCAGGAGTGGAAGAGAGACTTTAATGACTTTATGCATTAGTGCCAAAAGGTTGTAGTAACCCTTAAAGTAAGGTTGTAATCATCCTTGTTCCATCTGATTCTATCTTTTCTTTGTTTCTTGCCCCCCCCCCCCCCCCACCCCACCACTTATTGATTTGAACTTGTTCAACATACATGATTTGTTGTGATGATTCTAGTTAATTGTGAAATGCATCAGCCCACATTCTTTACAGCAGGTACAATTTAACCCTCTATTAAATTGTGTAATTTGTCATAAATTATTTTTTGTCCATAGTATAAACTACTATTACAATGGTGTGTTAAGTTATTCCATGGATTAAAATAACCTAGGGTTATATTTAACCATCTGATAAGAATTTGAGCCATATTTTCTGTTGACCCTGTCGAGAAATATCGGCCTTAGTCCTTAACAGGTTGCACAATGCGTGGAAGCATAAGTTTTGTCCGACCACTTTTTCCACATGAAATTAATTTTTTGTAATATTAGAAAGGTATATTATGTATAAAAACTATTTTGTGAATATATGGGGATATTAAAAACTACAAATTGACTATTGTGTAAATTTGACAAATATTTTGCTTGTTTTTATGTAATCATTTTATTTGATCCATTTTGAGTGACAAATAATGAAAGAAACATTCTGTTTAAACAAAAATTGTTGTTTGCTCATCTTCTTTTTGGTACTTGTGTATGCTAGATCATTAACATGTAGAAACACACACATAAACAAATGAGTGAACGCACACAGACATATAAACACACAAAAATACCCACACACACACACATGCGCACACATGCGCACACAGTTGCACACCTCACACCCATATAAAAATTGTTTTCTTGCTTGCCATCTGGTACATGAACAGGACTGATTTTGTGCACCCCCTCCCCCACCCTCACATACATACACAGACAAACACACACACAGGCACAACATAATTGCATTTAATTTTACATGACCATCCTATATTAAACAAATATACCATGTACTCTAGTTGAAATTATGGATTCCGAGGTGACAGGAATAGTGCTTTTTCTGTCACCGAGGAATCCATCATTTCACTAGTGGCTCGAAATAGTGCATGATATATTTGTTTTATATCCTTCCAACAAAGCGTTAAAAAAATAATAAAAATTGTTTCACTTACCATAAATGTCAAACATGATACAGTGCATAGATTTAGCTGAGTACACATCCCCTTTCTTTGTGCAGGCACTGGCGTAACCGCGACAAAAGCTTGTCTAATTCACCAATGTCTGTGCTCGCTAAATCGTCAAAATTCACATCAGTGAGAGAGCAGTACTCTTTGAATATTGACAGTCCGTATTTAATCTGTTTTTTAATGTTTTCACTGATAGCAATTTCACACACTATCGATGAAAACCATTGATCTATCGCATATCTATGACGTAATTTTCATGGTATAGTGCACTATGCCATGAATTACGTCACGGTATAGCACGTTTTCTCCCATGGGCATTTTGTTATCAACATCATAGCAATGCTATGTTTGGTCACATGATGCTATGTAGACCAATCACTGAACAGGAATTAATTAATGAAGGATATAATACTCGTTACATTCAGAGGTCTGTTGTTCAGGGAATGTCTCTTTCTGATCCGTTCTCATTCTAATGCCTATTATACAAGAAACCATACACACACACACACTTATGTGTACAGTCAAACCTATCTATATCAGCCAACCTGCCTATAGCAGTCACCAAAAGTGATCCCCTACAGAGAAAAAAAAACATGTTACGGAACCTGTCTATAGGGCTCACCTGTCTACAGTGGCTGCTTATCTGTTTTCCCTTTAAAGTAGGTGATCACTATACACAGGTTTGACTGTACTTTTGATAAATAAATGAATATTGATTTGCACCAGAGTTCCACAAGTGGCTTGCAAATATTGATGGCTAAAGTACATCTTTTATTTTCAACACTAGTACCAACAAAAAGAGAAAGTTATACAAATATATATTATCTTCTACATATAGCATTATCAGCATACATCAATTTATCTTTCAAAACAAGTAATTTAGCCTCGGACAAAGATTCTGCCAGGAACGTAAGTTCAGGCCCCTTATTTGACTTTCATTTTTACAAAGTGTTCACTTAATATTGTGAGAATGTTACTTATCATACAAGTAATTCAACTATTATCTTCATGATATGAACATATGTTTCTAGAAATTTAGAATAAGATGGTCATAGTTGTACCCAGGTTTTTTCAAGGGGGTGTTATAGCTTCATTTAGTGGCGTAGTTGGGGTGAGTTTGTATACCCAATACAGTAATTTTCCCGCTGGGTATGCCCCCGGGGGGGGGGGGGGGCACTCGAATTATTTTTTGACGGGGGTGTGCCTCACAGAACTCTGAAATGGGGGTCTGAAGAGCCGATTACAAGCACAAAATATAGGGTCTTTGGAGCTACAAAAACCCTGAAACGGGAGTTAAGGGGACTAAGGAGCAGACTAAAATTACAAAATACATAGACTTGGAGCTACCAAAGACCTACGGAAACCCTCCAAAAAAAAAAAAAAAAAAAGTTCAAAATGGCTCAAAACGGCTCAAATGGTGGTCCAAGGAGCCGAACTAGAAGAGAATAATGGACTTGGCGCTAGTCAAATACATAGCCAAGTCATTCCGGGGGTCTTTGGAGCGGCAATTTGTGAAAATCGGGTATCTTTAGAGCTGTGATCGGGTGTGAAAAAGGGGTTCTTTTAAGCGGCACATACCCGTCTGACATTATACATGAGTGCAAGCCCCCCCCCCCCCCCCCCCCGGGGGTATGCCCATGAAGATGGCATTCTCTGAAAGGGGCCCATACTGAGATGACGGTCACTATTTGTTATGGTTAATCCTCCCCAAAGAAGTACTCACTGGGATGAAAGCTAAGGCCAATCTCCACTCACATTTCACTACTAATGATTTCATCACGGATTGGTAGTTTACGGCATGTTTTTCCCCACATATATATATTTCAGTAATAGTGATACTTATTGATAACAAACCCCTTCCAAAGAAATGCTAAAATTGTACACATAGTGGATGTGAAAGGTTTGAAAGACTTGCATTTCTACAAATCTAGAGCTTCTAGTGCTGTAGTATTGGACTTATTACCAATAACAGTTATCCTATATTTGTTTATTACTGTTTATTGCCAGGATTACCAACATGCTGGTGCATTATACATTGACATTTGCATGGAAGCAAATACCTTTAAATTTTACTCAGCTTTTAATACAAAGATTCAATAACTTAAATAAGTCCAACCGAAATTTAAGTTCTGCTTTAATAAAATCTTTATGAAACACCCTCCAGATTAACATAGTTGATTGTTATAATTACAGGCCTCGAGTTTCTCTGTATTTAGGACACAATACCAACATTTATTCATATTGGCCAAAAAAGCTTTCTGAATGCACCATCCTTGATATATGTGACCGGCTATAGCAAAACCCTGCACTTGTTGCTAATTCATGTTTGGAAGAAATTGGCATTTTAAGTTCACATAATGTGTGTGAAAGACTTATGATTGTAAAATTGAAACAATCATATCTTCTCCAATTACTGAACAATTTGTTAAAACAAAGCATGAAATGAAAGTTTGTGATAAGGCCTTTCTAATGGTATGGAAATCTACATTTTCATTTTTACCGACAAGTGCTGGGTTTTGCTATAGCGGGTCAAATACATATGCAATCACCCCCTAAAAATAAGCAGACAAAATGCAAACTTATGTAAAAATATTTGTGATCTTATTGCTAATAAAAGTGGAATGTGAAGCTGCAATCCTTACCACAAAACAAATGTACATTAATTGCACCCAGATATTTTCTCACAAAAATTTTCCTCTATCATTCTACACTTACTAAAAAATGTACTAAAATGATGTGTTTAGCCAAAGTGAGGTGCGATATTTACTTTTGATCAAGCATACTAGAGCAAACATCTCGGACATAAATGTACATAATTAAATAACATTTATAGAACATTTATTTGGTTTCTAATCACTAATGATCTATGTTCATGGAAGCATGGATAAGAAAAATAATTCATCTTGATATGTTCTAAACTAATATTTCAATTTGTTATTACATGAACACCCCAAAAAGAAGGGGGAAAATGGTACATAAATTGTAATCTGTACGCCAGCCTTGTACAGGTTTGCAATCTTGACTCACACTTCAAACTACTTTCCACATGCTTTCCCTGTGCAAATTAATTTTATCCTGCATACCGACTAAGTTATTTTGAACATTTGACTGCTTATGTAGTCAATTTTAAGCTTGTTTTATCTTATTGCAAGCTGTTTACAATCACAGATGAGTTATGATATATTCTTTCACACTGTCTAGGATAAAAGTGAATATTTCACAGGTTTTTGTTTGATTGGTTCGCCAGACTGTTTCTCTAGCTTGAATACTAGTTTAGAAATATTGTGTTACGAAAGAGATGATACAATCTGGAATATCACTTTTAAACTGAAAATGAGAACAGTCTCTGTTTTTTGCAGCTCCTTCAAAATAGTTGTATGGACATTACTGCATATACATGCACAACAAGGCCAATTTGTACTGGTCCAGGGTAAGTAAACCATTTTCAATGTCTCAGTTCTTTCAAAACAGTTGTATGGACACATAACTTTGTAAGTCCATGAATCACTCTAGCTTTTCAACGACACAACCTGTAAAATGTGTTCAGACGAGATGAATAGTTCCACTTCCATTTCTCTGTTCTTCCTTAGCAGCTATGTGGACGATGCTGTTGCTACATCAGACTGCAAGATCTGAGTGAAATATGTGTCTAAATTAAGACTCCATCATAGTCTTTCAGCGTTTTCTCTCAGTTCTTTGAAAAACAGGTGCATTGGCATTGATGTATCGTCAATTACACAATTTGGAAACCCTTACTTTTTTCCTCAGATTTGATGAGCAGTTGCACATTGACATCACTGTAGATCTATATGTTCAAGATGTGTTTTGAAGATATTCTATGTAGTAAACCATTTATTTTCTTGATCGCATTTCTTATATAACAGCTGAAATGAAATGCCTGGTTCCTCCTTCCCAAAATCACTCTGGAATACATGATAAGAATAGGTGAACAGTCTCTCTTAATTTCTCTGTTCTTTCAGAATGGTCCTTTTCTCTTACTTCTTTCAGTCTCTCTGTATAAATATACCATATAGCTCCATCCTCTTTTTACACAAACAGACCCTTGAATCACACTTCAAGATCAGTTTGGAATTAGTGTCCACTATGAGCAAAAAGTCTTTTTCTTTTCTCAGTTCTTTCAGAACAGCTGTACTGACATAGCTGTAGATCCATCGCGCCATATCGGAGATGAGACGATCTGGGCTCGACACATCGGACAAGTCTGCTCCCGGTCAAACCACAGTGCTACACAGTCCTCGCAGAAAATGTGCTGAAATGAACAACATAATCAAAATTAAAACCAATGAGAGATCAGTCAAAGATGGACATCAAATCACATCAAAACATCAGGAGATATATATATTGAGTGGGTCGAAATTGTGTTTATCAGTTTTGAATAACCCTAGATTCATAAAATCACATCAAAACATCAGGAGATATATATATTGAATGGGTCGAAATGGTGTTTATCAGTTTTGCATAACCCTAGATTCATAAAATCACATCAAAACATCAGGAGATATGTTTATTGAATGGGTTGAAATGGTGTTAATCAGTTTTGCATAATAATAAACTAGTCGAGCCTGACATACCCACAGTTTGGTCAATTTGGTTCAATTACATTGCACTTTTACTGGCATACAATAAATGTTCACTTGTAGTAACCATTAATATCTTCTAACTCTCTTAGTGACTGCAAGATATCACCCTGTTATATTAAATTAAATTTTGTTTAATGCAGTTTATTTGTAACCATAAAACAAATAGAATTGGCGATTCCATAGTTAATTATACAAACGAATTCGGACCCCACAGAAGCAGAAGCCTGTAAATTGGGATCGTTTTTCAAAAGTATATAAGTGCTCACCTTGCATGTCAGTTGAATGGGATCATGGAAGCTATCCTGACATATCGGACACGCCTCCCCAACTCTCCTGATCTGGTCATCTGAGGGCGTTTTTCCATATTGCTGTTGAATTATAAAGTTTGACATTTTGATCTATTACATGTTATACATTTTATGCATATATCCTAATAACAAAGGTTGTTCCTGGCAGCCTGAAAGATTGTTTGAGGTTTGCCCCACATAGCAATAACTAATACATATATGCAAGGTGGATTCAAAGGATTAATGTATTTATTAGGAAAATGTTAAATGTATAACTTGCCTCCCAGTCATCAAAGATCAGGGCACATTTGCGTTAGCAGTCTATCATTACTAAACGTATGACAAAAATGTATGTTGTTTTGAAATATCTCACAGAGAAAGACTTTTGAATGCATACACAAGCAACAGTATTGATAGTGCACAACAGTTATCATACAAAATATTCAGTTAGCATAAGAAACATTTACACTATGAAATTCAAGAAACAATTGCTTGAAGAACTTACCACATCAATGAGCAAATCCATCAAAGATTTTCTCAGATCTTTCTGTTTTCTGTATACAGTGAAAGCCTGCAAATTAGACAAAAACAAAAAACAGACAAAATACATTATTCTCAACAGAGGTTGACCTTATTTGATATGAACATCCACTCAGCTGCCTGAATTTGGAATAGTCTCCCTGGCAAAGTTGTTAGTATAAACATACACCGTTTCCTTCTATCCAAATAATCATAGATAAATACGTCTTATTAACCATCGTATTCTGTGTTTTGACTCTTATTTTATTTGAGCTGCAACAAACCACTTGATTGGCCTTCCGAAATGTTCACCAAGGCGTTCACCAGGACATTCTATATATTACCAAACATATATATTTTCACGTCAATCATAATTTTCTATCCCAACGAAATGTACAGAAATGTTACAGGTCATACTAACTTCTGAAATGACATTTAAAAACAAGTGTAAGAAAGTAGCAGACATCCAGTTAGATGTAATTTATTAATTTCCTCTCCACACATAATACTAATTAGCTAAAAATAACACAGGAGATATTATTCATCGTGGATGAGATACCAATTATTATCTGAGCAGATCACATTTGGACTTTAGTACCTGACGATCAAGGGTAGTGTGACGGCTTGTCATACTGGATTTGATGTACACTTGGCTTGCGATAGGCAAGAAACGTTGGAAGTTAACATGGCTTGAAATTACAAACATCACGGCTTTTCTTGTGTATTTTATTTGGTTTTTTGCGAGGAACTCGGGAGAGTGTACTAGTTATGGAGTGTCGTACCATCAACTCGTAACAGTTGGGGGCTTGTAGCCGGGAGAATTTGTAGTTTTTCTGCAAGTTTAGAGGTAATATGGCCGGTTTTTGTTGATGTATTTCGTTCGAAGTCATGCGTGTTAATTTCCCCGCGGAGGCGTCACTCGGTGTCGGTGGTCGTTTGGTGCGGCGAAGGTTCTGGCTCGCGCGCGCCAGCGGTGTTGCTTGTGTGTGTAGCTGGATGGTGACTGTTCGTTGTGTGTTGAGATTTACAGTCGTGGTACGTCTACATGCAAGTTTTACGTGTACAGATGTTTAGCTTTATCAATATGTACATGGGTTGCACTGCGGGAATAAAGTGCTGGGTTTTCTAGGCATTTTGCAGTGTGTGATGAGTGGGTTCTCTGCTCTGTGTTTCTCAGGTGTTTGAGATGACACGTCAGTTGATGGTTTTCAGCTGGATATTCCGTTTTGGGATGTGGATTCATGTTTGAATTCGTTTTCTGGTACATTTTACTTCTACATTTGTAGTGGATGTGTATGTGGGCTATTTTGACTGAAGAGTTGCATTGGATGCAGTGATAGGACTGTGATGTGATTGTCGGGATAGTTGTCGCTGTCGGAAATTGGCAGAATTACACAGGACATTACGTGTTGATAAGCTTTGGACAGTTTATTGTGTGAAGTGTACCAGTAGTACAGTTGTAGTGCAGTTTTGTGTGCATTCCAACGTGTTCTAGTTCCGACTAGGGTTCTTTTTGTAGAACAAATTTTGAAGGGTTCTGTTTTCCCTTGATGCATTGGTTTTATGCATGTTCTCTTGTTCATCAGGTTTCATACATTGGTTTAATGTGTGGTGGCGTTGTGTATTCTTCATGATGGCTGTGTTGGATTTGCTCGCGAGTAATATCCATCGTGTTAACCGGGTCGGTTAGTTGAGTCATTTTTGTGTTTGGATGCGTTCCAGATTTTGTTCACATGTGAGTGAGTGCAGGTTTTTGCATGGTAAACTTACAGGGGAGAGAGTTGTGAACATGTGAAAAGAGTTGTTGGCCTTTGATGCTGTTTTTTATATTCCTTTGAGACACAGGTGTGTTGTTTAAATTCCCAAGATGTCTGATTTGTTGAGGAATTTTGTTTGCTGTCCAAGCGTGGAGAAGCTGATGGAGATGCGGAAAGATGCATTGTTAGAAATAGCGTTGTACTATTATGTGAATGATGCTAGACCGTATATGGCTAGGACAGAAATCCGGAGAAGGATTGTTAAGAGTCTGGTGGCAAGGCAGGTTTTGTCGGAGTCATCTGTGAGCTTTGTTGAAGATTTTGCTTTGCGAAGGAGAGTGGAGGAGATTGAGAGACAGATTAAAGTTCTCCAGGGGAGACAGCATGTAGAGAAAGCAAGAGAGTCTGATGTGAGTGTTGGAGATAGCTTGTTAAGTTCGTTAAATACAAGTGACACAAGGAAAAGACATTCAGACATACATGTACAAACACAATCACAAGGTGTCAGTGATACAGGGGATTTGAGTGTTTGCTCGAGTATGGTGATGTTCGGTCCAGGGGTTCGTGGAAATCCTTGGGATGATGTCGAAGGTCGTCTTCACCATGGTAGTAGGGAGAAGGTCGGAGAGATGGCGACGGCTATGAACGACATCCACGATGACGTCGGGCAGATGATGACTGCGCAAGACGGGATGATGTCTTCTGGCGTCGCAGACCAATCCTCTGGTGGCAGACGAGCTGGACGACATGCTGGACAGCAACAATCTGGTGGTGCAGAGCTTCATGGCAGGCTGGAGACCTCTCTACCCGGTAGGGGTGACAGAGCAGATGTCCTGGTGCGGCCTGATGAGGTGTCTGCTTGTGGTCCAGATGACTACAGGTTTGATTGTTGTGACGGAGCAGATGTACTGGTGAGCCCTGATGAAGTGTCTGCTTGTGGTCCAGATGACCGCAGGTGTGATCGACCTGCATTCCAGGAGAAGAGGAGCCTGGCTGGTGAGATGATGCTGTCAGCTTCCAGTCCTGATGATGGTAGGCATGTTCCCCCTACCATCCGGGAGAGAGACTTTGGAAGTGAAGCTGAGCTGGAGAGCCTGGAAGAGGTGCCAGAGGGGGGAGCGGATGGAGACCGGCTAGAAGATGAGAGAACTGATAGAGGCCAGAGGGATGAAGCAGAGTCCTCTACAGTTTCAGCTTGTGATCTCGGTGATCGCAGGCATGTTCAGCCTGCACTCCAGGAGAGGGTCGAGCTTTGTGAGGCGGCATCTTCTGATGTCGAGGAAGCTGACCAGGTGGAGAGGCGACAAGGTGGTCGACGTCAGGCCAGAACTTCTTCACGTCGTCAAGGCAGTCGACGCAGGGCGAGAGGTACTCGGCAACGACGCGGTGTTCGACGAGCCAGATCAGCTAGATGGCGAGCAGGAGCTCGTTGTCAGTTTCGGACTCGTGTTCAACGTGATGCTGGAAGGAGACGTCGGTGGAGGCCTCGTCGCAAGTCGCGCTTGATGGAGTTGCGAGTGAGTGGTCGTCGACCGAGGAGACCAGGTGATCGCTGTGAATGCTGTGAAGGTGAACTGAGAAGCCAGTCAGTAGCGTTTCAGCGACTGGACTTTAAAAAGAGGAAGAAGTTAATCGATCTTTGTTTCATGTGAATTGATCTTAAAAGCCGGATGAAAAGGACTGGAACAGACAAAGGCATCAACGCCTTAATTTGAGTAAAAAGGAACACAATTTGTTAATCGCTGTGCATAACGAAATGGGCTGATATTAGATGTGAACATTTAAAAAGAAATGACACTTGAAATCTCAGCTCGAAAAGGACTTTGCGAATGAAATCAGGAAAGACTAAATTTAAGATATCCTGATGAACATTTCAGAGAAAAATTAACGGTTGTTCTTTTGTACTTATGTATTATGATGTATTAGCTATGCATTTGAATGTTGTCTTCCCTTAAACAGGATTGTTGGGCGGACAGTTAGCAGATGTAACTAGTAAATTTGTTTCTTTCTTTTGCAGGATGACTTTGATCAGGAAGATTAATATGCAGTTAGCAGTTCCAAGAAGAAAAAATAATGTTTTCACATGTTCAGTTTGTATGTTCTTGCATTGCGGGTGAAAAATCCATTCTCATACGTTGTAAGAACAGGTTGATATATCTTTCTTTTGTGTTCGATTTGTAGAGTAACATGTAGAAGATCTTGTGGAAATGTTTAAAATGATATGTGCTAAAAGATAATGGTTGTGGGTTCACATTTAATTTTAAATATAAATGTGCACAACGTCTTACACAATATATAATTGGCATAGTTTGTAACTTTTTTGTTGAAGCTAAAGGAAAGTTTTATAAGATACACATTAAGTGACAGATGTGAATGCAATGGAATGGAAGCATTTACATTTGTTTCGTACAGGATTATAGATACATGTGCAGCATTAAATAATTTGTTAAGAAGTGAAAATGTGATTAAGGGATTCTGAATGTGAACCAATTGCATGTTTGGGCAAAGTCGATATTGCATGTGCACATGTATTTTATTTTGATAAATGTTGGGAGTTCCTGGCAAGACAGCTGTAGTTGGGGTTCAGTACTTTATAAGCTTGATGCAAAGAGACCATTGTTGATTTACTGTGCAGAAAATCTTAAATGTAGAGATCTTGTTTATGTATAAGAATGGTTTTGATGCATGTTGTTTCCATAGGTTATATTCCGAGTTAGTGAAACATATGTGTGCAGTATAGGCTTTGTTTATAGAATACAGACATTATGTCTCACATTTGTGTTATATTGCCAGAAACATTTTGGAGGTCATTTATTTTGATGTTATAAATGCCATCTTTAAGGAGGGAAGTGTGACGGCTTGTCATACTGGATTTGATGTACACTTGGCTTGCGATAGGCAAGAAACGTTGGAAGTTAACATGGCTTGAAATTACAAACATCACGGCTTTTCTTGTGTATTTTATTTGGTCTTTTGCGAGGAACTCGGGAGAGTGTACTAGTTATGGAGTGTCGTACCATCAACTCGTAACAGTAGCATATGCGCCTAAAACGTAGAGCATATTTTAATTGTTTACCTTGCTAGACAAATGGTTAATTTCTATGTTCTAAAAGATAATACTTACTTTTAAAATGACGTATGCAAATGTTAGAATATAGCAGATAATCCAGTAAGATGTCACTCATTTATTTTCTATCCCAATAAAATTCAAATAAAACTTCAACCCTTCCCTACTAGATTTTGCAGTTCCCATAGAGTTAATACAGGACCCACCAGGTTCCCGTAGGTGATGGGTTAACAGGTCATACTTACTTTTAAAATGATGTATGCAAAAGTTAGAATGTAGCAGACAATCCAATGAGTTTCCTTTTGGTCAGAGAAGTAAGAGATCCAGAGTGGACAGGGTGGAAGCAGACGGAACATCTGAGACAGCTCCTCAATGCTGCGGTATATCTTGCCCTGTCATAGAACAACACACAACAACCAGTTAAAGGTATTGTATCTCTTTTGCAGGCATCACCAAATTATTGTAACAGTAGAGTGAATATTCATATGAAAGAACTTTAATTTGGTCTGAGAAGTAAGTAATCCAGAGTGGATCAATCCACAACAGATCAATTTATAATTTTGCAAATATATCAATTAGTAGGCGGTTTCTTGGCCAAATTTGTATAATCCCATATTAGTAAAACTATATTCATTAACATGGTTGGTAATAAGAGCGTACATTTCATTTTTAGGGGGTGGGGCATTTCCCACTACTGTAATTCATGTATGTGAACCTGTAATTTTCAATTTTGCAATAATACAATATCTCAGGGCTCCATAGCAATTTGGGGGGGGGGGGGGGGGGGGGGGGGGCTAGAGGCCGGGTCAGGCCAGTATGTCGTTGCCATTTTTGATGGCCTGGAACTAAAATTTACCAGTCCACAAATTGCATTTTATTGCGTCATACTATTCAAATCCCCACTACTTCATTGATCAAATCTGATAAGGATGAGGCTTGACACGGAAGAATGCACAATTTGTTTTCGATCTTTCATTGTCGGTTGTAAAGATGAGTTAACTGCGCCCTGAGCACCTTGAAAAAGGTGGAATTGGCACATTAGAAGACTTCTTTATTATTAATAAGTTGCCAAATCGAGCAATAACTAGATGGATCTTCGACTGCGCGCAGTCGAAAATTATGCCTCCGCTATGACGCGATTTTTAATATCAAGCCCAAAATAACGTGCACTGAATTTTTTTTCACATATATATTTTGAGTTCTGTGACCTTGACCATAAACCCCAAACTTTGATGGTTACATTGGCTCCCAAGAAAAATTCAGGTACCAAGTTAGATTGAAATCTGACATTCAGTTCTGATTTTGCCATTACAAGCAATGTTTGCATACATATTGAGTCATGTGACCTTGACCTTTGACCTCATGACCCCCCAAATCTAATCCAATCATTGCCACCCTGATGTGTATGTAATTCATTCCAAGTTTGAAATTGATCCGTCAAACGGTTCTTGAGATATTGCGAGGATGCTTTTTTGCGCATATATCGAGTCCTGCGAACTTGACCTTTCACCTCATGAACCCCAAAATCTAATCAGATCATTGTCACCCCAATATGTACACTCATACCAAGTTTGAAATTGATCCATCAACCGGTTCTAGAGATATTGCGAGAACAAGGCATTTTTTCACATATATTGAGTCCTGTGACCTTGACCTTTGACCTCATGAACCCCAAAATCTAATCAGATCATTGTCTCCTCAATATATACACTCATTCCAAGTTTGAATTTGATCTGTCAACCGGTTCTAGAGATATCGCGAGAACGAGGTATTTTTGAACATAAGAGTCCTGTGACCTTGACCTTTGACCTCATGAACCCCAAAATCTAATCAGATCATTGTCCCCCCAATATGTACACTCAAACCAAGTTTGAAATTGATCCGTCAACCCGTTCTTGAGATATCGCGAGAACGAAAACAGGACGTACGTACGGCAGACGTACGTACGTACGTACGGACGGACGGACGGACGGACGGACAACCCGAAAACATAATGCCTCCGGCCACTTCGTTGGCGGAGGCATAACAATTATTGACTTTTGTAAATTTTGCCCAGAAATACTAATGAATTTCCAGTCTGAGAAAATAAATGCATAAATCTAAATATAAATACAATTAATCTGGTCACCCTTTTCTTGAAGCGGAGTAGATAGACCGCTTAATAGAGAGATATTTTGTTCTGGCCCTGGATATCATTATGAATTTCCGGTTTTGGACAGTAAATGCATACATTCTAAATATACAAATTGTCTGCTCACTCTTTTCTTGAAGCCGAGTACTGCGGCAGGGAGTAAGGTGACCAGGCACTTGAGGATCAGGGTGGAATACTTGATGACAAAGTCTGTGATGCCTATACACCACAGCACCGCCCACAGGGACATCTCTTCTATGTTTGGCTTCAGGAATATCAAACTGGGAATAAAAGAAAATAAAACAAAACGTTACATTACTTAAGGTTGCAAGCTTAGAAAATGCATCACATCAGCGGTTTCAATTGAATTGTAGCATTTTGGGGGGACTACTTGATGACAAAGTCTGTGATGCCTATACACCACAGCACTGACCACAGGGACATCTCTTCTATGTTTGGCTTCAGGAATATCAGACTGGGATTAACAGAAAATAAAACAAAACGTTAGATTACTTAAGGTTGCAAGCTTAGAAAATGCATCACATCAGCTGTTTCAATTGAAATGGAGCATTTTGGGGGTAATACTTGATGACAAAGTCTGTGATGCCTATACACCACAGCACTGACCACAGGGACATCTCTTCTATGTTTGGCTTCAGGAATATCAGACTGGGATTAACAGAAAATAAAACAAAACGTTAGATTACTTAAGGTTGCAAGCTTAGAAAATGCATCACATCAGCTGTTTCAATTGAAATGGAGCATTTTGGGGGTAATACTTGATGACAAAGTCTGTGATGCCTATACACCACAGCACTGACCACAGGGACATCTCTTCTATGTTTGGCTTCAGGAATATCAGACTGGAGAAAGAGGGTGGAAATCACACCAAAAATCAAGATACATACAATTTATGCATGAAGTAGGTTCAACAATAAATAATAATAATAAGTTGTATATTTTCTTGTAAAGAAATTGGCACAGAATTGTATGATTTTAGAGCTCTAATCTGTATTCAAATTATTATTTTGTCCACTTGCTAACTGATTGCACATGTACACGTTTCTCATAAAACATCAAATATGGACATGTATACAATTTAACTTTATCACCATATCAACAACAACAAAATTATAATCATCATCATTATCACTATCACCATCATAACAAAACACATATCATGCTATTGTATTTATTATGGACTCACCATTTATACAGCTGCTGTTCTTCCAATACATAGTATACGAAGATAATGTTAAAAAGGAGCAGGGCAAGCCGAAAGACCAATGACAAAATACTTCGCTTTTCCTGTTAGAAAAAAGAAGAAAATCAAGAAAGGAAAAATACTTTGAATTATAACATATATGCTCACCATTTTAATTTCAATTAATTTTTTCCGCATTTGATAAGAACACATGTACAATAATACTCAACAAATATATACAAAAGGTAAAACAGAGAGAAAAAAACAAACATGATAATATCATAATGTGGGGATAAACAAAGGCCAGTGGCCTATCAAAAGGCTTATCCCATGACATACATTCAATATATATACATATTACAATAATGCAAGCATAATTACCGTATATCAAAATTGATGGCAAAGACCAAAAAAACAAAATACAAAGCAAGACAAGCAATGACAAACTGCAAGGTACAAAACGGGGAAATGGCAAGTTATAATTTGTTCTTACTGGGTGCAACTGTATGAAGTAATAAGTAATTTTTTATATTTCATTTTGAAATTTTTAAGTGAGGGGCAAATTTGTATTTTGTACCATAGCTGCAAAACACCTAATATGTGTGATTACAATAAAATAAAAACATTACACACTAGCAGCTCTTGCTATCATGATCATTAATCAACAAATGTCATTTGTATGGATAAAGTAAACAAGTTAATATCATACTTTGCTGAAAAAATAAATAATAAAGTGCCAACCAGTAGTCAGCAGATCACAAATTCGATCTTTCAAATCCGGTCATGGTTTGACACACATAATATTCTTAAGTTCGCATGCTATACAACATGTCCCAAAATTAATTACAACGGGACTTTCTGCAACGATAACTTTAAAATAGTAGATCAATCAGAATGATATTTCAGGGTATGAAACTATAACTTATTACCTACATCTTGCAGTAAACCCTATTCGATTTGCTTCAGTGGTCATGGAGAATAAGGATCTTTTGTCAATCATGTCATGTGTCCATTTTCGTCCATAACGCATGAACACAATGGACAACACGTCTCCTTACATTACAAAACCTGGAGGGAAGGGACATCTGACAAGTACGAACAAACCTTTAGATCAATCTCCCTCTTGACACGGCTGCTGTGATGAACAAACGTGCCCACAAGACCAACCAGTACAGTAAGGCCTGAATAAATAAATTAGAAGAAAATCATAAATGCATATATATATGTAAACAACAAGTTTCTCCTATTAATTCAGGTTCCTAAGATACATACATGTATAACATCTCAATTATGTCTAAGCCACATTACAACAATGACCAAATACACAGGGCTCTGGTCAAGTCCCTGAAATGCCTACAAATATTAAGAGCCTGGTAAGTTGTAATATTGTACATAAAACATTATACATAACTAAATATTAGTTCTCTGAATTTCTCTCTACAAACGTACCGACATGAATCTTTGTTTCAACAGCACAAACCATTGTTTTCCCTTTCAAAGTGACAACTTATTGACTACTATGATACAATTCTTACCGACTCTGTGGTCATACGCCAGCTTGATGGCCAGGATGACGGCAAAGAGCAGCAGTTCTGCGCATCCCTCCGACAGATAGTGTGACAGAGAGTCTGTTATACCCCCTCTGCCTCCCTGCCTGCCCTCACGATCCCCTTCGGAGGGTCCCTCTCCCTCTGGAGCCCTACTACCACCTCCTTGTCCTCCTCCTGGAAGAGGGAGCCTGCTGTTGTCAGCATCCATGTCGATGATGACGGCATCCTGGCTGGAGCCATTGCCTGCCTCAAGGTCCAGGGGAGCGTCCATGGTCTGGAGACCTGGGATGATGCTATGCAGGGCTTGGTTCAACCCACTCCTGATCGCACTGCTCGTCATGTTGGTGTGGGCCTAGATCTCACTTCCAGGGTCCAGGGTCAAGGAGAATTCTGGAGCTTGAGCCTAGTCTCTTAATGAGCCCCCGCCAGTCTCCAAGCTTCCT
Organism: Echinarachnius parma; assembly: GCA_037951105.1. Classification (NCBI taxonomy): domain Eukaryota; kingdom Metazoa; phylum Echinodermata; class Echinoidea; order Clypeasteroida; family Echinarachniidae; genus Echinarachnius; species Echinarachnius parma. The sequence goes on along the minus strand of JBAMJV010000715.1, from coordinate 144,371 downwards.
CTTTGATATCCTCACTCCATATGATCACCTCAGCACAAAGCTATATGGCTCCTGTTAAATAAAATTTGAAACGGATGTCATTAACTGCTAGCTGGCACATTCACACACATGCGTCATGCAGTGTACATCGGCCGTAACGACCACGTGCTATGGAATCTCAGCCCAAAGATGTGAATCTGTGCACATCTACATTGTAAATGATTATGCAGCATTCTCTACAAACACGTGCCCACAACTACCAAAGTGTGCCCAGACTTGGTCTGCATGACTAAAAGAACAAATGTTCTATACAAATATACAAATAGTAAAGAGCATCGCTTCTTTTAGTCATGCATGCCAATTCGTGGGCATGTGTAGAGAATGCCTGGTCATTTACAGGCCATACACACAATTTCATTGTAGTTCACACTACACAGTGCATTTTAATGCATGGTACGTGCCAAGAGTACCGGCACCAATGCATTGTCAATGCATAGCATGCTTTACACAACACTATAGTAATGTGTGAATCTGTGCACATCTACAATGCATGTCATGAATGTCAATGTAAATGGAGTATACCGTGTACGATTACAAGGAATTTTTGTTAGCACTCTCAATAATCTTCCTACAACTGCCATTAATGCCTCATCTATTAATAAGTTCAAATCAGAACTTGAAAATCATTGGAAGCACCACCCGCAGAAATACTGCCCATACCAACGCGAATCCAATGCAGTAAAGAGGGGCACATAAGCTGAAGCTTCAAGCCTCAACACCAAAGTAAACCAAAGTAAGTAATAAGGCTGAGTCATGTCGGTAATTGTCGGAACCGGGTCCCGATAAACTTTTACCGGTCGGGAACCGGTATCCCGATAAATTTTTACCCTCGAAACTCGACCGGTAAAATCACGCAATCGTGCACGCATCGGCAAAAATGCACTGTATGGGGCTTATATTGCTCTTTTTATATGCAAATAACATTATAAATACCGAGGCTTTTATGGATTTACATATCAATCTTTACGGGAAAATAGTTACAGACTATCCAGAATTAACTCAGTTTCGAATGAAAAGTACTTTTTTTCGAAGTAAATTGGACCTAGAAATCGATCGTGTGTTCACCATTGCCCATCGCAACACGGTTCACAGAAACTTAGCCCGCTAGTCGGGCGGGGGAAACATCACATGTACGATCGCTTGTGACAGTGAGCCACTGCATGCCCTTAAAAAGTGGCTATAAATTAGCCTTTTCGCAATCAACACCATTTTGATATTCTACTTACATGATTTCGAATGGCGTTTGACAGCCGAACAGAAAAAAAAGAGCCCCGAAACAATGAAAACAACTACTCAAAACATCGATAAAAAACGACTACATCACTCCAATTCGCTCGTATACCCTGTGTGCAAGTTACGGGGTCTCTTTTCTTGCGCAAGATCCATCCGCCGGGGACTTCCCCAATTCCTGGCGGATGGATCTTGCCGATAGAGGGCGGACTGGAACATAGTCCCGTAACTTGCATGTAGGATCTTTGCTTGCACACAGGGTATACGAGCGAACGGGGGCGATGTAGTCGTTTTTTATCGATGTTTTGAGTAGTTGTTTTCATTGTTTTGGGGCTCATTTTTGTTTCTGTTCGGCTGTCAAACGCCATGAAATCATGTAAGTAGAATATCAAAACATTTTTAAATGGTGCAAATGACCAAAAAACGTATTTTGAGCCACTTTTTGAATGCACTGGCTCATCAGCTGGATCATACAAAGATCCATCAGACAACTCCCCTGGAGTATCGGACTAACATTGTGTACACATCCGCCGACAATATCGTTCAAATGACTAGCAATTTTGCGCTTCCTGTTCAATTTCTGACTGTCAAATGAAGTAATGAACCAAGAATTTCTCGAAAATAACCACTCTTTAAAGTAAATGATATCAATTGCCCCGTTTTTATTTGAATTCCGCTATATTATTGTGATAATCTTAATTTCTTTTTTAACATTTTCTTTTTTAAATTTTTTTTTTCGGGGCACTGTTTCCCGATATACCGAACCGGGTCCCGATTGAAACGGTCGGTAACCGGTGTGATCGACCGAACCGACTCAGCCTTAGTAAGTAAGTCCCGTAACTGTCACCTGAATCCTGTAGGGCATAACAAAAACATCCATAAATATAAAAAGAGGACAATTCTCACTTTTTTGGCTTTGCCGATGCAATTTAATTTGTCCTCTTTAACAACCTTTGCCATTGGATATCCTTGTTTTTTAGGACGATCACCATTTGCGAGCTTGCGCTTCTACTAGTTCTACTGATAATTTAGTACTAGTTGCCAGATCGGGCAAACAAACTGTGCTATTTATGAAATTTGACTTGCCCGACATCAATTTTTACTTGCCCCAGCCCCAGGCTCAGGGGCCAGGCAATTTGATTTTGAATAGGGCAAGTGGCTAGTGTCAAGCTCCGAGTCGACATTGTGAAATACAAATGTATGAATGAAAAAAATCACAAAAAACAAAAAGCATGAATTTCTCTTGAAATTTAAATTCTTGATTGCTTAAACTAAAGTTACAGAAGGTAATGTTTGCTTTTTATGTGAAGTTTTGTAAGCAACATTTTGTTGATGTAACTAATATTTGGCCATACAGAACAATTTATATGTTCAAGCCCACTATAAAACAATCAACTAATTTATGAGGAACTTTCATTATGGTGCTTATAAAATGTCACTTTCGGCTTATTTACATGGACTGCTGCCATAGTGATATTTAACAAAATGCGATATTGCTATCAAGCAGCTGCGTGCACGAAGCATCATGCCGCAAACGATCCCAACCCTTATTTTGCTGATCCACCTACGTGCTCACACTGTATGATATCAGCAATATACACAAAGTAGCTGCGCACAAAAACATCAAACAATTGTGATGCCGAAGTATACAATATATTGCGTACATAATTAGCGAACGAAAGTGCGATTAAAACAATAAAACCGAAGAGAAATATAAAATGTAATAATCAAATGCCTCACCAATTAAGCCACATGTATGTCGTAGGTACGGAGCAAAAGATGACGAAACAAGTATTTCCCACCTTTGTTTATTTCACAAACGTGCAAAGTATACACGTCAAAGACAGCGATGAGACACGCACACGTAAATTGGGCATTTATTATTGGCAATATTGCATTTCGCAATTTCATATAGGGATTTCACTGGTGTTCATATAGACATCTCGCCCTATAATAACTCTCCCATTTGAGAGGCGAAGACTATTATGTTTGGATGGTGGCGTACAGTGTTATTATTTGATCAGATAATATTTATGTGAAACAGTACAAATTTAGTATATTATATGAGTTAATGGATTATTTATTTACCACAACACGTCCCAGTGGCTGTATCCATCAAGATTATAAACATTACTCAACACAATGGGAGGACGGATAGATATCAGAAACTAGTTTGGAAAACCCCAGTGACGTAGCTATACAGAGTATCAGAGGAATGGGTGGCACACCAATAATTAGACAAAACAATAATAAACATAAGTGTTAAAATTATTCAAAATTACAAATTACCTAAAGTGTGCCGCCAATCAATTCACGTGCTCCCACCAACAAGAGTCCAATTTGCATTTAGCTTATATGTTTATTATTAAGTTGCATTTATGTAATTTGTATATGTATATTATTATTTCTCAGAAGAAAAACAAAATGAAGACATTGCCGGCTTAATGCAGTGCACAAAGAAGCAAATATAAATACAGCCAGTTCACACTACACAATAAACCACTGAAGGAAATGAAAAGGGGCCCATCCAGCATTGTCCAGCACAAGACGGAATCGTTGAAAAAAATGTTTTTTACCCCAAAACAGATTAACAACTGGTAAGTAAACCTAGTTGTAAACTTAAAACAAACCAACAAATATCAAACAATGACAATGACAATTATCTCAGCCGAATAAGGATTAATCCAAATTTGGTATAAGATTTAACCTAAATAAAAATAAATAAAAATAGTTAAATATTGCATACATAATTAAATAATAAATGAAATCCTGACATGTACTTTTTGAAAAGCTAACTTCCTCTCTAAGCACTTTTGACACTACTTATCATGTAATCTTGTCTTGTCTATGGATTCTTTCAATTCAGAAAACAAGAACAACGCAAGAGGCCGAGCTGCGAGCTGGTCAACTGGGCGAAATGTTCAATGGGTAGTAGGTCGCGTCGGTCGTAGACAAAAACGAAGAGGCGGAGCTGAGCTAACTCGAGCTGGAGTAAAATGATCCTCTTTTCCATATTTTTAACTTCTTATCAATAATATTGTTAGCATAATGTCACACCGACGTGTACCCCGTGTGCTCAATTTGTCTCAGCTTATTAAACGCCTTCACGCTTCATTATCAAGGCCCCCCACCGCCTCGACAAAGTTTCCGTTTTCCTCGTCGGCTGGGTCAGGGGGTGGGTTGGCGAGATGCCAGGCCGACACTCACGGGCAAGACAGCCAGCAGCCGCCCGCTGACGGCAGCAGAAGACAGAAGTTGATCATTCTTGGAACAGGTTGGGGCAGTTATAGCGTATTGAAGAATATTGACAAGTCACTTTATGATGTAGGGGTTGTAAGCCCCAGAAATCACTTTCTCTTCACACCTCTCTTGACAAGTACAACAGTTGGAACTCTGGAATTCAGGTGTGTGAATGTGATTGTGTTGTTATTGATTTGACTACTAGTACTACATTATATTTATAACATATTTTTGTTCATGTTCATCATCACAATCATTATTTTAATTACCTTGTTAAATTATATAAATTTAAAAAGTTAATAAATATAAGTTATCTCAATATCAATTTGAAAATGTATTTTTTATCAATGTCTGTTTGTAATTGTATAAAATGTAAATACTTCAAATATAGTGAAAAGGGGACGAATATGATTATGATGAGGTTAAAGTGAAACCAGTAAAGTGTCTAACTCTACGAAAATTACTTGGAGCTTACACATTTCTCTTCTACCGTGATGTTTGGCTTAAATGGTAAGAGAAGAATAAAATAGGGTTAGATTTTTTTGAAATGCCCCTTTAGTATGACGATATCTATCATTGATAATCATTCAGCTCAAGAGCGTTAATGAACGGTCATAAACCTCATACACGCGGTTATACAGTAATTTGTTGTAAAAGCAAATTTTCACTTTTTTACCCAGGAAAGAAGTGTTTTCAATTAAACTTTCACACATCATTCGGACATATCTTACAATGATTTTGGTATAGGATTGAAGTCTCAAATGTCATTTGGGGCAATATCTGACACTTTACAGCCTGTGCACCTTTAAGGAACAAGGGCACAACAGGAGAGATAAAGATGGCATGGAATAAGAGTAAAACAAAGAAAGAATGGGAATGCGAAGGAAGCATGAAGATGGATAATGATAGAGAAAGAGCTGGTACTGGTCGGAGGCACTCTAACACCTATGTCATAGGCAGGCTGCTGTAAATAAGTTTGGGAGACTTGCCAAAATCATAACAACATTTCTAGCTAAAATCTCGCCAATTAATCAAACTTAACATGATGGGAGGTTAGAATTGAAAATAATTTCAAACTTACATGAGCCTTTGAATGTCAGAAGCACTTTAAATTCCAGTTTTGAAATATCTGATCTATGACTTGAAACACAAATCCTTGTTTAGAGCTTTCTGGCTGTGCTGCACTCTACCACAAGTTTCCCCTTGACTTGCAGGGGTTGGTCGGAGGCTATTGCAGTAGACACAGAAAATAAGGTTCTGTTTACCATTGTGTAATATTGCTGTGTCACTGACTCACTGTTAGTCTAGTGGGATTTCTGGAAAATGTGCATGTTGGCACATCTAGTAAAGTAAATGGTCCCAGTTGGACCATTTACACGCAATATATGCTAATACGCTGGAGATAAGTATACCGCCCATTCGTACACTGTACCGTTCAACAGGTGAACGCTATGTTTTAGGACGCATCGGTAAGGAAAACGGACGGGAAATAATCATTATTTTTCTACATTTTGCGGTCTTCAAAACAACAGAGTCGGTAATTATTATCAAAGTATATGAATTGTGGATCACACAACCGAAAGTTTTTTTGCATTTGCTGGTAAATGGAGGGAGAAATCGGCCGACAAAAAATGTGTTTGTGTTGGATAGTGCAGCAGGCGGAAGAGGTTGATCTCCGCACAACGCTATTGTAATGTACCTATGTGTGCATGTTGGGAGCATTTGGGGGTAAATGTTGGGAACCAAGCTATTTCACATAATTTGGGGGTGCTAGGGTTAGCCTAGGCTAACAACTTTGATATGTACATAAAAAATAAAAACACAATAACGAAACTACTGGAAATTACTGAAATGCAACTTGGAAAAGGTAAGTTTTCAGAATAATCTTAAACGATTCTAAGGATGTAATGTTTCTAATGTGTTGGGGGAGCTCATTCCAGAGTGAAGGACCCGCATGTGCGAAAGCCCTGTCCCCCATTATGTTTTTGCTTGGTGGGATAGAAAGTAAGCCAGACTGAGAGGATCAGAGGGGTCGTGTAGGGTTGTATTGTTTTATCAAAGAAGCATTGTAGCTAGGGGCAGAACCATGAATACAGAGAAAAAATAATTATATTAGCAAAATCTTAAATGTAATGCATTGAGCAATTGGTAGCCAATGGAGTGTCTGTAGTACAGGAGTAATGTAAGTGTAACTATGCGGGCTGCTGTGTTTAGTAGTTTTTGTAATTGTGTGAGTTGGGACTGGGGCAACTGATAAACCAGGGCATTACCAAAATCTAAATGAGAAGAAATGAGTGCGTGGACAATTTTGTTTGTATCTACCATGTCAAGTATTTGCGAATAAAGCCTAAATTACGTAGCTGGTACCAGACAGACGTACATACACTAGATATTTGTATTGACATTAACATATTGGAATCAAACATTACTCCAAGATTTCTACAAGAACTAGACAATGGAATTTCAGTATCACCCATCGTCATTGATGTTACATTATGTAATTGTGCCTTGGAACCAAAAAGTATGAACTCAGATTTGGCATTATTCAATTTCAAAGAATGCAGACTCATCCAATCTTGTACATCAATAATACAAAGAGAGGATGGTAAAGATGAAACCCACTAGGTGGCCGTCACTGGCTGTGGCCATCTGAAGGGGCTGATGCCACATGTTGTCATAGACAGCAGTTTGGTCGACCACGATGGCGCATTCTTGTGGCCTCTCTCGAAACTGGTCTAAGGTTGAACTTATTCCAATATTTTACTTTCAAAATGGGTAAATGCATTGCTCCCGTGTATAATGTTGCACAGTAAGTTACAGAAAATATCTATTTTATACGACTTTTCTGTCATGGCTGACACTAATTTGAATATTTATGCATCGTTTTTTTCCACTAAATACATCCAATTTATCTTATTTATGTTCCTTTTGATAGAAAACAATTATAGACGGCTAATTTGCAGGTTTTGCTCGCCTGGTTGGAAAGTAATTAAAAAAACATGTTTTACAAGTTTTAAAAAGTGACATTTAGGTGGCCATTTTGTTTATGCAAATTAGATGGTCAGGTCAAATACTCAAAATTTTGCTTGGGAACCGGGCTAATCAGACTAAAATTGAGTGGAAAAAAATGGTTCCAAACTTTTACCCCAAAATGCTACTAGGGTCTTATAAAGAGCTCTTTTTTCAGAAATCCGTCTAGACTATGTGACATTGCATAAACCATGACTTGACTTTTGATATCCTCATTGTTTTTGTCACGCATGTGTGTGCTCGGATGTATTTGTTAAGCACAGTATCATACTGAATACATACTGAGTATCATACTGAATACATACCGAGTATGTATTTCTTATTCTTATTTTCCCTTTTTTATGCTAACTGGGCGAAATGTTCAAAAGCTAGTAAGTCGCGTCGGTCTTAGACAAAACAGAAGTCGAAGAGTTGATCGCTTGAGCTGGAGTAAACTAAAATGCTCCTCTTTTCCATATTTTTAGCTTCTTATCAATTATTTTTGGCATAATGTCACAACGGCATGTGCTCAATTTGTCTCGGTTTATTAAACGCCTTCATGCTTCATTATCAAGGCCCCCCACCGCCTCAGCAAATTATACGTTTTCCTCGTCAGCTGGGTCAGGGGGTGGGCTGGCGAGATGCCAGGCCGACACTCACGGGCAAGACAGCCAGCAGCCGCCCGATGAAGGCAGCAGAAGACAGAAGTTGATCATTCTTGGAACAGGTTGGGGCAGCTATAGCGTATTGAAGAATATTGACAAGTCACTCTATCATGTTGTGGTTGTAAGCCCCAGAAACCACTTTCTCTTCACACCTCTCTTGGCAGGTACAACAGTTGGTACTCATGAATTCAGGTGCGTGAATGTGATTTTTTGTTATTGATTTGACAACAAATGTGTTAAAGTGATACCTGTAAAGTGTCATATATTGCACAAATGACATTTGAGACTTCAATCCTATATCAATATCATTGTAAAATACAATTGAAAGATTTGTGAAAGTTTGAAAGAAAACAAACACTGTTTACATAGTAAAAAAACAAATATTGAGTCCATATTTTATCACCGAATACTGATGGCCTGCCGTAGATTTGTTGCAGTAATAATCATCCGTTTGATCTTGACGATATCCGATCCCGTGTATACAGATGGTATGGAATTCATGGAATTTGCGCGCGCTCGGCTCAATGTGTCGGGTCGGGAAGGTTTCCCACGTGCGCTGGCCGGACGTGTTCAGCTACAGCAATTGTACTTTTTATCAAAAGCGTTTGTAACGCTTTTGAAATAATGATGTTCAATGATAAATATCTTCATAATAAAGGGGCATTTTACAAAATCTAACCCTATTTTATTCTTCTCTTACCATAAGCCAAACAACACGGTAGAAGAGAAATGTGGAAGCTCCAAGTAATTTTCAAGGAGTTAGACACTATACTGGTTTCACTTTAAACTTTAGCATGCTGCCTGCTTGATGCTGCGCAGCTATAATGTCTTTTCATTTTTGCTAATTTGAATGTCTAATAGGATTTTTTTTCTTAACTTTGCACATGTGTTATTATAAGTGAAGAGATTTAAATAGAGTTTGATAGTGGTAACTGGTAAAGTCCATATTTCAAAAGTGTTCCTTTCTCTGAACAGTCTTTATTCAGGATGAGCTGCATGCTGTTCATGCCTTCCAGTGTTTATTTATTTACAATATAATCATATATATATAGCTTTATCAAATATTTTTTCTCTAGTCAGTCATTATTTGTCTTTGTACATGACTGGTGGTGTATTTATTAGTATTTTTTTTTGTTAGGCTACTGCTTGTATCTTCTGTGAATTATGCCAAAATATGGCTTGGAGTTGGTTTATTTGATCTAGTACTTTGATAACTAACTTAAAGATAACGTTGAGTATTGGTCAAACTTAACTTAGTAACCAAAACCTGCACGATTACGGTACAAACTAATAGTTATTACTTCACCATGCTCGAAAAGTATACACAATTACAAACCACAAAATAAAACCCCTGTTATCATTCAAAAAGAGCCGTTACAACTCGAAGTGTCAAATTAACTCTAGAGAACGCCAGCGCGAAGAACTAGCATTCTAGGTCCTAATACGGGACTGTAGTGCAGTGCGCGGTAATAGTACGTGTAGTATGTACATGTATTGCAAGCCCCGTTTGTTCGCCTTTCGTTTCGGAGTCGCGCTAACACACGGAGACAAGTCCATGAGGCACATATATCACTGCTTTTTTGCGGAATGGAGGGAAAAATCATAATCTTAATCCACCTGATAATTGGATCACATATTGGAGAGTGAATTGCTGGTAAGTACCGTATCATATGTATAGTTTTAAGCACAATTAGCGTGCACAAAAATATTTAGTTTCAGTTCTCTATCAGGAGGACCTAGATCGCTAGCGACTTGCGCTAGCGTTCTCTAAAAAGTGATACCCGGGCGTCAAACACTTTTATATAATATTTTGAAAGCAAATTTCACAACAATGAGAGCATTTTTAATGGAAATTATTATTAATTCCCATGTTTTTTTTTGATGATCTTTCATATCGAATTGAAATCAACCAAATCCGTTACAATTTATTTGGGGGGGCACTTTGGAAATTACCAATACTCAACGTTACCTTTAATTAGTCTGTAAATGTCTTGACTCTTGATTGTTTTGATGCTAATTTGATAGCCTTAATAATTCTTATTTCAATTATTCAGTTTTCCACGTTTCTAAAAAATTCAGGGGGAGAATCCAGAAAAAAACATGCCCTAAATACTAACTGAACAACTCAAAGGTCTAAAAAAAGACACAAAAAAGGGTCAGCATATAAGGTAAAAAAAAACTTTTAAAAAGTACATTTATTTAGCGGTCTCGGTCTCGGTCTCGGTCTCGGTCTCGGTCTCGGTCACAGAATGGCTTGGTCTCGGTCTCGGAATGTCTTGGTCTCGGTCTCGTATAGTCATGTTTCGGTTTCGTAATGGCTTGGTCTCGGCCTCGGTCTCGGTCTCAGATAGTCATGTTTCGGTCTCGGTCTCTGTATCGGATAGTCATGTCTCGGTCTCGGAATGGCTTGGTCTCTGTCTCGATCAGTCATGTCTCAGTCTCGGTCTCGGTCTCGGATCTAGTCATGTCTCAGTCTCGTCTCGGCCTCGGCTGAACCAGCCTCGGATACAACACTGCTGTCTACCAAATGTTGTGTAATATTGCTATGTCACTATGTGACATTGCATAAACCATGACTTGACCTTTGATATCCTCATTGCTTTGGTCTATTGCCAGTTTACCTCATGCGTGTGTGTGCTCAGATTTATTTGTTAAGCACAGTATCATACCAAGGAGGTACTAGGCCTCCTAGTACCTCCTTGATAATACTAAATACATACTGAGTATCATACTGAATACATACTGAGTATGTATTCTTATTTTCCCTTTTTATGCTAACTGGGCGAAATGTTCAAAAGCTAGTAAGTCGCGTCGGTCGTAGACAAAACAGAAGTCGAAGAGGTGAAGCTTGAGCTGCATGGAGTAAACTAAATTGCTCGTCTTTTCCATATTTTTAGCTTCTTATCAATTATTTTTGGCATAATGTCACAACGGCGTGTGCTCAATTTGTCTCAGTTTATTAAACGCCTTCACGCTTCATTATCAAGGCCCCCAACCGCCTCGGCAAAGTATACGTTTTCCTCGTCGGCTGGGTCAGGGGGTGGGCTGGCGAGATGCCAGGCCGACACTCGCGGGCAAGACAGCCAGCAGCCGCCCGCTGACGGCAGCAGAAGACAGAAGTTGATCATTCTTGGAACAGGTTGGGGCAGTTGTAGCGTATTGAAGAATATTGACAAGTCACTTTATGATGTAGGGGTTGTAAGCCCCAGAAATCACTTTCTCTTCACACCTCTCTTGGCCAGTACAACAGTTGGTACTCTGGAATTCAGGTGTGTGAATGTGATTTAATTTTGTTGAACTTGATTTGACTATACTACATTATATAACATATTTGTGTTCAGCATGTTCATCATCACAATCTAGCCTAAGAAGACGTAAGTCGTAAGGTATAGACATTTACATTGATATTTGGACTTCTTTTTTAACATGTTAAAAAAAAAGAGTCCAAATATGAATGTAAATGTCTCTACCTTACATCTTCTTATGCTAATCACAATAATTCAATTACCTTGTTAAATTATATAAATTTAAAAAGTAAAGTTATCTCAATATCAATTTAAAAATGTATTTTTTAAATCAATGTGTGTTTGTAATTGTATAAAATGTAAATGCTTCAAATATAGTGAAAAGGGGACGAATGTGATGAGGTTAAAGTGAAACCAGTAAAGACGTCTTAACTCTACGAAAATTACTTGGAGCTTCCACATTTCTCTTCTACCGTGTTGTTTGGCTTATGGTAAGAGAATAATGAAGTAGGGTTAGATTTGTTTAAATGCCCCTTTAGTATGACGATATCTATCATTGATAATCATTCAGCTCAAGAGCGTTAATGAACGGTCATAAACCTACAGTAATTTGATATGAAAGCTGATGCAAAGTTTCACTTTTTTACCCAGGAAAGCAGTGTTCTTTTTCAATTAAACTTTCACACATCATTCGGACATATCTTACAATGATTTTGGTATAGGATTGAAGTCTCAAATGTCATTTGGGGCAATATCTGACACTTTACAGCCTGTGCACCTTTAAGGAACAAGGGCACAACAGGAGAGATAAAGATGGCATGGAGTAAGAGTAGAACAAAGAAAGAATGGGAATGAGAAGGAAGCATGAAGATGGATAATGAAAGAGAAAGAGGTGGTACTGGTCGGAGGCACTACTATGTCATAGGCAGGCTGCAGTAAATAAGTTTGTGAGACTTGCCAAAATCATAAAAACATTTCTAGCTAAAATCTCGCCAATTAATCAAACTTAACATGATGGGAGGTTAGAATTGAAAATAATTTCAAACTTACATGAGCCTTTGAATGTCAGAAGCACTTTAAATTCCAGTTTTGAAATATCTGATCTATGACTTGAAACACGAATCCTTGTTTAGAGCTTTCTGGCTGTGATGCACTCTACCACACGTTTAGAACAGTTGTTTACATGTTTAGGCTTGTCTGCCAGCCATTTTTATCAAAAGGCTGAAGGGATTAAGGGATTTGTGTCACTCTGAGAGTGCTTTTACACGTCTCTTTTTTGGTGATTGCATTCACGATTGGAGTAATTTTCACTCCAATCACGGTATTTTTTACCGTGTGAACACAAAATAGAATCACGAATCGCAAAATTGAATCGTGGTCCAGAGGTGTTTTCTAATCATGATTCATTCAAATCACAGTGCGAATCGGAAGTGTAAACGGCTTGACCTCCAAAACATGATTTGGGAGGCGGAGCTTACGTGACCTTACATGCACTTCTGCTGATAAACCGGGCGTTCTTCGCTTTGAATGCAGTCGTGCAGTGTAGTACTAGTGGTCTCCTTGTTTGATTGACAGGTACGTCTCCAGTCACAAAGAGTCAATTCAAAGCAAAGACTGCACCTGCAGGGCAATTTGACTTCTCTCTTTGAAACCAGCAGTGTCTGAACTAAATAGAAGATTGAAAAGACACAATGTCAAAGGCATGCTGTCTTATTCATAGGCAGCCATAACATCAATAGTTAAGAAGCACATTTATTTAAATTTGTATGAAAATACTATTTTGAGGCTAGGAAGAAAGGGAATTCCCCTAATTAAACTTTGACATTGAGGGCAGCTTTGAATTTGGTCTCCTTGCATGGTAAAGGAGCAAGGGGCTAATGCAGCATATCAATGCATTCCCCTTGACTTGCAGGGGTTGGTCGGAGGCTATTGCAGTAGACACAGAAAACAAGGTTATGTCTACCATTGTGTAATATTGCTGTGTCACTGACTCACTGTTAGTCTAGTGGGATTTCTGGAAAATGTGCATGTTGGCACATCTAAATGGTCCCAGTTGGACCATTTACACGCAATATATGCTAATACGCTGGAGATAAGCATACCACCCATTCTTACACTGTACCGTTCAACAGGTGAACGCTATGTTTTAGGACGCATCGGTAAGGAAAACGGACGGGAAATAATCATTATTTTTCTACATTTTGCGGTCTTCAAAACAACAGAGTCGGTAATTATTATCAAAGTATATGAATTGTGGATCACACAACCGAAAGTTTTTTTGCATTTGCTGGTAAATGGAGGGAGAAATCGGCCGACAAAAAATGTGTTTGTGTTGGATAGTGCAGCAGGCGGAAGAGGTTGATCTCCGCACAACGCTATTGTAATGTACCTATGTGTGCATGTTGGGAGCATTTGGGGGTAAAAGTTGGGAACCAAGCTATTTCACATAATTTGGGGGTGCTGAATTCGATTAGCCTAGTTCCCAAGCGAAATTCTGAGTTTTTTACCATCTAATTTGCATAAACAAAATGGCCACCAAAATGAAGCATTTTAAAACTTGTAAAACATGTTTATTGAATAACTTTGCAACCAGGCAAGCACATCTTTCAAATCAAATGTCTAGAATAATGATTCCTATCAATAGGAACATAAATATGATAACTCTGATGTATTTAATAGTAGAAAAGAAGACGCATAAATATGCAAATTAATGGCAGCCATTACAGAATAGTCATACAAATCGGGTTATTTGGGGGCAATTTAGGCCAATTGAATATAAAACTAATAATCAGTGTCTTAAACATTCCTGCGAGTCAAATAATGAATGAGAGCGTTTAATTGAATCATCAGTTGTATAATTTACTCATATAACATTACAAAATATAATTAGCATATTCAAAATGGCCTCCGATTGATACTATTTTGACCATTTGAGCTTATTAACAAAATGTGTTTATTATAACTCGGCAACTAGGCAAATAAAACATACAAATGTGATTTGTATATATCCATGTTTTCGATGAGGGATGTCAAAAAGATGATTCTGATGAATTTAGTGACATGCACGACTTATGAATAAATATGCAAATTAGTGGCCACCATTAGGCCTACAGACAAATTGTACAAAATGAGTTTTATTTCGTAATTAGGCCTAAAAACTATAAAAACAAATAAACAGTGTCTAAACCCAATTTTGGAAGTCTAATAATTGATCAAATCAGGTTACTTATTAAATCCTAAGTAGTAGTAATAATAATAATAAAGAAGTCTTCTAATGCGCCAATTCCACCTTTTTCAAGGTGCTCAGGGCGCAGTTAACTCATCTTTACAAACAAAAAGAGAAGGGAAAACAAAAAACATGAACATTTGAAACAGTATGAACAACTTTGATATGTACATAAAAATATAAAAACACAATAACGAAACTACTGGAAATTACTGAAATGCAACTTGGAAAAGGTAAGTTTTCAGAATAATCTTAAACGATTCTAAGGATGTAATGTTTCTAATGTGTTGGGGGAGCTCATTCCAGAGTGAAGGACTCGCATGTGCGAAAGCCCTGTCCCCCCATTATGTTTTTGCTTGGTGGGATAGAAAGTAAGCCAGACTGAGAGGATCAGAGGGGTCGTGTAGGGTTGTATTGTTTTATCAAAGAAGCATTGTAGCTAGGGGCAGAACCATGAATACAGTGAAAAATAATTATATTAGCAAAATCTTAAATGTAATGCATTGAGCAATTGGTAGCCAATGGAGTGTCTTTAGTACAGGAGTAATGTAAGTGTAACTATGCGGGCTGCTGTGTTTTGTAGTTTTTGTAATTGTGTGAGTTGGGACTGGGGCAACTGATAAACCAGGGCATTACCAAAATCTAAACGAGAAGAAATGAGTGCGTGGACAATTTTGTTTGTATCTACCATGTCAAGTATTTGCGAATAAAGCCTAAATTACGTAGCTGGTACCAGACAGACGTACATACACTAGATATTTGTATTGACATTAACATATTGGAATCAAACATTACTCCAAGATTTCTACAAGAACTAGACAATGGAATTTCAGTATCACCCATCGTCATTGATGTTACATTATGTAATTGTGCCTTGGAACCAAAAAGTATGAACTCAGATTTGGCATTATTCAATTTCAAAGAATGCAGACTCATCCAATCTTGTACATCAATAGTACAAAGAGAGGATGGTAAAGATGAAACCCACTAGGTGGCCGTCACTGGCTGGGGCCATCTGAAGGGGCTGATGCCACATGTTGTCATAGACAGCAGTTTGGTCGACCACGATGGCGCATTCTTGTGGCCTCTCTCGAAACTGGTCTAAGGTTGAACTTATTCCAATATTTTACTTTCAAAATGGGTAAATGCATTGCTCCCGTGTATAATGTTGCACAGTAAGTTACAGAAAATATCTATTTCATACGACTTTTCTGTCATGGCTGACACTAATTTAAATATTTATGCATCTCTTTTTCCACTAAATACATCCAATTTATCTTATTTATGTTCCTTTTGATAGAAAACAATTATAGACGGCTAATTTGCAGGTTTTGCTCGCCTGGTTGGAAAGTAATTAAAAAAACATGTTTTACAAGTTTTAAAAAGTGACATTTAGGTGGCCATTTTGTTTATGCAAATTAGATGGTCAGGTCAAATACTCAAAATTTTGCTTGGGAACCGGGCTAATCAGACTCAAATTGAGTGGGAAAAAAATGGTTCCAAACTTTTACCCCAAAATGCTACTAGGGTCTTATAAAGAGCTCTTTTTTCAGAAATCCGTCTAGACTATGTGACATTGCATAAACCATGACTTGACTTTTGATATCCTCATTGTTTTTGTCACGCATGTGTGTGCTCGGATGTATTTGTTAAGCACAGTATCATACTGAATACATACCGAGTATCATACTGAATACATACCGAGTATGTATTTCTTATTCTTATTTTCCCTTTTTTATGCTAACTGGGCGAAATGTTCAAAAGCTAGTAAGTCGCGTCGGTCTTAGACAAAACAGAAGTCGAAGAGTTGATCGCTTGAGCTGCACGGAGTAAACTAAAATGCTCGTCTTTTCCATATTTTTAGCTTCTTATCAATTATTTTTGGCATAATGTCACAACGGCGTGTGCTCAATTTGTCTCAGTTTATTAAACGCCTTCATGCTTCATTATCAAGGCCCCCCACCGCCTCAGCAAATTATACGTTTTCCTCGTCAGCTGGGTCAGGGGGTGGGTTGGCGAGATGCCAGGCCGACACTCCCGGGCAAGACGGCCAGAAGCCGCCCGATGACGGCAGCAGAAGACAGAAGTTGATCATTCTTGGAACAGGTTGGGGCAGTTATAGTGTATTGAAGAATATTGACAAGTCACTTTATGATGTAGTGGTTGTAAGCCCCAGAAACCACTTTCTCTTCACACCTCTCTTGGCAGGTACAACAGTTGGTACTCATGAATTCAGGTGCGTGAATGTGATTTTTTGTTATTGATTTGTCAACAAATGTGTTAAAGTGATAAGGTCTGTAAAGTGTCAGATATTGCACAAAATGACATTTGAGACTTCAATCCTATATCAATATCATTGTAAAATACAATTGAAAGCTTTGTGAAAGTTTGAAAGAAAACGAACACTGTTTACCTATTAAAAAAACAAATATTGAGTCCATATTTTATCACCGAATAACGATGGCCTGCCGTAGATTTGTCGCAGTAATAATCATCCGTTTGATCTTGACGATATCCGATCCCGTGTATACAGATGGTACGGAATTCATGGAATTTGCGCGCGCTCGGCTCAATGTGTCGGGTCGGGAAGGTTTCCCACGTGCGCTGGCCGGACGTGTTCAGCTACAGCAATTGTACTTTTTATCAAAAGCGTTATCAAGCGTTCTTGCATCTTTTTCTCCTCGCAGCTCCTCTTCATGGTAACTGCTTTCTTATCTTTGTACTCCTCATACTTGCCAGTCCTCTTCAAGTTCACTATTGATTTTGCTTCATGACCTACAGATAGAAAAATAAATAAAAACAAAATATAATGTATTCATGAACTAAAAGATAGGCAAGTAGTAATTAATTAAGATGAACATTTTCTGCATCATATTGCAGAGTAGAATACTTGAATGAGTGTTGGAAAGTTCCCACATGACACAAACAAATGAGATAAAACAATTGTTACAAATATAGTATACCTGTAAAAATATTTCAGTCACAAAATTGGTTTTAAGATTCTTGTTGTATCCCTTAGAAGTTTTCACTAAATTAAAATACTACTTTTTGCAAGTGCTTCATCACTAAAGATGTTTTTTTTACATACAAGTTTCTATGGCAACCGACATGGCTAATCATAATGCACCCCTAAAAACGCACAAACATAAACATCTCTGGACAGTGTAATTACATTAAATATACACTTGTAAGTTTATGTAATCCATTACAATATATTTGTTTTATATCAATATATTAGTTTTCACTGTAAATACAATATATATCATTATCATTAATCAGTGTAAGCTGTACACAGTGTATTCAGTACAACAAAATACCTTGATATAAATGATAATTAAGATTATAATTACTACAATAATTCAACTTACCAAAGACAGGTCGCTGCTCGTCAAAGTAGAGTCAACTATATTTTCCAATGACTACTTTCCAGGAGAAAGATTTATGAGGAGTTTACACTAAAATACTGCTCGCGCTGAACATCAGATACTGCACATGTTCTTGTATAGAGCATAGATATGAGATGCTGCACACATGGGATGCTGCACATGGTTGAATAACTCACATTACTTTTAAAAAATTGATCATCCATTGTTCTAAAGTGGCCTCTTTTGTCTTACTTTACATATCCTTTCACTCACTTTTGATTAGGGCCAGCTTATAAGTGTCTCTTTCACTGTTGTTATGGTTAGTAACGTTACACTCTGTATCATAGACTGGTTAGTAACGTTACATGGTTAGTAACATTACAGATTTTGACTGCTTATAATTAATACATCATATAATATTTGTAAAATTTGTTCCTTAATTTTGATAGAGCATTGCCTGGAAGAGAAAAAAAAAAAAGTAGGAATATTATAAGGCATTGCATTCTCTCTATAGAAAAATAAATCCATGTTTTGGTTAGTAACGTTACATGGCATACCAATGGTTTTTAATTTCACTCACTGTTGGCATAAGCAACTCAGATTCTGAATTTTGCATGATAAATCTATTAGAGCATTGTACTCACTAAATAAATATGATAAGTTTGTAAGGTTTTGTGTATTTTCATGCTCATAATGGCTTAATCAACATTTTCTTAACTTACATTAGAAATAACACAGGAAAATATAACCAATATAAATTCGCTATTTTAACCCACTTTCACCACAGTCAAAGCAAAATAAATAACCTTTCCAGTAATTTTGATGTGTCTTTAATCATATACAACCAAAAAATGTAAGAAAAAGACACTTTGAAATTTTGGGGTCATGTCCACCTAATCATGGAATTGCCCACTTCAGTCATTATTTGTCTTTGTACATGACTGGTGGTGTATTTATTAGTATTTTTTTTTGTTAGGCTACTGCTTGTATCTTCTGTGAATTATGCCAAAATATGGCTTGGAGTTGGTTTATTTGATCTAGTACTTTGATAACTAACTTAAAGGTAGTTCAGATTCGTCAAATGAGATGCGCGGCGCCATCTTGCATACGTGTTGCGCACGGTGCGTAATGCACGTTAGCTCAGTGTCATGCGGTGCGCGCAAACTAGCCCAGTTCAAAATGGCGACCCGCTATGTAGCATCCCCACGCTTGATGCCCTTTAAAGATAACGTTGAGTATTGGTCAAACTTAACTTTAGTAACCAAAACCTGCACGATTACGGTACAAACTAATAGTTATTACTTCACCATGCTCGAAAAGTATACACAATTACAAACCACAAAATAAAACCCCTGTTATCATTCAAAAAGAGCCGTTACAACTCGAAGTGTCAAATTAACTTTAGAGAATGCCAGCGCGAAGAACTAGCGTTCTAGGTCTTAATACGGGACTGTAGTGCAGTGCGCGGTAATAGTACGTGTAGTATGTACATGTATTGCAAGCCCCGTTTGTTCGCCTTTCGTTTCGGAGTCTCGCTAACACACGGAGAAAAGTCCATGAGGCACATATATCACTGCTTTTTTGCGGAATGGAGGGAAAAATCATAATCTTAATCCACCCGATAATTGGATCACATATTGGAGAGTGAATTGCTGGTAAGTACCGTATCATATGTATAGTTTTAAGCACAATTAGCGTGCACAAAAATATTTAGTTTCAGTTCTCTATCAGGAGGACCTAGATCGCTAGCGACTTGCGCTAGCGTTCTCTAAAAAGTGATACCCGGGGGTCAACCACTTTTATATAATATTTTGAAAGCAAATTTCACAACAATGAGAGCATTTTAATGGAAATTATTATTAATTCCCATGTTTTTTTTCGATAATCTTTCATATCGAATTGAAATCAACCAAATCCGTTACAATTTATTTGGGGGGGGCACTTTGGAAATTACCAATACTCAACGTTACCTTTAATTAGTCTGTAAATGTCTTGACTCTTGATTGTTTTGATGCTAATTTGATAGCCTTAATAATTCTTATTTCAATTATTCAGTTTTCCACATTTCTAAAAAATTCAGGGGGAGAATCCAGAAAAAAACATGCCCCAAATACTAACTGAACAACTCAAAGGTCTAAAAAAAGACACAAAAAAGGGTCAGCATATAAGGTTAAAAAAAACTTTTAAAAAGTACATTTATTTAGCGGTCTCGGTCTCGGTCTCAGAATGGCTTGGTCTCAGTCTCGGTCTCGGAATGGCTTGGTCTCGGTCTCGGAATGTCTTGGTCTCGGTCTCGTATAGTCATGTTTCGGTTTCGTAATGGCTTGGTCTCGGCCTCGGTCTCGGTCTCAGATAGTCATGTTTCGGTCTCGGTCTCTGTATCGGATAGTCATGTCTCGGTCTCGGAATGGCTTGGTCTCTGTCTCGATCAGTCATGTCTCAGTCTCGGTCTCGGTCTCGGATCTAGTCATGTCTCAGTCTCGTCTCGGCCTCGGCTGAACCAGCCTCGGATACAACACTGCTGTCTACCAAATGTTGTGGAATATTGCTATGTCACTATGTGACATTGCATAAACCATGACTTGACCTTTGATATCCTCATTGCTTTGGTCTATTGCCAGTTTACCTCATGCGTGTGTGTGCTCAGATTTATTTGTTAAGCACAGTATCATACCAAGGAGGTACTAGGCCTCCTAGTACCTCCTTGATCATACTAAATACATACTGAGTATCATACTGAATACATACTGAGTATGTATTCTTATTTTCTTTTTTATGCTAACTGGGCGAAATGTTCAAAAGCTAGTAAGTCGCGTCGGTCGTAGACAAAACAGAAGTCGAAGAGGTGAAGCTTGAGCTGCATGGAGTAAACTAAATTGCTCGTCTTTACCATATTTTTAGCTTCTTATCAATTATTGTTGGCATAATGTCACAACGGCGTGTGCTCAATTTGTCTCAGTTTATTAAACGCCTTCGCGCTTCATTATCAAGGCCCCCCACCGCCTCTGCAAAGTATACGTTTTCCTCGTCGGCTGGGTCAGGGGGTGGGCTGGCGAGATGCCAGGCCGACACTCGCGGGCAAGACAGCCAGCAGCCGCCCGCTGACGGCAGCAGAAGACAGAAGTTGATCATTCTTGGAACAGGTTGGGGCAGTTGTAGCGTATTGAAGAATATTGACAAGTCACTTTATGATGTAGTGGTTGTAAGCCCCAGAAACCACTTTCTCTTCACACCTCTCTTGGCAAGTACAACAGTTGGTACTCTCGAATTCAGGTGCGTCAATGTGATTTTTAGGTGATACGTATATTATACGTATCAGCTATTGATTTCGTCAAGATATTTATTTATTATTTATTTATTTATTCTTCCCATCAATTTTGTTGATTACCAAAAATATCTTTATTGGCCAAACTAATTGATTAGTATTGTTTAAAGGGATAGGGATACAGTTTGGGTCAAACTGAATTTTATTAAACAAAACCTGCATCATTACATTACAAACCAATAGTTATAACTCGAAAGGAATACAAAATTACAAATGACTTAGTAAAGATCCTGTTATCATTCAAAAAGATCCGTTAAAACTTAAGAGGGCGCTCTGTAAACACTCATCGGTTTCAACCATTTTGAATAAAATATTGTGCATGTGATGTTTTGTTGAAATAGTGAATAGATAGAGAGATAATCAACAATTATTAAAAAACCTATTTTGTACCTTTGTGAAAAGAGGAAGCATTTAAAAAAAATTTTTTTTACGTCTGGTTCAAAATTATCGAATAAGTGTGGGGCCCCACATTTATTCCAAATGGCTATGTTTATGGATATTTCAGCCTTGTCTTAAACGATTTTGATCAAATAAAGTTTATTCTGTCATTAAAATATAATGCTCTTTCAAATTTTACACTCAGTTTTTCATTATCTCACAAAAAAATCATTTTATGTAGCGCCCTCTCTACCAAAACTCAACTTTCCCTTTAAATAGTATAACAAAGGGCTTGTTCGGAAAAATCTGAACTTTAGTATCCTTAAATTTAGAAATATCAGTTGAAACGTTTATTCATGCCGCTGACATTGGGCCTAAATTCACCGCCAGTTCAGCCCGTCTACGCCAACGTAGCTATACACTCGTTCGCGTGCGGAGCGCACATGGTGCAGCATTTGCCATATGTATTGCACGCAGCCGCGAACATGCAGGTCTAAATGTATCAATGCATTGATAGTTTTTATATCGAACATTTTATTGCTCAAATATTCAATTTCAACGCAGTTTTTGTCAAAATCTTGACATTAACAGATTTCACATGGTTGGTGATAAAAGCGTATTTTTAATTTTGTTTGTGTGGGGCATTTCCCAGTACTGTCATTTGGCTTTGAGGAACAAAGGAGAACATAAATAGGAGTTGAGAGAAAGATTGTGAGGGGGGGGGGGGGGGGGGGGGGTGCGGGGGCTTCAATATGTAGGAGATAAAGATTGCTATTAATTGGAATAAGTGTAAAACAAAGAAAGAATGGGTATGAGAAGGAAGCATGAAGATGGATAATGATAGAGAAATAGGTGGTACTGGTAGGGAATATGTGTCCGAATAAAGAAAGAGGAGTGATCAATGATGGAAATAAGAGAGAAAGATGGGGAGAGAAGCTGTCAATTTGATGGAGGTAAAGAGAATGATGTGAGGGAAAGATGGGAGGGGGGGGGGGGGGGGGTGCCACAGTGCAATAAAGTGATTGAAAACTTATTTGCTTAGTATTTCACATGTATGATTTCAACAAATTTGCACAGCTGGGTCAGTGAGTGAAGTATATCATCCCCATAATATATAATTGATGAACACCATGCACGATGGTTATTATATTTCTTTTGTTTTGTGTGATGTAGGAGCATCATTGAACCGGTTCGGAATACAGGCTTCAGGAAAACAGACCATTTTTATCTCTCGGAGGCTATTGCAGTTGACACAGAAAAAAAGGTAACTGTCTACCATTGTGTAATGTTGCTGTGTCACTGTGACATTGCATTTATACACACAATGAAGCATATACACACAATGAAACATATACATACAATGAAGCATATACACACACTGAAACATATACACACAATGAAGCATATATACACACAATGAACAATTAACTCTTCCTTATAGAGTACAGAAGCTATGACATCATACAAATTTATTTTTAGAATTGTCAAATTTGAACTTCATTTTCGGAAAGAGCATAACAAATAATGTCCAAATACCGAAAATCAATTGAATATGTTAAGTTATGAACCAGGGCACTATAACACTGATTGCCTATTGACAAAAAATTCATTCAGATGGGCATATCTCAGCCAATACTTATTCAATTGATTTTTGGTATTTGGACATTATTTGTTATGCTCTTTATGAAAATGAGGTTCAAATTTGAAAAATCTAAAAATAGATTTGTTATGACATCACACTTCACCACTCTATAGTTGCCCTGTATATTTTCCAGTTTGTTAAATCTATAAATGATAACTAAAATCTGACAGCAGCTGATTTCAAGTACGTATATAATGCAAAATGTCAAAAACAATTGAGCCTTATGAATCAATTATAATTTTTGTTTACAAGTTCCATGATTTATTCTGTAGGTTGTGAAGTGCCAAAGTGTGATTGACGACAGCAAACCTTATGAACTGAACTATGACAAACTAGTGATAGGAGTCGGGGCTGTCAGCAGCACCTTTGGAGTGCCTGGAGTCCGTGAACATGGATATTTCCTCAAGGTAAAGCCCAGCTCAAGTCAGTGTCATTAAAGGGTACCACCACCCAAAAATAATATTCTCATAAACCAAAGGTAACATCTTGAGTAGTCCATTCCACCAAACAAAATCAGAAAAATAGGTTTTCAGAAACAATATATAATTTGAGAAAAAGCATTACCATACTACAACATGTGTTCAGGGGTCTGCATTTGAAGTCTACCTTTTGTGTAGGACGAACGCATCGTCCGTAATTCTATTGTCTCCAAACGTGCGCGTAGGGAACCATGAAATAATAATGATTCCGTAATTAATTGTATTGTTAATCAAATTGTTTAAGTACACAACCCTTTGCAAAATGTTTGGCATCTATTTGATATCACACAACGGTACCAAAACATATAATTATGTGTTGTTCGTTGCCTGGTGGTCCCCTTTAATGAACAGTTAAACCTGTGCAAACTTTTGTTTTTATTATATGAGAGACTTAACAGAAGGAATAATCTCTGGACTTTTGAGCATGATTGGCCAAGAAATGGGAAAATGATGGCTCATGGGGACTCAAAAGTGAAATACA
The DNA here is from genome assembly GCA_037951105.1 of Echinarachnius parma. Taxonomy (NCBI): domain Eukaryota; kingdom Metazoa; phylum Echinodermata; class Echinoidea; order Clypeasteroida; family Echinarachniidae; genus Echinarachnius; species Echinarachnius parma. The sequence goes on along the minus strand of JBAMJV010000715.1, from coordinate 120,047 downwards.
CTCATGCAGATTTGCGGACAAATCCCTAAATGTTTTTTACGCACAAACAAATTCATACATTTTGTTCATATTCACAGTTTCCATTCCCCAAACTTACTATATATGTTGTGTATAAATGTATTCTACAAAAACAGATTTTGAACTCAAATGTAAAGGAAACATTTTTTTTTTATTTAGAAAATTGAAAAAATTGTTCCATCTGATTCAAATTAAATATTGAAACAGATACTAACATTATAGGCAATGTACCCTGATGTTTTTATAATGATGATTTATAAGGTTTGCCTCTCTTTTCCCCCTCGTCTTACACCTTTTGCAATGCAGGATATAAGTGATGCCCGAGCCATCAGAAATCGCATCCTTAGCAACATCGAGCTTGCCCAACATCCAGGCATCAGCGATGAGGAGAAGAAACGGCTGCTACACGTTGTCATCGTCGGTGGAGGTCCAACCGGGGTAGAGTTTGGTGCTGAGCTCTATGACTTTGGTAGAGAGGTAAGTTCCACTTTGTTAAATTTCATTTTGTAAATAAAAAAATTGATATACAGAATCTGAAATGAAAGAATACGTTCATGTCTGTCACAGTTATTAATCAATTGTGTTATCATTCTAGGCATTTATTTTTGTGTGAAGAACAATACTTAGATCTGTATAGTTCATCTATTTGATATGTTATGCCTTAACATGTTATTGTTGGGGCTATGGTATAACATCACAATTTAGTTTAAAATCACATCCTTCCTTCAAGGTTGAAATTCGCAGATCATGCATCAATTCTTCCCATACAATGATCCTGTTTTCTTGTGTATGGGTTCAAATCACAAACCACAATCAATTGTTTCTCAATTGTTTGTTTCTCAATTATTCTCATTTGTTTCTCTTTGCGTGCAGGATGTGCCTCGCCTATACAAGGATGAGCAGAAGCTGATGCGGGTCTCTCTCATCGAGGGGCGTAAGATCCTGGGAGCGTTCAACCAGAAACTGCAGCAGTACGCAGAGAAGAAGATCAGAGCGAGGAAACAGATGGAGCTCATACAGGCAAATGTCAACAGTGAGTATAGTACTTAGCGATGATGGTGGTGTTGGTGGTCATGGTGATGAAGATGACAACGACAAATTTGTTGATGATGATGATGGTGATGATGGTGATGATGGTGGTGATGATGGTGGTGATGGTGATGATTGTGATGATGATGGTGATGGTGATGATGACAACAACGATGACTATAACGACAATGACAACAGTGGTGATTCTTATGATAATTATCACATTTAAGGAGAAGGATGAATATGATCATGATAAATATGATAATGATGAAGAAAATTATAATGACAAGGTGAAGAAATGGGGAGAAAGCGATTGATTGGGCAGTAAAAGTGATGAGGACAATAAAGATTAGGACCAATTGACTTGTACCAAATTGTAATTCAAAAATAACTTTTGTGTGTCTTTTCTTCTTCTTTCATTTATTTATTGACAGAGGTAGATTCTAAAGGTGTGACGTTGAATGATGGGAGGTTCATACCCTGTGGCCTAGTGGTGTGGTCCACTGGCCTAGCACCTAGGTAAGCATGTTTACCTCATTTATTATACATACCACAATAATGCTGTGCCATTATTACACACATAATGTGCCAGTGTATTTAGCGTTTCAGTCACAAACTTCTTGCATAATATTGTTTAGAACATGTTACCAATGGCAATGGTAGCTGTGACATCACACTTTGGTCCTAGGCAGTGGAGGTGGAGAGACATTGTCTGATCAAAATGCAGACACAATCAAATGATCCACCAACCAAATTACCACACAATAAAACCCTGGGGGTGTTTCATAAAGATCCTAAGTTGAACTTAACTTAACTTAAGTTGGACTTAAAAAGTATGGAAAGCCATTAGTTTCTTTGAAAAGTTGTAAAAGTCATTTTTCAATGGCATAAAATGTTGATTCAAATCATTAATATTTCATATTATCAAGGAGATTTCATGTTCTTGATGCAACATTTATGAAAAGTCTAAAATTCTTGCTTTGTTGCCTTTGAATATATTGTATTCCAAGGCTACAAATGGCTTTCCAGAATAATAGTAAAGTCCAACTTAGAGTTAAGTTCAACTTAGAATCTGTGTGAAATACCCCCCTGGTTTAATAACTAAATGGCCTTTGCAAAGAAGGATCATGGTCAGATTGTATTGGATGAGAGGCTTCAGGTCTCTGATGTTCAGGATAGTAGAAGACACAAACGAGTAATCCACCATCCAAGTTATCTCATGAATAGAACCCCAGTGTAGAAGTAATCTTCAGGATTGAAGGAAGCAGGACTACCACGAAGAAGAAGAAGTATAAGGGCAATTCCATGATTAGAGGGACATGCAACCCAATTTTCTATTACATTTTTTACATAAGCGCTATATAAATTGAGGATATTTTTTTTTATTATTAATGTTTTTTTCTGCAGACCCTTTACTCAGTCACTGGCCTTTGCAAAGAACGATCAGGGTCAGATTCTGACGGATGAGAGGCTTCAGGTCTCTGATGTCCAGGATGGCAGCGTCTTTGCTCTAGGAGACTGCGCTGAGATCATTTGTAACCCTCTGCCATGCACTGCTCAGGTGAGCCTAACCCCTTACTATCCAATTGTGTATGTTGCTCCATACTCATGGCACTCTAAAGATTAAAGGGATCTAGTAACATTGTCCAAATCCTCAAAATCCAATTGGAATTCTAGCCGTTCCCTCATACCTTGTTGTATTTGTATTGACAAAAGAAGCATGGGACAGGTTTCGGTTTTTCGAATTTCCCTTTCATTAAAAAGTTGCGAGATTATTGTCTTATATGAAATAAAGTGTCATTTAAAGGCTTACCTGAAATGTTATGGCTTGAAAATTCCTTTTCATGGAGTTACATTGATTTTAAGTAATGAGCATACCAAATACAAATGTAATACTAACTTGATAGGAGATGACCATTGTCTTATAATAATAATGATAATGTAGAAATTATGGATTAATTATTTTTGTTTAACCTTTTTTACACATTTTATTTTTCTGTTCTTTTGTAGGTTGCAGAGAGACAAGGCAGATATCTGACTAAACTACTCGCTCACAAAGGTCCAATCAGTGACATCTCACCATACGTGTACAAGGGCTTTGGCATGCTGGCCTATGTCGGCAATTACAAGGCACTCACTGAGACGCCTGCACTCAAAACACAAGGTGAGATTGTCATGAATGTTATCCTTTTGTGAATTTCAGGGTCCTGTTATGTCTCTGCAACAAAGTGGCCAGAGGCATTATGTTTTCGGGTTGTCGGTCCATCCTTGGTACGTACGCCCTGTTCTTGTGGTTGTGTTATCTTAAGAACCTTTCGACAGATACTTGATACGTATAATCTTGAGGAGCCAATGAATTGATTAGATTTTGGGGTCATGAGTCAAAAGTCAAAGGTCCCAGGGCTCATGATATATGCAAAAATAGCTTGTGTTTGTGTTATTTCAAGAATCCATTGACAGATTACCATCTAACTTAGTGGCCCGGATTCACAAAGGAGGTTTGTACAAACCATGGTTTAAACCATGGTCTACATCTATGGAGTGCCATTTGTAAACTGATGGAGAAAAAATGTAAACTCCTTACTTGATAACAATGTTGATGGTACACATTTACTAAATGCACCAAATAAATGTTTGTCTTCTCAGATGGTAAAATTTGCTGGTTAGCAAGCACTAACAGTCATATCATCATAAATTATCAATTGTTTTACTTGTCTACGAGCAGCACTCCATAGATGTAGACCATGGTTTAAACCATGGTTTGTACAAACCTCCTTTGAGAATCCAGGCTCTTATGTACATGTATATATATCTTGAGGGGCCAATGCTCTGGATTTGGAGTCATGAGGTGACCAGCTGTGACCAGCTATGACCAGCTATAGCAAAATCCTGCACTTCTCGGTTATTCATGTTTTAAAGAAATGGGCATTTCAAGTTCACATAATGTCTGTTAAAGACTTATGATTGTACAATTGAAACAATCATCTCTTCGCCAATTATTGACCAATTCGTTACAACAAAGCATCAAATGAAAGCTTGTGATGAGGCCTTTCTAATGGTATGACAATCTACATTTTGATTTTTACCGACAAGTGCAGGGTTTTGCTATAGTCGGTCGCAAATGTTCTTAATCTTGTGGTCACTTAATGATATTTGTGTAGTGTGTGATTTAGTCCTTAAATAACTTTCTTCAATTTGTTCCTTTCTCAATTCAGGTTTTAGTTTGTAGCTCTTCTGGCATCCGACTGTCTCTCGACTGGCAAAATGTGTGTCGCGAGGCACTGAAAACTGAGCCGATCAGAATGACAACTAGTCGAGTCGGCTCTGTCTGCGCCGGGCATTAAAGACCCTATGACAGGGTTTAGTTTAATGATGCAAACTTGAATGTCAATCACATACTGTTTCAGTTTGACATTCATGTGTATACATCCCAATTCACATGACAGGTGTTGTATAGTCTGTGTTTATAACTTTATTTCCCTTTTCTATTTCCTGCTCTATCCAGGTTTCAGTTCGTGGCTCTTGTGGCGGTCAGCCTACCTGACCAGGCTGGGTAGCTGGCGACTCCGCATGCAGGTCCCTATAGACTGGACCAAGACACTGCTGTTCGGTAGAGATACATCTCGATTCTAAAGACAGATGGGTTCCTACAAAAGTATACCGTATTTGCCAGTGTATGAGCTGCACCTGTGTATTAACCGCACCCCCATTTTTTCAAGTTCTTCTGTATGTAAAAAACGTGCGGTTAATACACCAGCAAATACAGTACTTGTTTGATTCTGAAACTGTATTGCTCATAATTGATGCCCTTATTGCACTCATTCATTAGGCCTGTTTAATCAAGTAATATGTTATTTATGGAACCTCATTTTAGTGAGTTCCTTGGGACCATGATCATCATTACCTTGTCATATCAAGTATCTTGTAAATTTTTAAAAAAGAATTTGGACCAGCAATATTGCCTCGTTATAAGATGGTTTGTTATATCAGAGCTCTCTGTAATTAAGTTCCACAAAGTTACTTAGAACTACAGCGGCCAAACCTGTTTTTAATAGTGACCACCTTCCTATAAAGCCCACCTGCTCAAAACAAGCTTTCTTGCATCCCTAGAAAGCACTGTTCATGAACCTTGTCTATGTCATGTAGGTGGTCTTTATAGACAGGTTGGACTGTGTATTAGAATATGCATGTCTGTATTGGTATTGTGAACTTATTGGTTTATTATGAGATTTTAAAAATAGTAATTACTATGTTCTGCTGTTCCCCAACAACATTGCTATGTAATAATACTTGGGCTTGTTTAAAGAAAGGGTCTTAGCTATGTATGTTGTCTGGTGCGGAGCTAGGTTGCAATTATCCCGGCCTTCAGACCATAAACTTTAGCTTTTGAATTTTGAAAGGACTATCGACGCTCTGTGCGAAGCGCGGACATATCATTGTACCCTAGCTCCAGTCATTGTTCATTGCTTAGACCCTTGCATGCAACAAGCCCATGGTTTGGAGTCCATTGTTGTCTGAAGGACTTTTGTTTACGAGTACTCTAGCTGGAACACAGACCATTCTGTCTTGGAAAAGTTATTTGCCCTCTTTAAAAACCATAATTTGAAGTGCAATTTAATTAAAGCAAAATCAATATAAATCATGACATATTTATGTTGATACTGTATTATTACGAACGATTCTCAAAGGGAATATTGCAAATTCAAATGTACTTTCGTCTAACTTTTAGACATGACATATAGGTGCTTAAAGATGTCAACATTATATTCCATATTCCATATTCCATATTTCCTGTTCATATCAACATTTGAACATGGCGCACAAATCCATGATTTACCTTGACCTTTCAACCTTGAAACTTTCCGTTGTAGTACTATGTGTTATATTGTGATTATATTGTGATTATGACGTATTAAGGTGTACCTGTAAAGTGTCTAACTCCACAAAAATTACTCTGAGCTTCCACATTTCTCTTCTACCGTGTTGTTTGGCTTATGGTAAGAGAAGAATAAAATAGGGTTAGATTTTTTCAAATGCCCCTTTAGTATCATTGATAATCATTCAGCTCAAGAGCATTTATAAACAGTCATAAACATCATAAACGTCATACTGTAATTAGTTGTAAAAGCTGACGCAAATGTTCGCTTTTTTAACCAGGAAAGCAGTTTTCTTTTTCAATGAAACTTTCACACATCATTCGGACATATCTTACAATGATTTTGGTACAAGATTGAAGTCTCAAATGTCATTTTGGGCAATATCTGACACTTTACAGGTGCACCTTTAAGCTATTGAAGACAATACAATTAGTCCCATCACTGTCACTGAGTGTATTTATTACAACAAAATTTAATTATATTTATAGGATTGATTGACATCTTGAATAGCAATTATACATGTAGCATCCATCTCAGGGTTTTTAGTGCAGTACGTAGTGTATAACTTATTATAATAATGTATTACTCCTTTCAAATATAGTTTATATATGTATTTATGTACTGTATTTGCCGGTGTATAAACCGCACCCCTAACTTAAGGTTGTCACGGAAGGGGAAAAAAGCATTTTCTAGATGATAAACTGCTGGGAATCTTTGCAACATATTAATCAAACTATATACACATCCCATGCTTTCCCCTATAAGTTTTGTAAACTTTTGGTACACAAAACAACACAAGTCACATACTTGTTTCTGATTGGAGCACAATTCATAACAGAAAAGCCTATCATGCTTTTCACTCCACATAAACTGATATTATAGCCATATGTGGTATTTTCATGAAATATGTTTCTCCATGTCTGTGTTATTAACCGCTCCCCCCTTTTTGCAAGTTCTTCTGTATGTAAAAACGTGCAGTTAATACACCAGCAAATACGGTACTTGTTATAGTATAAATTCTATACATTAAAACTCATTACTCGTGATTATTCATGGTAGATAGTGTAGACATCCAAAAATTGTATAGTTTGGTGAATATTTACATGATTGATAAGTCATGTACTATACATTTCCTTTATAGAATCTATTAATGCTTGTTAAAGGGATCTAGTAACTTTGTTGACATGTGCAGAAAGTGATGAACGGTTGATGCAATGTATATTATTGTTATCTTATATGTCCACAGGGTATTGTGTGAAAATTTTAAGTCAAATGGACTTTGCATGGCCAAGTAATGAGCGAAAATGCAAAGTGATATTCAATAACTCACTGCACTCACTTTGTACACAGAAGAAAAACTCGCCCGGAGTTTTTCTTATCTGAATACTTTGATCGTACATATCTTTGTAACGAAAGGGAAATTTGAAAAACCAAAACCTGTCCCATGATTTTATTGTTAATACGAATACAAGGTATGAGGGAACCGCTAGAATGAAAAATATATTTTGAGGATTTGGACAATGTTACTAAGTCCCTTTAATTATATTGATTGATATACATGATTAATATATTTTCAAGGACTATAATTATATCCAAAGAGTTTTTACAAATGTTTGTACCAAGTGCCATTCTATTTGTTAAATTATGTGCAAATGGTTATTTTAATGATTTAATAGCAGAGTGGATTGTGAAAACAGAATTGTATTGTATACAGTATACAGTGTGTGTTTGTAACAGATTTATTGTAATGAATTATGTGATACTACAACGATAAGGCTTCATACTTTACCCGATGCCAAATATTGTGATTAAAGATAAAATGTTTGCAATGAATAATTCACTTTAAATAGTCATTCATGTGGTTCTGCCTTCTTTATACTAGTAACTCAAAATGTGGGCGTGTCCAAAGCTGTCATAATATTTTGTAGATAAGGATTTTGTATGATAAGGGCCCCGTTGGAGAAAGAGATACCATCAATTGTAAGTTACAATTAATTGTAAGTCAGAAAATGTGCGCGTTCAACCAATCAGATTTCCGCATTTAGAACACATGATCCGACTTACAATCAATTGTATCTCTTTCTGCAACAGGGCCAAGGATTCCAACCAAGCAGATTCAAACCTCACAGTTTTAGAGGGGGACAACACCCCAAAATAGTTATTTTTATATGTAAACAAATACTACTTTAAGAAACTCGGGAGGTAAACAAGTCTAATTCAGAAATTCATTAACGCAATTTTAAAAATGATGATTTATATGGTAGTTAATTGTACAAGGAACTTATTATTCCTCTACAATATATCTTCTTGTACTGCAACCCTCTTAAAATGGTTGTATTCAAATGCACTATAGATAATTTCTTGCAACATAACTTTCTGTCAAAATATTAGGTGAAATGAATGGCTTCAGCTAATAATCCATTTCACATCTGAAAGCATTATTTTGGGGCATTGACCTCATTTCATATGCCAATTTCATACGCCAATTTCACACTCCTCGCCAACAACTAACATAATACATGAACAGGTCTTCCATTTCCAATTTAAAATATAATTTATTTTAAAAATTCCAGTGCACAATTGTTCACTGTTGGCAACATTTACAAGTTTCACATTAATGCTTTTCTAAATCATACATAATTATCTCTTTTCTTTTGCAATAAAAGAATACATACATGTGTCAAGGGGTAAACATGGGTCTATGTGCCGGTAGTTCATAATAAAATAAGACGATCAATTGCACTTCCATTTTATGCAATATTTTGTGCAAAATGAGCATTGCAATCATGTTGGTTGGAGAATTGTAAAATCATTTAGTATGTGGTGCTCAACCACAATACGTACACACATTACATTCTCCTAGGCTAGGCTATAGCATAACATATTTTAATTACATCACAATTATTACTTGTGTGCAAATATTACAGTTTATTCAATTTATTACAGGCAAATAATGAAAAAGAGTAATACATACCAAGGGGATACAAAACGTTGGTATTATTGAACTTATTTATTTATTCACTGTAAGTGAAATTGCACATACTGTACATAAGTAACAAGTTTCAGAAATTTAGATACACATTTAGGGATATGGGGGACTTTATGGGGATGCCATTATGCTATAAAAACACAAATTTGACCTCAACTTAAATATTTGAGAACAACATGATGCTTTAGCTTATTGCAAGAACAAACTTAAACTAGAGGCAAATCTGAAATATCTGGGACCATATTCATAAAAGACCGCTAGCTGGGTTTCATGCCAAGTCTATTTTGGGTTAACTTAGTGGGTACCTACTTGGCTAAACCAGCTAAGCCTAGTTGGGAACTAGGACAACTGCAGATCGCTCACTAAACCATATAATTTGAAATACACTTGGCATAAAACTAAGCAAGCAGGCTTTTATGAATATGGGCCCAGAGGTTTCAGGATATTACATTGCATGGTTGATAAGAATTACCTGGGAAAACATCATCTGGCAAAACACAAGTAAAGAGAGAGTGAAGAAGACACTTGGGTAAACTGTATTGTACCTGTACATGTACCAGTCTACATGATTATACAACTAACGAATGGGCTTCTTGTGATAGTCAAATCTATTACCGAGGTGGGCTCAAAATGATTATTACCCGAAGCGTAGCTGAGGGTAATAGTCATTTTGAGCCCACCGAGGTAATAGATTGCCTATCACAATCAAGCACATTCGTTAGTTGTTTTATATCACTCATCAATATCAGTGATTGTGTTCAGCTATAGCAAAATAAGTGAAAATCTCTTTAATATTTCATAAAATCGCTTGTAAATTTTGATATAAAAATCAATCGACATTAATGAAGCCAGTACGAGCCTCCAGAACCACGGCGCATCTAATACACTTAAAGTCATTGTTATTTTGCGCATACAATCACAAAGACGCAAAACTGAGTGCGCACAAACGCGCTGGCAGTTGCGCACATACGCGATGAATGCGTGCTAGCGCTCCCACGGATGTGCTTATTGGCTGTCTTGGCGTTCTTCTTCCTAGGGTGTTAGTTTTTACCAGCAATGTCAATCACGTGACTAGAACGTGTGCGCCATAGAGTACTGCACAAATTTGATCGCGTGTGCATTTTGCTAAAACACATGATCTATGGGACGAACGCGTAACAAACTTTTAGTGTTAGTTTTTGCCATCAAGCCCGGTCACGTGATTGCGCGGGGATTGCGTGTGTTGTCCAAAACTATCATTTGTCAAATACAATGGTAAAACGATCTTATGAGGGATATAAAACAAAATATAAAAAACATACACTGTATTTAAGCCAAAAAATAGAAATCACCTTCATTTAAATCGTTGCTAGTTAAGAATTCTACACACATCTGAATCGTAGCACAAATTACAAAACAATATTTACATATATATGATTTGGCAATGTATACTGTAGTTATAAATATTTGTGCTTATCACATAATATATAAAAAAATGTTTCAAAATTTAGCGACAAATATATAATTCATCAATTAGAATACTAGTATACAATTTAAAAGGCAGTCTTAGACTCTACAAATACGTCAAACAAAATAATGCTCCATGAAATTGCTGTTAGAGATGTTAAATGCCGTTATCACCCCCAAAATTGTTTAAACAAATAATTTAATAATCAAATAATTAATTTTCTATTCAATTTACACCAACAAAATCACAATCACAATCCAACAAAATTAGTTAATTATTAAGTAATAACTGACTTTCACAATTATTATGTAACCTTGCCTTATCTTTACAAGAAAGGGCCCCATTAAAATAGCAGGTTCAGACTACATGTAAATTAAAATATTAAGATAATGCAGCCAGGGGAGTGTTGCATGAAGAGTTGCATCTTATCGCAAGTCAGAAAATGCCTAAATCTGATTGGCTCAAATGTGCATATTTTCTGATTTGTGATTGATAGCAACTCTTTATGCAACAAACACCCCCAGATGAATTGGCTGTTGGAGTTGGTAATTGCTGAAATCACAAGCAATTTTAAACGTAATTAAAACTATAATGTCCTTACCTGATAAATGATTCTTGAATATACTTTAAAAGAAATAATTCAGCACCTAATAAAATCCAATCAAATAAGTCAAATTAGTCATAGCTGACTTTCGCAAGTAGGATGTCATTAACATAGCACTAAGTTTCCAAGATTCAACTCCACACATCCACAAAATAAAAGTGTGGTTGGGTTTTCAAAATTGTTGTTATGAGTTGGTGTATGCTGAAATCACAATACAATTATTTCATTATCTAATAGTTGATGAAAAAAAAATCATACAGCACCTTACAATTATACAATTAATACAATAATTTGATCAATATAACCTTCAATTGCCATGTACACAGTAACATATATTCCTCTTATTTATAAATCAATCTTTCTTCCTTTAACTCACACACTACTGGAATGAAAATAATATAAAGCAATCATTCTGAAATTAGCGCAAAAATAAAATAGATGTATGACAATCCATAATTTTGAAAGCACAATAAATCAAAGCTCATTAGGGATTGCTAGCACAACCTCACATTATGCAATAAAATTTCTTTTCTATACATATAGTTGTAAAATTTGCAATAAATCAAAGATCATATAAGAGTTGCTTGCTCAACCTAAAACAATGCATCATCTATTATTTGCCACACGCAATCAACTATTCATTGTATAAAATATACTTATAATTCATAATTCAACAAATTGATCATTGTTCCACTGTCAAGCGATGATGCTAAGCTACAGATATAAGTCAACAACAAATCTTTTGATGACAAAATGTTCTTCCAAGACAAAATAATTATTATGGCATTTTTATGAGATCAATTTACAATGGAAAGAGTAAAACAAAAAAGAAAAAAGATCCTATCTTTGTTCGTTCTTGTCGCATTTAAATCACCATTCTGAAGACCACTGATGTAAAACAGCGGATGAGTATACAGTTTTTCTGGCTGTGTTGACAAGTAACCCATTCGGGAATGGTCCCAAAATAGTTGGGGGGGCTTGGGTCAATGGAGTATCACGCCTAGTGTCTCTTCTGTGAGTCGGTGAGGACATCTTGCATCACCCCAAACTATGGACCTTTTACAATGTTATGGAGGAGTATCCCTTGTCATGGTCTTCCAGTTTGGGTATTCATGAAGAAAACTATTCCTGGAGAAGTTGGTAAAAAGAAAAAAAGAAAAGGGTGGACATTAGACCCTATGTAAATAATCTCATTTAGTAGAAGAGAACAACATTTGAATAACCATACACAAAACAAGTAAGAATAACTTTCACTGGAAAAAAGTGACACAAAAAAATAATATAATTAATTAAGATTCTTAATTTATGTATCATTTCACTACTAATCACACTATCAAAAGATATTTCTAACTAGAGATAATGGATGGTATGGATGAAAATGAATAAACAGCCTGATTAGAAGACTATGTGTAATATTTTTCTAAGTTGATTTGATGACTGTGATTTGTATCAGTAACTCCACAGGCAGATTTATGATGCGACATTTATGATGCGACATTTATGTGATGGAATTCCTGACAAGCCCTTAGCTTGAATATATACAATATGAAGAAATGTATATTATGATATGACATTCAAAGATATCACATTAAAAGAGGCAGCATGCTGAGAATGACCTGTATAAAATATGGGTTTCAGTTCCTGAGAGGCCCTTTTATGAGGGCAGGCAATGTATTCATACAAAAGCATTAAAGGGAATTTGTATCAACCTGTGTTGCCACTTGCCTTAACTGATGTAGTTTAGGTAATGTGTATTTAATGATTGAGAATCTGCTCTTGCGACTGAGTGATGTATGAAAGTTTTGCTGACTACCTTCTATCACCTGATTAAAAAGTGAGTTAGACTCTTACACCAAAAACCTACTAGATTTATGCTCAAACGATTGTTCATACCTACCTTCATCAAATTGAGGCCTGTAGTTTTTTCAGATAATGACATCTGAGTCAAATTCTGCCATTAATATGCATTGGCATTGAGAGCCATTTGGTGGCTCTCTTGAGGAGGGGGGGGGGGGGGGGGGGGGACAGGTACAATTCTTGGTGATATGCAAACCACATTCACTTTCTAATCAACAGGTTTGATATCTTTATTAAACCAGCTAGCAAGTAATACAACCTCATACTAACCTGTCACGTTGTGGCCTGTAAGTTTTTGAGTCTATAGACCATCCCCTCTGCATCTAACTCTCCTTTCCGAAGGGACGTTGAGAGGCGTTTAACAGCGGCCTGGAGGGGGGCGGGGACATTCTTGGTGAGGAGGGGGCCGATGAAGACCTCATAGGCACGGAGGAGGTTGAGATGGGCGTTCAGTCCACCACACTTCATGTTACTGGAGCATTTTACTGTAACAAGAGAAAAAGATGCAGATATTGGCATGTGGAAAATTTTACTATTATAATACGCACAAAATGTTGGTTTAAATTAACTTTTCAGAAATGTTTATCCTGAATTGCAAGCCAATGAAGACCTGAGCATACATGTAGATAAGCAACATTTTTAGATGGACATTCAGTCCACTGTACTCCATATTACTGTCCCAGCATTTCACTGTTACAAGAGAAGAGGATGTAGATATAATGACATTACTTTTGGAAGATGTTAAAGACAGTAATTGGTTTGAATTGTTTAAAAACATGTTCAGTCTGAAATAAAAAGTCAAAGTAAACCCGATACTAAATTTAGGGAATATTTTCTAAAGACTAATTTTAAAAAAAATCATTCCTCAGAACAAAACTGTCAACCCCAAAATGATATTCTTATGAATAAAAGGTATCACTTTTAGTAATCCATTCTACCAAAAAGTTCAGAAAAACATGTTTCCAGAAAAATTATATAACTGGAAAAAGCATCACCATGCATACTACAACATGTGTTCATTGGTCTGCATACAAAGACTACCTTTTGTGTCATGATTATATTGTCTCCAAACGTACGCGTGAATAGAATTGGCGCACTCGCAAATGTTTGGTGCATAGGGAACCATGAGGCTATAATGGTTCCGTAAGTAGTGGTAATTTATTGCATTGTTTATGAATTACACAACCCTTTGCAAAATGGTAGGCATCTTTTTGTATCACACAATGGTACCAAAACATATAAGTATGTGTTGTTCTTTGTCTGGTGGTCCCCTTTAAGCACAACCATTTAATTTGTGTTTTTCTATCGAAGCTTAAATTACAGATGGGGAAATGGAAAGAATGTTATTAGGTTGTTTTTACAGGAAATATGAAGGCGGAGGTGCGTGGGTTTATCAGTGGCATAGCGAGTATGTGCCTCCATAACAATAACAAGTATTAGGGTGAAGTTGTTAAAAAATAAAGAAATACATAAGAGTCAGAATACAGAGCACTATTGTACATAAGCACAGCACCAATTGGTATGAGAATACAACCTGCTGGTGGACTGTACCTCGACAGAAGAAGAAGAAGTGTGGAGCACTGGTGTACCTATTGTTCTGGGGGGGGGGGGGGGGGAGGATGATCTATTCCATGGGCGTCGATCTGTCATTGATACCCATTCATCAGGGGGGGATGATCTATTCATTCATCCCCCTGATGAATAGGTATTACGTAAGTATCGACGCCCATGATCTATTCATTCATCCCCTGCTGACCAATAGGTATTATATTAGGATCTACGCTAAAGGTGTGGAGGGGGTATGTGGGCCCCCAAATTTAACAAAAACAATGAATATCTCAAGGGTGAAAATGTAAACACAAATAAAGAAACACATAGAGTGTGGGAGGGAACATGCCCAAAATAATTTGACAAAAACAAAAACACAAGGGAACAAACTTTTGTTTAAATGAATAAATTCACAGAGTGTTCAACCCCACTAATACAAGTGCCCCCCCCCCCCCCCCACACACCCCTCATCAGTCTGACCAAGCTATGGCACTAGCGTGTTGATTGAAAGGCAAGCATCGTGTGGAATTTCACATGATTGCACACAACTCTACTAATTCTGCAAATCAATTGACAGCCAGGTTACCATGGAAACTACCCACCAGAGGAAATGCAATTTCAAATATTGGCTCTCACTTCTACCTGGCAGGCACACTGTGTCTCAGTGTCTGCTGTATAAAAATGTCTTAAAATAAACTACTAGTAAAAAGTTCTATAGCAAATACCAGGAATGAGAGGTTGTCATGGCAATGGTAACTGAGCATAATGGATGAGTGCTTCCATCCTAATTCTGTGTAAAATTACATCAATTAGACCACCTCTCTGAATAGACTACACATTTCTCTAGCTAATATTAGAAATAGAATGGCAGATCGTTATGGCAACAGGTTACCAAGCATAATGGCCTAGTGCTTCTGTCCTAATTCAATGTAAAATTACTAATAACTATCACGCAAGGACAGTGATCAACAATATGGGCATAGACAATAATGATTTTAGAATTTGTTTTTCGCATGTAACATGTAATGCTAAGTAGCATTCAAAATATTAAACTGTATTGTCAAAGAAGGTTAGTTACTACTTGTGATATTACAGTTTCAAGTCATAAAAATAGTAAGTGCATTGTGTAGATTTAAGTAAATATCCTAATAGCTAGATGTGAAAATTCTCCCCAATTTTGATCTAGAACAAATTCCCCAAGAAGCCCTGCAGATTATTGCAAGAGAAAAACAATGTTTCAAGATCATGGAATCACATTAACCATTATCTCCATTCCTCTTCTTGATAAACTTTAACTATTGATGTGCCACACACATCAATAGACAGAATGTAAACTATATTATTAGGCACCATTATCATTAAATGTTAAGTTATGATTTACCAGCTGGTTTTCCTTCCACTAGACACTTGAGGTTTACATCGCAGTCGGGCTCCACGCTGCTGAGGTCGTCGACGTCGGCCAGCTTGAGGACACTGTTGACCAGGACAAACTGCTCGTCCCTGAAGTCACTGATGGCCGTACTGCCCATGGGAGACTCCTCCAGGAATTGCAGCAAGTTTCCCATGTCAATACACAACTGGCGTAACACACACAAAAAGAGAATATTTTAATGAAAAAAAAAAAAAAAATGAAATTAAGTCCTTTTTGTAAATGCTGACAAGTCCTTATGCTTTATTTTTGTGGTGTTATAATAATTGAATGCCTTTTATTCCATGTAATCCATGTACAACTTGAACTGTGCTGGTTTGTATGAAGCACGTTTGTTAACCTGGTCTTAGCAAAGCTGTAATTTGTTGGCAATAACAAGACTTCATACACCTTGGTAGGAAAAAACCATCCGATTGCACCTCCACAATTTAGTAACAGATTTTAACCAATACAGGACTAGCTCTAAAATATTCCATTAGCCATTAGCTGGGTCTATGGAGAATGAGTATTATCAAAATTAAAACATCTTCAATTGGTTAACAACTATGGAATTGTTCGCACATATGTGTGTATGGTATGTTAAATTTTAGTCACCATAAAGGTAATCAGCAAAGGACAAGATCAGGGGGTGTTGAATAAAGAGTTGGGATTAATGGCAAAGTTACGTTTAATAGCAAGTCAGAAAATGCTACTAAATGTGCAATTCTGTAGCCCATTTCATAAAACACTTGCAATTGTTGTAAGTGTCCAATTATTGTAACTATTCGGTCAACAGCCAATCAGCATGGAGCATTACAGCTGTTGCCATGGTAGTTACAATAATTGGACACTTACAACAATTGCAATTAATGAAATGGGCTGATTGGCTCAAGAGTGCCTGTTTTCTGACTTGCAATTAAACGCAACTTCACGATAAATAGCAACTCTTTATGCAATGAAAATGAAATGAATGTAAATCATGTTTCTTTGAAGCAATAATGCACACAGAAACATCATCATTGTAAGATGTTATTGGGTGTACCGTGTCGTAAAATTCCTTTATTTATAAGATTTTAATCTCCCCTTTTACAGGTCCCTAAATTGTTAAATGAAAATATTTATACATACTCTTTTGCTTCATTGATTACAAGGGGGAGTTCCATGACAACACCCTGACTAATTAAGCCTCAAAGATGTAATTCAATCAAACGATTACTCCCCTGTTCCAATTACAACCCCGACAGGAAGTTTTTAATTACACGGAGTGGAATATCAATTAGACCTCCAAGGCTTCATGCATTTTAAAATAATATGCTTAAAATTAGCGATAAACATTATTTAAAAGTATATTCTGGAGACATGGACAACATACTGTACAAGATGCTTATAAATACAGGGCTCGACACTCGCATTGGCCCAGGGCCAGTGACATTGCACTTCGGGCCAGCAAAATTGTATAAAAGTCATATTTTGGTGGCCTGATCGGGCAAGTTGATTTTCAACCCGACATTGACAAAATTATAAAAATCTTGTTTTCTTCCATGTCATGCTTCATCTATCATCAGGTTTGATCAGAAAAGGGTAATATTTTGAATAGTAAAAAGTTTACACATGAAATAAAATTTTGGGCCAGTAAATTTTTCTTTCGGGCCACCAAAATAGGGGAAGAAATTATTTCACTGGCCCGACCGGGCCACTGACAAAAAAGGTAAGTGTGGAGCCCTGGCTTATACATTACTTTTACTGAACTTCTTCTTTCCATCATAACAATGTTGTGCTGTCTTACATATGGTTGAAATTAGAGCTCTATTTGAAAATATTTGTCCAGGGCATACTTAAAGTCTGTCATTGGATACTGGGCTTAACAAAATAATGCACATTGCCACATACTTTACATTGAAAATTTCCTCAAATTTGCAGTATTTAATATTATTAAATGTTTTAGTTTATAGATGGAAGGAAGTGTCTAGAATCTAAATCCAACCCTCAGTGAAAATTAGATTGACTCCATTATTTTGACTTGGAAAATTTCCAATAAACAGTCGCGCTATCTTGAAGTCTGCAGATTTAAGTGTTCCATTTACATAGATTTGTATCAACATTTTATCTTCAACAAAATCACTGATATGTAAAACTTTGTAATTAATTTTGCCTCGCCTTCTTCATAGTTAGTATTCAAGATTTCTTTTCATTTGTTTACACAATGACTGAGCTTCATTCTAGCATGAATTTTCAATCGGAAGACTCTGAAACTCTTTTATACCAATTGTAGTTCAGTAGCCTGATTATCCATCCAACCATGTATAACGTGTGAAGTCTAACACCTTTCAGACTGACTTCTAGATATCAGTGTGACGCTGATGAAATATCAAGAATTCTTCAGGGCCTTATTAATTGGGTTTAAATTAAAACACAGGGAAAAAATTAATATATTTATTTTTCAGTGGCTACTATTCAAGCTTGCCTGCATGAAAGTTACACTCTAATATTTTTTTGCATTGAACTCTATGCAAATTTACAGGGGCTCTTTTCTGATTTTCGGGGTCGCCCCGAGCCCCCATGTATTTTTTTCACTGACCTTACCATGGTTATGACAAGGCTCGACACTCGCACTGTTCCACTGGCCCGGGGCCAGTGAAATTGCACTTGGGGCCAGCAAAAATGTATAAAAGTCATATTTTGGTGGCCCGATAGGGGCATGCATATTTTCAACCCGACATTGACAAAATGAAAAAATCTTGTTTTCTTTTATATTTCATGCTTCATCTGTAATCAAAAGGTTTGATTAGGAAAGAGTGATATTTTGAATAGTAAAAAGATTACTCATGAAATACAATTTTGGGGCCAGTAAATTTTCTTTCGGGCTACCAGAATAGGGGAAGAAACTATTTCACTGGCCCGACCAGGCCACTCACTAAAAAGGTGAGTGTGGAGCCCTGGTTATGATCTGCCGTTAGAGGAGCTCAGGTTCTACATGAGTACATGTATTATCATTGGTCAGGCTGGCAAGGCATATTGTTTGTTGATACATCTCATCACTATTACCAAGGAGAAATTCCCAGATTCCTTTTTCATCAGTGATATGATATGGATACTATCTAAACAATCAATTCATTTTGCTCTTAAAGATTTTACCCATACAGGACAGATTGATTTTGCTAACATATAATATATTCTCTATAGACCCAGGCCCAAGTATTTTTTGACAAGTCCTGAATGGGTTAAAGGGATAGTGGAGTTCTGGTGAGAGTACAGTTTTGGTCAAACTGAATTTTAGTAACCAAAACCTGCACCATTACATTACAAACTAATAGTTATAACTCCACCATGCTTGAAAGGAATACAAAATTACAAACGACTAAGTAAAAAGCCTGTTATCATTCAAAAAGAGCCGTTCAAACTCAAGAGGGCGCTCTCTAAAAACTCATTGTTTTCAACCATTTTAAACGAAATATTGTGCATGTGATGGTTTGTAAAAATAGTGATTAGATAAAGAGATAATCAACAACTATTAAAAAACTTCTATTAAAAAACTTCTTTTCAAAAATTTTTGAAAAGAGGAAGCATTTAAACAAAATTTTTAACGGTTGGTTCAAAATTATTGAATAATTGTGGGGCCCCACATTTATTACAAATGGTTACGTTAATGGATATTTCAGCCGTTTCTGAACCGATTTTGATCAAATAAAGTTTATTCTGTCATTAAAATATTATGCTCTTTCAAATTTGACACTCAGTTTGTCATTATCTCACAAAAAAATTATTATGTGTAGCGCCCTCTATACCAAAACTCAACTATCCTTTAGTTTAAGCAGGAAAAATTAATCGCTCTTCTCACTGAACTTCTCCAAATGTGACCTTTCATACAGGACACTTCTCCTGATGTGTCCTGATGCATCCGCTTAATATCTGGTTGGTATGAAAGGCCTTAAAGTATGGCAGAAGGAAACAGGGAAAAACAACAACATTTTTTCAGGGGCTACTTTGAAAGCTTATCCGGTCTGCATGAATATAGCACTGGAAATGGGTTAAGAAACCATGACCTGACTTGGCACTTCTGTAGGGTTATATTTTTAATACAAAATTGTCCTGAGGTAGATCTTATCAAAATGCCATTTAGTGGCAACAATGGGGCGAATTATTTGATTTGTGAGACCTGATTGGACTGGGCAGGTTCTTGGAGGGAAACAGGTGGTAGTTTTCAGAATCAGAGCGGAAACCACTCAAGAATAAAGTAACATCATTTTTTATATAAATTTAAGAGTTTCGGCCAAATCTAAACAACCTAATTTTATTACCAACAGACAGGCTAAAATGAGGTATTGAAAGAATGAAAACAGTTGCTTAATATTTTTATATTGTTCAATTTCTTTTCCAATTTAAAGGTAATAATGAGTCCTGGAAATCTATTTCAAATAAATCTCATGAAATCCTGTGCAATTTGTACCAAATGTATCAAAGGTGGCTATCTGTAAATTTGCAAGAAAACGTTTACATGCTGACTAATCTTTAATACAAATTACAATTGTTTATAGATAGCTTACAAACATTTTCTAGTCCTACATAGCCCCACCAAAATATGAAAAGAACTCTAAAATGTGCATGGAAGTCAATACAAAACAAAATTTAAAATTTTTTAAAAGTAGCCATCCAGAAATAAATTATAGATTTTTTTT
Source organism: Echinarachnius parma (assembly GCA_037951105.1). Taxonomy (NCBI): domain Eukaryota; kingdom Metazoa; phylum Echinodermata; class Echinoidea; order Clypeasteroida; family Echinarachniidae; genus Echinarachnius; species Echinarachnius parma. The sequence goes on along the minus strand of JBAMJV010000715.1, from coordinate 99,594 downwards.
CCCTGGCCAAAGAAAAAAATTAGCAAAGTAAAGAAAAGAAAGAAAGAAAGAAAGAACCCCCCCCCCCCCCAAAAAAAAGGGACAGGGATATTATGGAAGGCAAAAGGTAGGCACTGAATTTGAAGAAAGAAAGTAGAGCCACAGTCAAACAAATCAATGTCAGCTGCCTGCTGGTAAAATGTGAGAGAAGGTCAAATGCAATCAATATTTTCCTTCAACTGAATTTAATTCAATTTAAGGGTGCTGAAAGAAATATTAAATTATCATTGATGTTCAGATTTCCTTTCCGCACCAGCCATGGTTGTTTGCTTGGAAATGGGAAAATGCATTAAACAAAAAGTCGACCTCATGCAAAGAAAGATAATGCAAACATTCTTTTGGAGTGATGGAGTTACAATTTTAGATTTGGTGGTGGATTGGTTCAACTGATTATTGGTTCGAAGTCGTTCATTTCAATAAAAACTGCCCATCTCTTTTTGGTGATACCATCAAGGACCCTACCAAATCAACAGGAGGGTAATAAGTTGTTATTTGTCTCAGTTTCACCAGCGACCTTTCTCCTTTGTTTTTCCAATCAATCACTCAACGCCTGGGGTGCAACTGCTATAAATATGATTTATAATTTGTTTGTTCATGTCTTTTGTTCTAGGTTTCTGTCAAATATTTTATAGTTTGTTAAAAAGTCTACCTTGTATAGCGCAGGGGGAAAATCTATCATTTTCAGCGGCTACTTTCAAAGCTTGCTCACCAAATTAGTTTTACATAATCTTTAATGATTTGGGGGGCTCTCTTTGGCATTTCTGAGGCAAAATTGCCAAGCCCAGTATATTATTTCACTGATACAGTGGCACACTTTATATGGTGCAGGCTGCAACTACAATTACAAAAAATGTAATTCACAAAAGGTAAGAAGCATGCAATTAGATCTCTTTCCTAGTTTCCTAGGATAGTGTTTGATATGGCAATACATACATCATTGCATCATAAACACCAGTTACCAGGTAGGCAATCACAATTTATGAGACTCCTCTGTTGACGTTAACTTGTTATTATCAGCATGACTAAACAGCGGTTGCTTTGAGCAAAGCATACTGTTATCAAAAGCTGTACTTTTTATTGTGATTTTGGCTAGAAATTAAGACATTCCTGAGATAAGTAAATATTCAATGTACTAAAGGTTTTAAACAGTTCTTCCTTCTCTATCAAAGAAAATGAGAAAAGAAAAGGTGCTTTGGTAATTCAGCCCCTGACATTAGAGACATAAGAGACATAAGAGACCTTAAATATACATCTAGTTCCAGTCATCTTCCAATAGGGGTTATAATGTAACATTTAGTTTTAAAACAGAACTTGCTAGCGAACTCTACCGTCCGTAGGCAAGTGAGGAAAATTAATGGGCGCTATTTGATTAGGCCAAAAAATGTTTGATTTAAAAATTACTTTGATAGGATACTAGTGTACTAACTAAGCCTCCATATAATGACAATATTTGTCTTGCTTTAGGCCTACCTTTAGTCTCCTGTTCCAGGGCATTTCCACCAGTTCATGTAGCCTGACAGGTGTTCCAAGCTCCACCACCAGAGTGATACCCCTCTCCTTGATGTTAGGACTCCCGTTCTCACTCCTAGCACACAGCCCCACCAATCGCACCACGTTGGGATGCTTGATCTGTCTCAAGATCATGGCTTCCTTCAGCACCTTGTACATGGCCAACACCAGACAGTCCTCCTTCTTCTTGTAAACACCTTGCGCCACGCAGTCCTTCACGCTTTTAACCTGCATGCTGGCACTCTTGACGGCCACCTTGCCGCCCAGGAGCATCCCCTCCTGCACGACCTTGGTGTGCCCCTGCCCGATAGTCTTTCCAACTTTAATCGTGTCCGTGTGCCTGCAGCTGTAGATCTGCTGTTGGTGCTGCTGCTGCACCCCTCTACCACCCTCCCCCTGGGCGTTAGCGTGACCCCCTTCCCATCCACTTCTCTCCTCCAGCCCCCGCACCTGGATGGTGCTGGCATGGTCCGAGTTGACCTGTTCCTGAAGCTCGTCAATCTTGGTGAGCAGTTCATGTTCGTAGGCCACCGCCTCCGAGAGCTTGTTCTTCAGGGTCTGAACAACATGCTCCAGGTGGTTGATCCTCTTGTAGTTGGCAAAGAAGGACCCACCGCTGCCCCGGTCCTCGGGTCCCTCGCCACCGCTGCTGAAGGTGTACAGGAGAAGGGTGACGGAGATCAGGCTAGATAACGTGATTGCCACAGCGTACGTGTGAAATCGAAACAGCGCCCTCATGCTGTAGCATGGTGTAGATGGGGTCTCATGACCTGTCCAGGCCACTGCTTGCTGACACGTTGTACCATTGAGAAGCTTAATCCTCTGGTTTCTCTTCTGATTCCTAAATGTTGATTGGTTGACTGCACTGAACATTCAAATGTCTGTCCATATCATTTTCCATGTAAGATCTACAAGGATTGTAAGAAAAAGAGTTTGAATAAAAAACAAGGTTCACAGAATACATCATCATGTACTATATACAACAATTGCTATTTATGTTTCCCTTTCTCTTACTGTCAAACAGGGTAGAATTTGAAACAATCAATCAACAATATTACTGACCCAAATCAGATTTTTACTGAAACTGATCAATTGGACAATGCTGATATGACCATGCACATGTACATGTAGCACGTTACCCGAGGCTTGAAGAAAGACTGAGTGGATCATCCCAAGTTGGCAACTACATACTATAGTACAAAGCTTATTTCCACACAGTTCCCATGTGACTGATTTTAATTATGAGCATCCACCACAAAGTACATTGTAGTATTGTGATGTGCATTGTGAGGCTGTTAATAATTCACTTTGTTGTTACTGAACCATGATGCTTTAACTTGAACGAGTCAGACAAATACAAACATATTATAGTAAACAAACACGCAAACCACATGGCAACGTACATGTTTGTACTTGTAGTACATTTAGGTCCTTTTTTATTCTTGGTTACTGGCAAGTTATACACAGTATTCCCATTAACCACATATGCGCACACATGCATACAGGTGCAATGTTTCAAAACAGCCACATCTCAATAGATTACCATAGTATGTGCCCCTCACCTTCCAAACAAAAATAATAACAAGAAATTACTAAGCCAGTCTGACTTTATCCTTCCAATTTTAATACAAGTTATTAAAAGTTAAATAAAATGAAGGTCTGAAACATATACAGTGTACTACTTTATATAACTCTTTTCACACCAAAATTAGAATGAATGAATGAATATCAATCAATCAATCAATCAATCAATCAATCAATCAATCAATCAATCAATCAATCAATCAATCAATCAATCAATCAAATGATCAATCAATCAATCTTACCCAAGGAAAAACATGATCAGAAATAGACAAGAGACAAAGATTTCAATTGCACTTACCCAGTTGAATTTATTCCAAATCAAAGGAGAGATAAACTTCTCCAGAAAAATGTTTTAACCACAATTCCCTATTATCTACTTAACGACATTATCACAACACATCATGAGTATAATTTATTACAAGATGTAGTGTCGTAACGCTTTGTAAAGAATCGTAACATTCCTTGCATAAAAAAGGAGCACAATTTAGTACAAGTTTCGGTGTAGCAACTCTTGGTTTAAGAACTTGCCGAAAACATGAACACAGCTTAGTACTCGTAAGCTTAAAGCTTCAGCGCAGTAGAATGTAAAGCTTGGTACAATGTAAAACCACTTCGATGAAACATGTTAATAACATATCAACAAGTCAGTCAGTGCATGAAGGTTCCACAAGAAGGAGTCATTGAATGTTGACACCATGAACTGAGACGAGAGTATTCTGTCTGGGGTCTGTTGATTACATACAAGCCCTTTTTATACTTGCCAGCGTTAGACTTGAAAACATAAAAAGGCAGGGTAGTCTCGGTGCAAGGCTCATGTAATGTTTATTTTTCTGAAATGTCTTTGAGGTAAGGGGCCATCTACAAAGTACGTAAGCAAATTATTATCCGAAATTGACCCCCCCCCCTCCCTCTGTACTCACTTTTTATGCATGTGGTTGAATGTAGCGTATGCATCAGCGTGAACACCCCCCCCCCCCACCCCCCCCCCCCCCCCCTCTTGTGCGTACATACTTTGTAGATGGCCCCTAAATCAAATTTATACATTTTAAAAATCTGTTTTTTTCTTGAAATGTAATTGCCTAATCAGAGTAAAGAAGGCCGGCCTACAGGTTGTTACAAAGCGATTAATGTGACAAGTTAAATACCCCTCCCCCCCAAAAAAAACACACACACACACACACACACACAACAACTACAGACTAACAACTTATTGGGACAGTCTACAAATGTCACTGGAATAAATGTGCACCCACTGAGCAGGAGAGGCTACAAAATAATGTACTTCTGAAAATCAGAACATATGTAAGCCCATGGGAACCCTCAGGCGGGCAAATTTGCAAAGGTGTTCTCCAGGCGTAGTAGATTAGGCTGTGCAATCTATTTTGGGCATGATGCAATTTGCTTTTGACAGCCGAAGCTGATGCGGTGGTGGGGTTGAAAGAAAATCAAATTTACTCAGACTGGAAGTCAGCAGAAGGCAAACAGGAAAAAAATAACATTCACAGACAGTGTCTGTGTCTGACTTACTGAAATTCTTCCTTAAAGGGATCTAGTAACTTTGTTGACATACTTGCACAAATTGATGAATAGTTGATAAAATGTGTATTTTTGTGATTTGATTAATATATGTCCAATAAGTAATTTGTGAAAAATTAACGTTTAATGATATTATATGGCTGAGTAGTGAGCAAAAATGCAAGTAATATTCACAGACTCATTGCTCTGACTTTGTCCACAGTTATGACTATCCAGTGGATAGTTAAAAATCCGAACATATCAATCGTAAATATCTTTTTTAACAAAAGGAAAATATGAACAACCAAAACTGTTACATGTAGTTAAAAATAAAACCAGGTGTGATAGAACCACTATAGCTCTAAGTAGTAAAAAGTTGTGTATTTGGACAATGTTACTAGATCCCTTTAAAGTGATCCATTTGCTTATAAGCAGATAAGTTTTTTCCTGAAAGTGATATTTGAGACTTCAAGCATATTACCAATGCATCATTGTAAGATTCTTCTGAATGATGTTTGAGTATTTTTAATTGATAAAAGTATGCCTAGTAAAAAGAGTGAACATATTATGTCAGATTTTATCACCTACTGTCCATTGGTTTAGACTACAATCAAAAATTGTTGTGGGGTTGCTTTACAATTCAACGCTAATTTTCTCCATAATTAGGGAGACATTTGAAAACTCAGAAACCAGTTCATTCTTCTGGTACCATAAGCCAAACAACAAGTCACAACATAAATATGGAAGCTTAAAGTAATTTAGGTTAAATACTATATGACAGAGTTATTGGATCATTTAAATTCATAATTTAGATGACCAATAGATTGCAGAGTCGAAGAACCAACTTCCAAACTTAAACTAAATGTTTGCCATCAACCGCATCATATTGAACAAGTTTGCCCGTCTCATACAATACCATACTTTTATAGCACTCACATTTGTCTGGATAAAGGCTAAAGGAATATTTTTCCTCATCCAACATTCCCATCCTACATTGAAAATTGATAAAGAGTTGTTGTGAACCTGGGACATTGGAGAACGCTCCCATTCTCTCTGCTAAAACTTTGACTATGCACAGATGAAAAGGCACTGATCAAAACCCTTACCAAAGTATTGATCGATCTTCATGACGAAATAAAAATTCACCCATCCCTTTTGAATGAAAATACTCATACCAAGTTGACCATTTTAAACGTATATAATTAGCCCCATTATGTAGACTCAATTTCCTGCACTTCACAATATGTAACAAAAGGTGCTGTTTTTACTGCTCATAACAGGACCATAATTATGATCGATTACTGAAAGATTGATGTTTTATGACAAGTGCTGCAAGCACTCTGCTACAATGTCCTGCAATGGAACTTGAACTTTAATTCAAAGTTCAAACACCATACTTTGGCAATCAATCATCAAATTTATAGTCCTTCATACTTCATATCCCCAACCTGTTTCTCTCTCCATATTGTATGTTATAGAGGGTTTTAGATATAAGCTGCTAGACATTTATTGCAGTTCTAAACATATTGTATAGTTCACAAGTGGTAGTACTCGTGACCTCAGCATGAATATGAACATATCTGGCCAGTAAAAGCAAGCAAACCTTTAAATATCATCTCATTTTAAATGTTTAATGGAGTAAAGATTGGGATTCAGTTCATAATACAGATATGTTAAAATTTCAACCAATTCTGATTTAGTGCCTTTAAATAGGCTAACTGTAATATCTCTCACATCTACATGTATCTACATGGTATACCAGGCCTCGCTTCCTCTGTCCACGAATAGGGACACATTTTTCTCCCCAGTTCCCATATAATTTATAAAAATGTCCCCTTTAGTTCAAATAAAATGCCTTGCAGCAGTCAGTATTCTCTTTTCTGCTAAGAATAAAACCTGATGTCAGATGGAAGATAAATGATAAGATCTCTGAACTGCTTTCTTTCTATTTTGTTTATTTTGAATTTAATGGAAATTAGAATATCATGCAGGTTTTTTTTGTGGAAGTGATTCTGAACATTTTTGACTATTTTAACGGACAATGAAACCCAAGCAAAATGTTGCTTTCATAAGAAGACTTGAAGAGATTAGGAGGAATAATCTCTGAAATTTAGAGCATAATCGGGCAAGAAACAAGAAAACTATGGCTCTTTGAAGCTATGGCTCATTTATTCCTATGGGGAACTCAAATTGGCAACGCACTCTGATAAGTGTGTGGACTACTCCCCATATGTTTTGTACACAAATGTTCCCATTTTTACAGTTTTCTTCATAGTCACACTTTTCCATTCAGAGAAAATTGAACAAAATTGAAATTGTGTGTACAAAATGTATGGGGAGTAGTCCACAACTTTGCCAGAGTGTGTTGCTAATTTGAGTCACTTGTAGATATAAATGGCTCTTTTCAAAGAGCCATAGTTTTCTTATTTTTTGACCGATTGTGCTCAAATTTCCAGGGAATATTCATCCTATTTAGTGTCTTATAGTGCATACAACAATTTGTCTGGATTTCATTGTCCTTTAAGAGATTCACAACCTCTTGTGGTCAGAGATGTAATTAGGAATGATAACAAGTGACAATTTACAACATTAAAAATTTGTACAGGTAGATTAACATCTTGTTTTGCCCATTTAAATTCATCAGGAAGTCACATAGAGGGACAAACAATTTGAAGGAAGCCATGTATCCACATGCAGAGGATCATCATGAAGCACAGGTTGAATGACCTCATGTTAAGCCACCAGAAAAGAGGATTTCTGGGAGAACAGAAACCACAATTAACCGAACAAAGACTCAAATAATGCATAGTTTAGATGACACATCAATAATCTCTGGGGACCTGTTCACAATGGCAGCAAGCTGAACGATTGGAAGGATCTTTCAAGAGTTTGTTCTTGGGTGAATAATAAAACTAATTTATAAATAGATACTTTTGTTTGACATTAATGGAACTTTGATTGAAATGAGCTCATAACGAGTGTTCATGTTTACAAGAAGGAATCCTTTAAATGATATACTGTATATATCTAGGCTAAATTAATGGTTATAAATCCAAAACAAGCTTTTCAAATGACAATGATACAACAACTACAGGTCTTGATTCTAATTCAGAAGAGCTTCGCAATAAATTGTCAATGGTTTGTGAACAAGGCCTGTACTGTCCTTAGTCCAGACCCACCTCGGTGAGAGACACAGTATACAATGTAGGAAACCACAACAAGCCAACAGATTAGTCAGAGATCTCATTATGCAATACAATGTACACTATGTGATGTTCAGTATTTACAAGGTTCTGTTATCTGTACATTTAGTGGGCTTCATCTTGTTTATTACTAATCTCAATGGTCAAATTAAAAATAATGAAGAATGTACATCTATGTCTGTGTCCACTAGGCTGAAAAGTTATTAATTGTTATAAAAAAGAATACAAATACAGCGGTTCACATGTTTCCTTCTAAAATTGGAAACTACATTAACATTAAAGAAATCAAACATAATTTAATGGTGATAACTAATCCTATATACTAATCAAAATTAATTTGACAAATTTCTATTATTCCAATGTCAACAATATTTCTTTATAGACAACTTTCTTTCACCAAAACAATACACCAATTGCTAATACACAGGCACAAACATACACTATGCAGAGAGGTGGGAAGTCTTTCCCACCTCTGCAGTCTGCACTATGTAATGCTTCAGGATTTTTATGTAATTGAGGACTACACTCTCAAATTATATTGGAAAGGATGACAATGATTGCACACATGAAAATTACCACTGGTTTTGAAATAATATTAAATTACTTAAAACAATGCATACTACAATTCGGATATTAAATCATACAAGAAAATTATCTTGTGATTTAGATAATATCAAATTATTCAATATTTGGTCCACATCAATCCAAATAGATAACAAAGAAACAGTGTATCTAGGTAACAATTACAAACTGGTATTCATTTCAACATGATTGGTGATAAGACTAAAACTTAAAGATTCTACACCCAATTACACGTTTGATCCCTTCACAGTTATTAAGGTTAACCCGTTCCCTTCGAGTTTCTGAGATCTCCATATAGACTTTGTACACAACCCACCTGGTTCCCATAGTCAAGGGGTTAATACTAACACAGGGTATTATATTTTGACAAATGATGACATAAACGGTACCCTGGGGTACCAGACGAAAATCCGCCATTTGTTTGATTATTTATTTAATTTTTAGGGCTGTACTGTGGGTATAGCGTGCATACAATCGCACGCTGCACTGCATGCACAACGCAATACGGTTGTACTTCGAGTGGACACAAGATGGCGCTACAAAACGTGGGATACACAGAAATACAATATAAATACTAGAACCCCAACTGAATAAGCGTATAGCGTTTTAACCACAGAGATAGGCCACACCTTTATCAGCAAGTTTTTGAAAATACGCACCGAATGTCATGCAAATGAGGTAGTACGTCAGATTTTTTCATTTGAATAAATTATCAGATGTGGATTCATTGGATAAATTAACACATTACGCAAAAAGCTAAAGTAATTACGCATTGCGCACTTGCAGTTGCCATGGCATTTAAACACGCACTTCTCAGCAAAATTGCGCTTCATAATACCAAAGACGCGTAAGTATTCTAATTCATCTCTATTATTTTAATTACGCGCAGTACTAACAGTTACGCGATGTCATGTATTTAATTGCGCAGTCAAGAAACAGGGGATTTCCCTACTAGGATCAAAATATTGTTTTTCATTGTGACGTCATAACAGAGGCATACCATCAATTCGTGCGAGATAACTGTGAAGTTCACGCCCGCGCATTATTTTGAATGAATTTACGCTAATATTACCATGGCAGCCAGTCGAATTAACATAAAAATCGGTGGTTCTCTTCATTAAAAATTTGGCCAACTTCCATTTTGAGTTGGGGGGGCCTGGTGGGATACCGGGGTACAACGGTACCCCGGGGTACTGCGTGTGTCATCAAATGAAGGTTGTTAAAATAGGATCAATTTTGTTTAGGTTTGAAATGTTCCATTAAAAGAGAATAAAAAGAGAAGAAAAAAAAAAAATAAATAAATAAAATAAACATCTTTCCAGAAATGGCTGTGCAAACTTTATTAATGTCATTTCCCATGTATACACACACAATAAAGTTACTGATACGAAAAATTGCTACATATTTTTTCTGTAAAAAACCTTCTAAACTCTCTACTAATTTGGTCAGCCATGTGATAAGAATTGTGATGCGTAGCCGTAGGCTGTTTGTGTTGTTAATAAATTACTTGTCTTCAAATTAGACAAATATAATTCCATGTACATCTCAGCAATCAATTACAAAAATTTAAAAATTCCACAGTAAAAGTAAAACACAAGTACAGTCTGCACAGTCATGATCTCGTCATTCATCATCAGCTGAGGAATACTACTACTAGGGAGAACGACCGAATACCGCAATCACGCATTTGTATCTGCTAACACGCAAAACTTTGCTACAAAAAACCTAGGGTAGAATTCATATTTTTCAATATTTTACCATGAAATTGGTATCCTCTTGAAGCTTAATCCTTCCTTGATCTGGATATAGCATTAGTTGTTCCTAAATCGATGTTTTAACACCCGAAAAAACAATCTGAATGCGCAGTGAGTTTGGAGACTTCGCGGTAGTCGCGGTAGCGACTGCACTTGAAAACTTAATTTTGCTACCACAGTGCATAAATTTTCCCAACTTCCATGCCAGAGTAGGGGTTCGTAAACTCCCTCTACGTTGAATTTGAGGCCATTGTCATGTAGAGCAGAATCTGATCTTTCGAATGACACCAAATTCGCCGGAATTTTTTGGAATTTTCACCTTGCAAATTGATTTTTTTGAAGGATTGTTTTGCTGACATTTTTGCATCGATTTTCGGCACAAAAATTCGACGAAAAATCGTTTAAAACTGGAGGAAGGAATCTGAAAAAGGTATGGAAAAGTAGTATTTTATGAAAGTGTGTTGATTTCTCTACACATTGAAATACATTACTATGGGAGTAGTAATAGCGCTAAGCTGCGATCATCCAATGTAAACAAATTGCCCACGTACTGATTTTGATATTTTTAGCCATGTTGAGGCATGCGTTTTCTATTTATAGCGCTGGGGCACGCGCAGAGCATAGTTACCGTCCATCGGCTGAAACTGGCAGAACCAAACTTTGTACCTTCTACCTCTAAAATTGGAATATCTCCACTAATATTGAAGCTAATAAGTTGATTTAAGCACCATTATTTTTCTCACTTTACAAGCTTTCCAATGATATTAAGTTTGTTGAGGTTCCTTCAACAAATCCAAAAGTCACCGAACTCCCTACTACTACTACTACTAGTTAAAGGGACACCCCAAAATAATAAATACATGTAAGGACAGGTAATAGTTTTAATAGTCCATTTCACCAATAAGTTCAGAAAAATAGGTTTCCAGACAAATTCTATAATTTGAAAACTCATCACCATACTAAATTATGCGTTCATGGCTTTGCAAACCAGTATCTTGTCTAGGTCTAGGAGTAGGACATATGCGCTCTATTGTCTCCAATAACAACACAGATTCGAGGATGTGGGACTGGGAATCTAACCTCAACTCGAACTCTTGTTAGAGAGAAACGATCATGTTTACGTTATACATCCACAATTTGAGAAAAGTTAAACCTATTTTAATATTTCTAATACAACAAAGATTCAAGAAAATGAACTGAGCTTACCCTTCGCTTTTTAGTTACACGAGATCTAAGATTTATCTGCCTGTCTCAAGTCAAGTTCCGTCCACCATCCAGCAGTTATTGACATTATACCAATTAGCGCGAAGAACCGCGAAGAATAGCAAAGAACAGTAAACAAGACGCTAACAACCACGAACAACCAAAACGCTAACAAGTTGCCAGCAACAGCAGCGAGCACTGACCATCGATATACACCACTGGATACAGCGTGATGTACACTGCCGCATTCACGGCGCTGAAGCCGCCGCACAAAACCGGAAGTAGTTAAAATTGCACCCATCCATTGCGCATGTCGATATACACGTGTATAGGAAATGAATGTAAATAGTGCGAGAAGATTAAAATGTTTATGCTCATACTCAAAACATTATTGTCAATTTAATTTGTAATTATCAAGGATGCCATTTTAAATATGATTGCATGAATATCACGTTGAATATCAGGCTCCCTACCCCCTTTTGTGTGTGTGTGTGGGTGGGGGGGGGGGGGGGGGGGAGGGGGGGGAGGTATTGGGACAAAATTATTACAATTAATCAGGGGACAAATTCATATTTTTATTGCGGGGGCTCTCTTTCTAATTTTATGGTAGTTTTCGGGGGCTATATACTTTTCCAACTTTTGGGGCTACTTTTAATAATTTCTTGTTTTTCGGATTTTAGGGTCTACTATTTAGCTATAATAATGTAAGTGATCATCTGATTGGCATTTGATCACGATCCAAACAAAAACAAAAAAACAATTTCGCCCCGCCTCCCCCATATATTTTTTCCCCTGTAATTAATGTAATAATGTTTTTTCATATAGAAGGGAAGTAAATACTTGTATGGTTGCCGTTGGCCCTCAATAATTGACAAGTAAAACTGGTTTATATATGGTGGTTTATATCGATGGCACTGACCTCAGCGAGGAACCGCGAACATAAATGACCGCGGTGTACGGTGGAGAGCGAACTAAAAAACCGCGAACAACAGCGAACAAGTCACCGATTTGAACTAGATCTTAGAACTTAGATACGGTAGATAGATAGATTTTAGTTGGTCTTCAACAAATGTTATAAAGAAATGTGTCACCCATTGGCAAATGGCAACAGAAGGCAATAACAACAATTATGTAGCCTACATCTTAACAATTATAACAATTTCCATAAACATTTCTAAACAAAAACATTTTCATGTACCATTATGTAATTAGGGTGGATATGGACTATATAGTCTATCAGGTTATGTAAAGCAGCAATTTTTTTGCTATAATCTTGGAAACAGTTTTTAATTTGGTCTAAATACATTACTGATGAGAAAAAGTGATGTTTCCATTTTTTATTTTTGGTCCCAGGGTGCATTTTGGCGATTTTAAAGATAATTAGCTAATTTGCATATTTGTGAAATAAGGTCAGGGGTCATTTTCTATCTAGGAATAGTACAATATTGATAAAAACTAGTATTCTAGGGTATTTTGAGGCAAGGATTCCATTTCCGGTGCTCGTTTGTAAGTGCTGTATGGGAAACACTCTGAAATCAAAGATGGCTTCCCCTAATTTGCATATTTATGAATATTATTGATTTTCAGTGGCTACAGCCCCTAATAAGCAATAATTCCGGATTATTATTTGTCAGTTATGTTCTAAGTATGTATTTAAGATATCAAAGATGAGTTACCATCATGGCAACCTCTAGCAATGCATATTATTTGCATAAATATGTATTTTACCTAATTTGCATATTCCCCCAAATCGAGTATATTGGGAACCCGGCAAGTAAAAAAGACAAGTAATACCACTTTTCCAAGGTTTTAGGGGGCAACGAATCCATTCATGATACTTATTTACCTGTATTACCTCGGCAACCCACATAAATTCAAGATGGCCGCAATTGTCATTTTAAAGTAAATAATGCTATTTGCTACTTAAACGGCATTTAAATGATAAAAGTATGATTTGCTTACTGTAAGCAAACAACTACATTGTGATTCAAATATTCTAGTTGCTCATTTCAATAATTAAAAGTCAAAACATTATAATATCAATCTAATATAACCGAAATAATATAGTCGTGTATCATAACATGTGTAATTTAGGGAGCAGTCATCTTGGATTTGAGATGGATGCCATGGTGATACAGGTAAATAAGTATCAAAAATGGATCTGCTGCCCCCCAAAACCTTGGAAAAGTGGCATTACTTGTCTTTTTTACTTGCCGGGTTCCCAATATACTCGATTTGGGGGAATATGCAAATTAGGTAAAATACATAATTATGCAAATAATATGCATTGCTAGAGGTTGCCACGATGGCAACTCATCTCTGATATCTTAAATGCATACTTAGAACATAACTGACAAATACTAATCCGGAATGATTGCTTATTAGGGGCTGTAGCCACTGAAAATCAATAATATTCATAAATATGCAAATTAGGGGCAGCCATCTTGGATTTCAGAGTGTTTCCCATACATCACTTACAAACGAGCACCGGAAATGGAATCCTTGCCCCAAAATACCCTAGAATACTAGTTTTTATCAATATTGTTCTATTCCTAGATAGAAAATGACCCTGACCTTATTTCACAAATATGCAAATTAGCTAATTATCTTTAAAATCGCCAAAATGCACCCTGGGACCAAAAATAAAAAATGGAAACATCACTTTTTCTCATCAGTAATGTATTAAGACCAAATTTTAAAATGTTTCCAAGATTATAGCAAAAAATTTCACAACATTTATTTACACTTCATTAGGGGATATACTAATACCCATAGAGACGGCTAGTTTCAACTTTTGCATTTACTTTCCTTGATTTCGTTCGCCGTTCAGAACAATTTTTGTTCTGTCTTTCTTTCCTTATCACTCATGCACCTCACCTTCAAATAATCATGCCTAACTGGCAAAATGATTATAGTGTATACCTCGGGGGGGGGGGGGGGGGGGGCGGGGGGGGGTATACTGACTTGTATATTGGCAATCGGGTGCCGCTTCAATTACCCCCTTTTTTCATGAGTTCCTAATAATGATATTATTTACATCAATAATATACTCATTATGATACAAAATAATATGCTAATGCATACCGAAATCTCCTTGTCAGCTGCACCGCTGGGCGTGTTGCCCGGTATTCCAAAACTAATTAAACTTACACTCTAACAAATAACTAGTCAAAATGACCAGAAACCTAGTCAGCCGGGCACCATGAACCATATAGTCAAATAAAATGAACGGGAAAATCTAGTCAAATAAATTGATGTTTTAATTTAATATTGTCTTTGTATGTAGATTTTGTTTGTATGTGCTCAATAGCGTTTTCACGTTATTGAGTATAATTTAAAAATATTTTTCTGTATACAAAAACATTATAGTCCGCAGACCTTCCTCCCCTTAGCCCAGTGACCATGTGCAGCTGACAACATGAGACTAGTAATTTATTGAAATTGAAATTGAAATTGAAATTGAAAAGGGTTTTTGGAAATAATTTCAAAAGGTGCAGCCAAATGGCTAAATTACATATATTTTACAAAAACATAATTCAAATAACATAACATAACTTAAAGACGAGGAACACCGTACGTTGACAATACAATGGTACAATCAAACAAGATAATTATATACAATATTTCAGTAACAATAAACAACTTATATATCGAGATGAAAAGTTATAATAAATCGCTTAGATTTATACAACTAATTAATTGAAAATGTTTACAACTAATTAATTGAAAATGTTTGCAAAAATTTCTCCCATACTTGATTAATTTGTTGAACAGAAAATAACCTTATCAGAGCACTGTTGGATTGTATTATGGATTGGATTATACTTTAAAACGTAAAAATAATATGTAGTGTATTATAGCATTTGCATTTGAACTAAACGGGCTAAAAGTGTATGTACTGTGAAACGATAATTGCTCATATTTATTTGTTGCATTTATATTATACAGCTGTATTGATTGATTAGATAATGGAAATTCCAAATATGATACACTGACATATTACAATCGCTCCTTATTATTGGAAAAGATGAAGCTACCTATTTTTCCTGACGAATCGTATAGTAATTATTATTTTTTAAAGGGGTAGTTCAGTTTCGGTATAGAGGGCGCTTTAAGAAATGTTTTGTGATGGAATGAAACTTTGAAAGAGCACACAAAATCTACTCCATTTGATCAAAATCGGTTCAGAAACAGCTGAAATATCCAAAGTATATCAGATTGGAATAAATGTGGGGGACCAACTTTTATTAAATAATTTATAAACATATTTTAAAATGCTATACACATTTTTGAAAGTCAATTTATTGTAACTTATCGATTGTATATATCTCTTTCTGCAACGGGGGCCTGATTGCACATTTATTACAAATGTATTTTTGATTGGAAGAGAAAACTATCCTTTTGGAGATTAATTACTCTTTTGGAACAAACAGCTGGAGAGTTCTTAATTGTTGAAGTCTAAACTCAATCTCAGACCTAATCAATGGCTCTATCATGAGCACCTGGACACCAGAGCCATTAAGTTTATACCTTTTAAACACACCTCGAGAGCTAAAAGCTAAAAGCTTCCGCCCCTGAAACCCCGACAAGGGCAATACGGGGATCACTGTATACCCCACATGTTCAAATCTTTCTGCAAAGGTTATGAATTAAATGTAATTTGATTCAAATTGATATTTGTATATCCCTTATATTAAAGAAACATATTTTATTTCATGACTGCAAGCCTTCGGGGCTTATGCGGGGGTTTATGTGCCCCCTAAGGCACTGTTATAAGGCCCTTGACCACCTATATATATACTCTTTCATTTTTTCCCCTCGCTATGTCATTTAAAAATAAGCTACGAATAAATTCACTATTTTATATAATTTATCACACATTATAGCAGTTATAAATGTCTGAAATCTTAAAGCTTCCGGGGGCTCCGCACCTATAGTTGGACCCCCATATCCATTAAGGCTCACGATGTGGGTGCTCCTTGACTCTATACCAATTCAGGGCTTCGAGCCATCAAGACGCTTTCAATGTGCGCAGAATAATGTTTTTGTTGTATTCTTATACATACATATTGACAATTCTAAACGGCTAAAATCCATATAAGCTTCTGGGGGCTCTACAATCGACGCCCTATAAGACCCCTTACCGGGGTGTCATTCGTTATGACTATTTTCTGCCCCCCCCCCCCCCCCCCCACACACCTCCTTGTCATAAAATTCTGGGCATGTCAATGTGGGGCCTTGGCCTGCCTCTGAGCATCTCAAAGTGGGACACAGGCGCGGCGATATCGTTCGGAAAACACAATGCATTGGGGGGGGGGGGGGGGGGGGGGGGGGAGGTGAGCATTGTTTGTGAACAATGCTCCCCCCTCCTACGCATTGGGTTTTCCAAACGTAGCGCCGCGCCTGGGGGACACATTGAGGGTGGGGACACACGTATTTATATCTGACTTTTTGTCAAATTATTCACCAAGGTGAAGCTAGCGACCAAACTCAGCAGCCAAACTCAGCAGCATAAACCAGCAACCAAACTGTATCAAGAAGCCTGTTCTTCTAGCTATAGGCCTATATTACAGATGTTAAATTTACCACCCTAAATGTATACTGCTTGGATGCAGCACAACGATTCGATTTGAATTGTCAAGTTACTATATAGTATTGGATTTCATTGCATACCTTATGGTTGTCTTATTTGTAGCATTTTCTAATCATCATCATCCTACTACCTGTAATCTGCATTATCTGAATGATTTCAAGATAACAATTTTTGTCATTATGTGTCCCGTTGGGGATGATGATGTCGCTGCGCAGCGCAGGGGGGCAAAACTATACCCCCGGTAAACGCACTTGTTAGCACCGGTGGTGGGGTAATAACATTGTTGGTTCTGCTCAGCGCGAGCCGCGTATGTAGCTGACCGTCCGATCCGGCCAGCGGGCCCGCAGCGGCACAGCGCACCGGCCCATCAACGAGGCGAAGCTAGCTAGCCGCGCTCTTGAGCTCGTACGTACGCTGATTTGGCTTCTGTTAGACCAGCCTTGTATCTTGATAAAATGGCTAAAATTTGCCTTTTCATTAATGTTAAAGTAAGCTTATTTATCTACAATAAAGTACATTTGTACATGTCATAATTTTAGATGGAAACAAATCTCCATTAAAAGCACAAATTAAGGTTAAAGTCCTCCTTAGCAACCTGTCGGGAATGGTAGTCAAGTACGCCGTGTGCCATATTTTGATCTGGATAGGCGGAGTAATATCAAATTTGTATATTTTAGTGTTCTCCTTATATTTTTTGATTAACTAATTCATTAACACTGAATTAATGATATATTGTATTTTAATGAACTTTGGATATAAATACAGCAATGAAACGCAAATTATTGAACTTTTGTAAAATTTGGTGAAAGATTGATAGGAACTATATACGCAATCAATTAGCAGAGCACGTACATTCATATATTGGTGTGATAAGGTTAACCTGCATTCGATCGATCGATCGAGATAATGGCCGCAGCACAGGTGCTGTTTACTTTTGTTTTGACACCGTTTTGACGCTTGAAAATTATAATTATCTTTAAGTATTACTATTGAAAATGTTGTTTTCAATTCTATAGTTTAATTCCTTAGTAATTGCAAACCACAGCCATGGATGACATTCGCTTTGAGTGGTTGCGGGACAAAATTTACAATGCATTGGACATCGAGGATCACGAAGTTTTTGAGGAGTTGCTCAATCGGGATGATGGTGAATACGAAAGGAGCCTCGCAAAATTCTTGAATGAAACCCCCGAGGAGGGCAAATCAGCTGCAATATTTTACAAAAGCATCCAAGAAGAAGAGAGGGAAATTGAAATAGAAATCGGTACGTGATCTTATTATTTTTTTAACCGTAAAAAACATCCAGACTTTGTGAGTTGAAAATTCAATTATTTATTTTGTCCATCGAAATATGAATGATTATGAAAAATAAAAGATGAATACACAATTGTCACAAATATTGGAATAAAACAAAGTTAACATGATCTAGCATCAGCCATAAATTAGGCAATAACGTCTTCATGATGTCCTCGATCTTCACCATGACCATGCAATGTTCACTTTTTCTATTGTCTAAATCTATAAATAATTTCTTATTTAATAAAATAATTCCTGTGTCATTTATTGCAGCTTGTTCACTTTAAATGTTTGCATAGGAGTTCCCCGACACTATGTCAATGCACAATGCCGGTATGTATCTGTGAGACTAACCGTGCTTTGCATCGCGTCGGTGTCGCTGCGCTGCACTACACCAATGTTCAAATTGACTTTGAGTCTGATATACCGTAGGTGCTGGAGAACCCGGACGGGGGGAGAACCCGGCCAAAAAATGGACAGGGCTACCTTTGAAATTAGATTTGCCGATAATGCACTGAACATGCGACTCGAAACTTATATCAAACGATTTATCTGCATATTGCTCATAAAATACATGTATATTGCTGTTCTGTAGTCCTCCTGGTTATCCAGAAAATCGCTTGAAAGTCGGTCTTTAAACTCCAACATTTGTTATTTTTTATTTTATTCACGATAATTTGAGATTACAATTTTTATAATCTTTATTCTCGCTTTTGTAAATAGATACGCTCAGTAGTTCATTTCGGTAGAAACTTACACCAATTGGACCGTAATATCGCGGTGCCTTCGCTGATAAAAAATTATCGCTCAACGGCAAAGCGGGTTTCCGCACGGCGCGATTTCATGCACGAAGGTTCAATTTATCGCAGTGCAGGAGAACCCGGACACCGCGCACGGTGTGTGTACAAAGTCAATGACGCACTGTGCTATCTGTGTTGTGTGTGACTGTCCGGGTTCTCCAGCAACTACGGTACTGTTGTGAGTAACAACTGAACACAGCTGTCACACTCACAGATCTGTATACAAATCACAGGTTTGAGATTTTAGCCGGCTCTTATTTTACTTTGCTCTTGACTTTGTAGAACCATCAGAGACCGATGGACTTGATAACCTCGAAGGTGAAGACTTGGTCGGTGCTACTCCGGTGGAAGAGGCCCCTCCCACTCCTGCCGAGCCAGCAGAAACTCCTACAGAAGAAAAGGGAAAGAGTAAGTAGTCTACATTGGCACTGCTGAACTACTTCTTCTACTTCTAGAACTGCTTGCTTGTTTCTGTACAAACGCCTGGTGTGGCTATCCCGTACAGCATTGCAATGACAATGCTAGAAATAATGATTTTTTTCCCCTGTTGGGCAAGTAAACAAGACTTTTTATTTGAACTAATCAAACTATTTGTCCATATTCAGTTCACAAATGACATATTGTATAGATTCACCTATAGATTTGTTCATAATTCTAATCATAGCTTTAGTCATACTAAATGATATAACTTTCAATATGAATATTCATGAACGAGAAGATATTCTAAAGGAAAGTATCTGCAAGAAAAGAAGCACATTAATCAGATAAAGAAGAAGAAGATCTGTACGATTTGGAAATATAAATTTGAACCCTTTCTGCCTAATAGATGTTCATTTAGTTGTTTCTAAGAATGCTACTTTTCAAGCTTGTCTACACGAGATTAACATTTCAAATATTGTTTTAGATCTAGCTCTAAGTTGTAAAACTACAGGGGCTCTTTCAAGATTTAGGGGGCTCTTTATGGTATTTTGGAGGGTAAATCGTCTCTTTAATTTATGTACCTTAATTGTCCACTGGCAGGCACTAGCTGTTAGTTACTCACTCACCCTTTATTATAATAAATATGTAACAAAAAACCTTTTTACAGAAAAGAAGAAGAAGAAAGGAAAGAAGGGTGCCAATTCAGCTAAGACCGAGTCGCAACCCGAGCCTGAAACACCGAGAGAGGAGCCAAAACCTCCCGAACCCGAAGCAGATGCAGCAGCAGGCGCAGATGGAGCGAATGATGCTCCTTCACCGGACGGGACTCCAAAGACAGTGAGTTTCCTTTTTTTTTCTAGAGCTCTGCATAATTGCAAAAAGATAATTGATCTGGCATGGATGGATGATAACTGTGGATTTCCTTCTTCACCTGTATACTTTTTATATGGACTCATCATCAGGGGTTTCCCCCCATATCACTGCTCCTGGAAACTGAGACTAGAAAGACCTGCAAATGTATGCAACATTGATATTGAGCAAAGAATGCATGAGGTGGCCATAGTGATAATGTTAAATCTACATCATTTCAACAATGCAATGTGATAAATCATCAACTTCTATTTTGCAATGCTCAGGTACAACTTACAGTATACATGTCAATGGATAACCTGTGCAATATTTGGTTAACCTTGGAGCATAAATTAATTGTGGCTGATAGGTATGCTATCGTGAGATATGAGGCACTCCAATAAATCAAGTACTATTGTTAATATTTCATGTGTGCAAATTTGTGTTCTCTTCAGAAAATTGTCACAGAGACGTTCGTACGCACCGTGTTATACCTGTGCCACGGTCACGTCCCAGAGCAGGTAGCCGAAGAGGATTGTGTCTTCTTCATCCGAAACACTCCAGGCATGGTAGACCTGCCCAACTCCATGGACGAGGCTCAGGATATGTTGCCAAAGTTCTTTGAGTATGGCATTCTCAATGGACATTCGCTGGTCATGCTGGAGCAGATCATTTCTCAGGTAGAGTCTCAGCTACTTATTCTATTATAGCGGTTATGGAGAAATTCCATAATCGAATCATCTCTATGGGTTAACTGATGAAACATAATTTAGATGTTGTTAATTATATCAAACAGGGAAATTGTATAAATGTATTATTGTTACTATTATTATTATTTTATTATTTATTTATATATTTATATATATATATTGTTTGGGGGGGGGGGGAGCCTTTAAACACTGTTTAATGTGCAGGACAGTATTGAAGGATACATTTTTTATATGACTTTGATTAACATTTTTCAGCAGAGCAATGGGATAAGCATGACAACTTTGCTGAAATTGACAATAACTTATTTTTAATTTTTTTTGCAGGTATACATACCACTGCTGTCTTTCAGTGCTCACAAGAACAATGACGCCCCAACAGAGGCAGAGCAGAAGGCTGCTGCTCTGTCCTCTTCCTCCAGGGATGACTTGGGCATCCAGGATGATGACTCGGATGAGGAGGCTGAGGAGGTCAACACCGCTGAGCTCCAGAAGCACGCCCTCCTCAGAGACGAGTTCCTCATCAGCATGCAGAAGTTTGCCAGCCACATCGGACGCACCATCCAGCAGATTGAAGGCGAGGTACGCCTGGACATTCCGGAGCTCAACACAGATGGCGACCCAAATGAACTCGCCAAGGATGACTCACTGATTCACGAGATAGAGAACGCCTGCTTGGAGTGGACCAAGCAGATTGCCAGTGCCGTGGAAGTCCAGCTGAAAAAGACGCCACAGGGCAACGGCCCGCTGGCGGAGATTGACTTCTGGCGGGAGCGCAACGCGTCGCTTAGCGCCCTCAGTGAGCAGCTGAAGTTGTCCAAGGTCAAGAAGATGCTGGACATCCTGGCCAAGAAGGATGCTATGGGCGACCACGCCATCCTGCAGAGCTTTGATCTCAACCGCGCTGAGCTCAACAAGTACTATGTGGAGGCCAAGGACAACGTCCGCTTCCTCAGCACCCTCGAGCGGCACTTCAAGAACCTGACACATGGAGCGGGCTTCCAGATCGTGCTGGACACGATACCGTCTATGATGAATGCCCTCCGCATGGTGTGGATCATCTCCAGGCACTACAACACGGACGAGCGGATGATTCCTTTGATGGAGAGAATTGCCTGGGAGCTGGCTGAGAGGGTGGAGAAGGTCATCAACATCAGGACTATCTTCAAGTGAGCTTCATTACTTCATTATATTTTCATTTTTCACAAATAAATCTATGCAGGATATATTGCAGCTCTTGCGTATGTTGGATGGTGTACATTTTTATAACCAGCATAGTAGCGTTCACTTATATGAGACATACAAGATGCAAGGATGTGATGAGATATATTCATGTGGTTAAGTGGAAACACTTTCATTTTGTTCACATGCATCAAGATTACTATTTGTCACTCTTATCTTTGTTTTGCAATACTTCATATAGATTATTTCGCTGATCTAGCTACCAAATGTAAAATCTTGCAACGACTGCATCTCTTGTTTCGTTTAGGGACTTGGCATCTCAAGTTGAACCAAGACCACTAGAGTTAATAAAACTCTGGAGCTATGGAAGGACTGTTAAGGTCTAGATGTCAGAGCAAAGATTTTTCATTAAAAGAAAATTAATTTCCCTTACTTCTCTTTTCTACCGTTAGCATATATATGTGATTGTCTTTGATCGTCTTTCCATCCCAAGTCAAGACCAAGATTGCTGAAGCCAAGATGTGAACATCTTTGATATAATTTCTGCATTTTTTGTCTAAAACAGAGATTCGCCACCCCAAGTCAAGGCTAAGACTGCAGAAGCCAAGAAGACTCTCGAGCTATGGAAGGACTGTTACCTCGAGGTCAGGGCAAAGATTGAAGCCTCTGGCCGGGACGCTCGCTGGGAGTTTGACCGCAAGAAACTCTTTGAACGTACAGACTACATGGCCACCATCTGCCAAAACATCTATGATGTTGCACAGGTAAATAATCATAGTAGATAGCTTGTGCTATAGAGGTTGACATCCATTTTGATTGGACTATGAACAGTTCAGATTAACAGATTGGTAGAAATCACTTTTATTGCAAATTTTGTTAAAAAAAGAAAGACATGTTTTATAAGTCAACTATTACTCAGCTGAAATGTATTGTAATGGGATTTAACATCGAAATGGTACGAAAATAGAAAACGACCCAGAGCAATTTTCTTCCTTGACCAGAGCACCAATATCCCTTTTTATAATGATGATGAATGATTTGTTTAATTAAACTGAATGTAAACTGAATAAAATTGCCTCCGCAACGAAGTAGCCGGAGGCATTATGTTTTCGGGTTGTCCGTCCGTCCGTCCGTACGTACGTCCGTCCGTACGTCCCGTTCTCGTGATCGCGTTATCTCAAGAACCGATTGACAGATTTTCACCAGACTTGGGTCATGTATGTATCTTGGGGTGCCAATGATCTGATTAGATTTTGGGGTTACGAGGTCAAAGGTCAAAGGTCACAGGGCTCATTATATATGCGAAAATAGCTCGTGATCGGTTTATCTCAAGAACGGATTGACGGATTCTGACCAAACATAAGTCATGTATGTATCTTGGGGTGCCAATGATCTGATTAGATTTTGGGGTCATGAGGTCAAAGGTCAAAGGTCACAGAGCTCATTATATATGCAAAAATAGCTCGTGATCGCGTTATCTCAAGAAGGGATTGACAGATTCTGACCAAACTTGGTACATGTATGTTCCTTGGAGAGCCAATGAACTGATTATATTTTCGGGGTCATGAGGTCAAAGGTCACAGGGCTCATTATATATGTAAAAGTAGCTTGAGATTGGAAATCTCAAGAACTGAATATCAGATTTTAATCCAACTTGATACCTGAATGTATCTTTGGGAACAATTGTAGTCATTAGATTTTGGGGTCATGAGGGCAAAGGTCAAGGTCACTTATAGCTCATAATTGTGATACGTCAAGATCTAAAAGACAGAGTACCATCAAAATTGAGTTGACAGAATTAATTCTGTGTACATGTTGATTTGGGCTTGATATGAATAAATTGCGTAATGGCGGAGGCATCATTTTCGACTGCGCGCAGTCGAAGATCCATCTAGTTTTTTCTCAATTGTGTATTTAAGATGACTGTTTACCAATCTTCTACAAGTTGTATTTGTTATTCCCACTATGAATAATAAATCTCATTTTATTTTTATCCTCAGGTATTAGAAGAGTTCTACAACATCTTTGGCCCGGAACTGAAGTCTGTGACTGGTGACCCGCAGCGCATTGAAGATGTACTCAAGAGAGTTGATGGACTTGTGGAGCCAATTCAGGAGGTAAGTTATCCTTTTGAAGCTTAGGCTAGTATGCTTGCCAGGGAGTTTAGATGGTGCACAAGATAACTGTGTGGGTTTGAACTGTACCTGCTGACTAAGGGTAAAAATAATGCTACAGAGCTTAGAAACCCTATATATATTATTATTATCAAAACATAGATTGTTTAAATTTTTTTTTTCCAAATTGCCTGATTATTCCTCCTTATCTTTTAGAGCCTATAAAAGCAACATTTTGCTTGGGTTTCATTGTCCTTTAAGATGCTTTCCTTTCAGACATCACGCCAATTAACATCATCCAGCCAGAAGACTTTCATTCTCTTTTCAATTTGATGGTATGATTTCTAGGTCAACTTTGAGCCGTTCAGCCTGAAGCACCAGATGCAGTGGCGCAAGGTCATGGAGTGGTTCAACAAGGAAGTCGCGGCCATAGAGGACGAAGCGAAGCACTTCATCGACGAGTCGTTCAAGACGCTGCGTTCGGCCGAGGGCGCCTTCGACATGCTGCTCAAGTTCAAGCACATCCGGTCCCGCGAGGCCATCAACTCGCAGATGATGAAGAAGTTCAACGATATCCTTTTGCAGTACGGCAAGGAGGTGAGTATTTTCAAATCTTCAATGATTACGCCTGACGTTCCTTAATTATCAGACTTAATAAATGTTAATCCAAGAACATAAAAGTCTCCTTGATAATAGAACATATTGATGATTTTTCGCAAAGATGTTATGTTGTGTTTCAAATCGTTTTATGATTATTTACCACAGCAATTTTAAGTCTAACTTAAATTCTAAGTACTAATTGGTACGTTTTCCTCAATCCTAACAGGTGGACACAGTGCAAGCCCTGTTCAAGCAGTACCAGCACAACCCACCGGTCTCCAAGAACCAGCCCCCCGTGGCCGGGGCCATCGCGTGGGAGCGCTCCCTCTTCCACCGCATCAAGCACACCATCATCCGCTTCCAGAGTATGGAGGACATGCTCACCAGCGAGTATGGCAAAGCTGTGAGTATTTGCATTTTGCCTCGATAAAGAATCTTCTAGGTCCGAAAGCTAGGAAAATGTTGACTTTACAGTATTTGTATCTCTTTTCATCTCACGAAATGAAGAGATTTTTTTTTTTGGGGGGGGGGGGGGCCACTTTTCAAGCTTGCCTGCATGGAAATAGCACTTCAAAATGTGTTTTTGCTCTGAGCTCTGTGCAGATTTACAGGGGTTCTTTTTAAATCAATGGGGACCAAAATCGCCCTGAGCCCCCTGTTAATATTTTTTGCTTGTAGCTTGTATGAACTTCAAACAGTTCAACCCAGAATTTCAATCACCCCAATAACTTTTACCTACACATTTAAAGATAATAATCTGAAGTTGATGTTCCAGCATTTCCTTAAATTGGTTGAATTCCTAATTTCTGTCAAGTGTAAGGATTGCTTTTGGTTTCCTATATTGTCACAGAAATATCAGGAAATTATCCTAGTTCTTTGCCCCATATAATGCGGGAGGCCCTTTGTTAAATTGTCATTAATTTGTACTTCTTTTAGGCAAGGAACAAGTACCTTGGCGTGGCTAGACAGATGAAGGACTATGAGGACAAGAAGTACAAGACGTGGCGCGAGCATGTGGAGCTGATACTGCCGGGCCTGCTGAAGCGAAACCTCCTGACGAGACCCCAGGACCAGAGTCCCACTGGCAAGATCCACGATATCTCGGCAGCGGACGACGGGGACGACACTCACCGATCGCAATGTAAGAAGGATGGGTGTCAGGGGTTGCATGTTATTTTGTGTAACAAGGCATATTGCTTTTGTAATCACATGTTATTGCAAACAATTTGTTAAGCGAACTTCTTCAATAGTTTGTAAGCAATTTTTAATGAAACTTAAATTAGTATACAAAGCAGTACTGCCCTTTTTGTGATATGTTTAGTTTACTTTATTATTAAGTTTTAACTTATTTCTTTAAAAAATGCTTGATTCCTTTTGCAGTACTTGGAGATTCAAAGTACATAGTGGACTTCGCTGCAGAACTTTCTGAGATTGTGACAGAGACCAAGTACATGGAGCAGGAGGGCTTCTCCATTCCGGAGCTGGCTCGCAATGTGGCTCTACAGGTAACCATAATTCAATTTTTGTTTCTTTTTTGATAAAAAATACTTGTACAATAATACTCAACAAATATATACAAAGGGTAAAACAGAGAATTCAGAAAAACATGAATATCATAATGTAGGGGGAAATAAAGGCCTATCAAAAGTAATCATGATTGACTATTGTACCATGCACTTTCATGGGGGTGATCGATATACATATTTGTTTATCTGTATTAGTATTGTACCATGCACTCACTTTCATGTCTGTGATAAATATGCATTGTGGTACCTCCTTCCCTATTGCACCATGTTCTCACTTTCATGTTGGTGATATACTTTGTAGTGAAATTCTCAATACCCAGGTGTGAAAATTTAAAACCATAATCTATAATCTCTCTGAATAGAATATTAGCAGTTCTGTAGCTAGTATCTTGTTGTTAGAATATACATTTTGATACACAATTGTGAAAGCATACAAATCTTTTTAAAATGTTACGTTGGCAGTAATTAGGCATTCTTTTATTTGTTTATATACTTTTGTATGATTACAGGAAGACAAGTATTTGAGATGGAAGGATGGACTGAATCATATGCTGCAGAGATACCACGGAGTTACCTCATCCATCAGCCATGCCGAGGTAAATAATCCTACACTCTATGGGCGGTATTCTACTAAATTTATCAACTTAGGCTGGACTAAGTTGATAACCTTAGACTAACTAATCCACACTTTAGTCCACACCTCAGATTAGTTAAACCTGCAAACTTATTACTTTAGGCTGGCTTGAAGTCATATATGAAATATTAACTCCCAGGATTTATTTAAATACCAGATTTATTCTCAACTGCCAATTTAAATGATTTATATTATATAACAGTACAATTACTCGACCGTTGATACTCACATTGTTTTAGTATATCGCCACTATTTAAAACTTTTAAGGACTATAATACAATATCAATTTTTTTAATTTTTTAATTTTTTTATAATTGTACTTGTTATTGTTGTAGTACCTCGCCATTATTTAAACTTTATTATTCAAATTTATCTTTTGATTGTACTTTTGGTTTAATAGACTCTGTAAACGAAATATTAACTTCCAGTATTTATTTAAATACTAGATTTATTCTCAATTGACAATTTAAATGATTTATATAACAGTACAATTACTCGACCTTTGATTCATTGTTTTAGTATAGCGCCACTATTTTAAACTTTCAAGGACTTAGTTTAATACAATATCCAAATTTTGTTTTAAATTGGACTTTTTATTTAATGGACTCGAGTTATACACATGAATTCATGAATTAATTATTCATTACTTTATTAATTTTGTTGCAATATTCCATAATCGTGATACGCTATTTAACATAAATATTAACTCCAAGTAATTACTCAAATGCCAGATTCATTATCCACTTTAAATTATTTTATAGTAGTACCATGACTTTTTATCTTTTTATGCTAACGTTTCCGATTATTTCAGTGTAATAGATGTATTATTTGTCTTTATAAAATGTACTTTATTGTTAATATGTAATTGTATTTTGTAATGGTATCTTAAGCTTTATATGAATTATTTGATTGTAAAATTGTATACAATTTAGCTTTCGGGCTACGATGTACAGTTATATGAATAAAACCATTTATCTATCTATCTATCTATCTACCAGAATACAAAATTTTAGTCCGGACTAAAGTTATCAACTTTGTCAGGGGTTAGTCGACACTTAGTTAGCATGTTAGGCTGGACTAATTTAGTAGAATAGCGGCCAATGACTTAAAAAAGTTAGTTAGTTATAGTCCTTCCTTTGCCAATTCGGCACATAAGGTAGTTCCTATATCTCCGCTATAAGTAGTGAAAATCCGTGTGTTTAACTTTCCCCTCTCCATTCTAAAAAATGCCGAGCGCCTGACTAGAAGGCAGATGGTACCATTAAAAAAAAGTCTTTGGTATGACCTGGTTAGGGTTTGAACCCCGGACCTCCCGTGCATTAGCCGGACACTCTAACTGCTAAGCCACCATGCTCAGTCTATGATTTTCAGCAGTCTTGTTATTGTGTAATATATATCTTATTTATTAGCCTTTAGTGCAAGTCCCACTATACCTGGCATTATTTGTCCTTCAGTAAGGCAGTTAATCCATATTGCTCGGTAGACCATTTTACTGAAAAATAGCGAAAAAATAGCCCCATAATAGTAAAATGATATATATTCATTGCGTTCAAAATAAGCAGGGAGGAATTGAGTTGAAGTGTATAGCATGTGTGCACTTCGTACAAGTAGCCTGACTGAAGTGCTCCCCATGGAGTGGAGCCATTGCACGTTATTGGCTTGATTGATTGTGGTTGTGTATCCGATGACAGAAGTAATGGCATATTACATGGAGGGCCCTCTGGGAGAACAGTGCAAAAGTAATGAACTCAATAGGCTACTCTGGATAGACAAAACTAATTATTACGATTTACTTTTAGTATTCTGTCGCTTGTCCAAGTATTATTACATGTACCAAAGTATGCATCAAAAGAAACTATCCACCCTAAAGTTGTAATGTTATATGAATCAATAGAGAAACCTCTTTTAAATGCAATAATTTGGAAAGTTTCTTTAGTTATGTACTGTATGTAACTGTAAATTTCTCTTTTTTTTCTTTCTAGACTCAATTACTTGATGAACATCTGAAAGACCTTCGCAGGACCCTGAAGCCAGGCCACAAGCGTCTGAACTGGAACTCTCTGGGTATCAGTGACTACATCGTCAGATGTGAACAGGTCAGTTCAGTATACAATGCAGTCCACACATAGGCATACCGAGGGGGGGGGGGGGGTTGTTTGGGGTGTTTAACACCCCCCTTTAGTGAAAAAGTTACTGTGTTAGGTATTCAAACACACCCCAATTACACCACTGAATAAGCTAAAACACTAACTTTGAAAAAATCATGGATACGTTTATGAGTCCACAAGAGCACACCAAGTTAAATTTTCAAACAGTTGCTTATGATTCATGAAGCTCGAAAGAGAAGTGAATGGATCACCCTCAACGCTTAATACCATTCTGTAGTTGTGTGTTTAAAAACCTGCTTCGTGATCGGGTCATCAAAATGTAAATAAATAACATCTTATTTTTGTTGGCCCGAAGTAAAACTGCATGCCCCTAGCCAACCTAACTATCAAGACCTAAATTGACCATCTTGAGACATCTAGGGTTGGGCTCTATGGGGAATGTTTGAAATACGGAAGTGAAATAGTCCTGATCATACACTCTGAATGGTATATCCAGGGTTGACACTAGCACTTGCCCGCTTGCTCCGGGCAAGTAAAAATTTCATAAATTGCCTCGGGCAAGTCAAATTTCATAAATTGCCTCGTATGATTGCCCGATCTGGCAACTAAATAATTGTTCAACTACAAGAGAACAATGTAATTTCATGTGTGTAAATCTCATCTAGAAGTAATAGGGCATGTCAATTTGTATATTGGGGCAAGTAAAATTTCATAGTTTATGATTTAACTTGCTCGAATGTGCCAGTACAGATACAACTTAGTGTGGAGGTTTGTTATATCCCTTCACTATTTCCTATCTTTTGCCGCAGGCTATCTCCAAGTTTGAGTCGCTGGTGAACCAGATTCAGAAGAATGCGAAGGACATCGACGCCCGTCTGAGGGCCATGGAGAACGCTGAGCTGTTCAAGGGACCTCCCCCGCAGGTCAAGGCAGACATTCTCCCCAGCTGCAAGGTATGCTCTAAACTAAATATACAGTTAAACCTGTCTTAGATGGATGGACTTTGATCCGGTCATCTACTGCAATTTAGATAGCTATACTTTAATTAAAGTCTGTATAAATACTATAATTGCTTTGAAAAACCAAATTATGTTAATTAATTGTTTTGAAAATACAATTATCCTGAATCATATCCAATCTGTTGTTAGAAAATGAGCTCCTTTATAAAAAATCAAGACAATTCTCTAATGTTTAGTCCATTTTTGTGTAATCCGAAACAGGAATACTTTGAGCACATTGAGCGGGAGAGGCTGCATATCTACGAGACCCTGTCCAGAAAGTACCGTGCCATCGGACCCCTACTAACCAAGATGGAAGGACTGGTGGTCCACACAAACACTGGCAAGTCACCGCGTCTGCGAGCATACTACGCATTCTGGGAGAAGCGAGTCTACGACACGCTAACTAAGGTAAAAGCAACATTTAAAACTATGTTATAAAATAAAATTTAAAAATACCAATTAAACCCCTTCTAACCAAGATGGAAGGAACGGTGGTCCATATAACCACAGGGATGCCACTGCGTCTACGAGCATACTATGCCTTCTGGGAGAAGCGAGTCTACGAGACACTTACAAATGTAAAACAAATTTGAGTTCGACGTTGCTCTGGTGACCCATTCCCAGATGTATGCTAGCCAACAATTGATTTAACGCCCTTCCCCCACTCACCCAACGCTATCACTATCCATCTTTTACATAAACCTCTTTTTAGATGGTAACCCAAATTATCCTTTTGTTTTGCTCTTTAGATGGTGACCAGAAATCTGAGTGAGTTCAATGCTGCTCTAGTGACGCATGCCCCACTCTTCCAGATAGAAGCCATGCTGTCTGCCCCAGAGATCATCCTCGCCCCACCGGCCAATGAAATCTACAAACTCACCATGCAGTGCGTCCGCGATCTAGTAGAAGGGTAAGTGCGCCAACAACACAACATTGTGCGTTCAGTGCAAATACACACATGTTTGTGTGTTCTTTCATGCATTTATTTCAAGAGGTCATCCTTTGAGAAAGAAATTAATTTAGGAAAATTGTTTCCTAATTACATCTTCTTAATTTTTCATGGTTTCAATTCACTTGCAGCAGGAAAGGTTGCATCCATACTTCAGGATTGCGAATTAACAAGATACGAACCAGATTTGTTTTCTCCTAAAAATGTTACTTTCTGGACTGCAAAGAACTTTGTACACCCATACAGTATGTTGGATAAAATTGAAAAGCATTTACACTTTTAAACAAGTGGATTGGCTCTGTAAATTGTGCTAAAAAACAAAATCTATGCTAGAAAATCTGAAATAGGGGACAATTTGATTTGGCATTCTCCATATATCTCCACAAAACCCTGCCAAAAAATTCCCATCCTTCTACATCCTTACCAGATTAAATCTATGCCTTTCATATTTGATATTTTTCTCAGGACTAAAAACTTTGTCCGGTGGATGAATGGGACGTGTATCGAGACTCCGCCCCAGAACGTGGACGGGGAGGATGAGCCCTACATCTTCAGCTTCTTCTCCGACATCTCTGCGGATTCCACCATCATCGAAATGGTCCATAGCACTTCAACCAGTATGCAGAAGACACTCACCACCCTCACCAAATACCTCAACAGGTAAAACAACATTTATCCATGTATCTAATTGTGCTTTAAAATATCCCCCCTCCTTCCGCCCCCCCCCCCCCCCCCAAAAAAAAAGAAGAAGAAAACAAAAAACAAAACAAGTTTAAGTAAAATAATGTTCTACTGTGCTATTGTTATTACAGAATACATTTTAATACAAGCATGTAAAATGCTCTTTCTTTGAATTAAATTGATAATTTATTTCAAATCTCATAAAATACAATAACAATAACAAAGCACAACAATAATGATACAATAAAACAAAAAATTAATTGAGAATGAGGAGACAACTAGAAAGAGCAAAATAGCCTTAATACGTGCCACCACTGAATATATAACTACAAAATATTAATTACCTCCCCTTAATTTTCTTTCTTTCTTGTGTTTCAATCAGGTGGAAGAGATACAGACCGCTGTGGAAACTGGACAAGACCATCATGCTGGAAAAGTTTGCAGCTAAGAACCCAACGTGTGTAGCATTTGACGACAAACTGCAGTTCTACTCAAACCTTGCAACTGAGGTATGTACAAAATGGTTTATGGTTGGTCGGTCTACACCCCATTTGGTCTTCATCTCATTTTATAAACTACATGATGCCTAAAAATTCTATTTCACCAGCAGTAGACCAAATGTGTGTAGACCAAGTGCTAAGTTAGCGTAGAGTTGTATTTCTTGTCAAACTTTGCAACAAAGTTGAATTTGGAATTTATATTCATAGCAGTTGGCATTTGTCACTCGGAAAACTGCCCCAAAATACTGCCCGAGTTGAACTTATAAACAAATACATTGAAATATAATCAGATTGAATTCAATTAAATCTTTCCTTGCGCCCCTTGGTTTGGTTCAAAACCACCCGACGATCAAGGATGTGGGCTGTATCAGACTGCACATGAAGCTGCTTGCCGACACTGTCAGAGACCACGCCAGGAAGTGGTTATAATCCCTAGGACAATTGTTGCAGTAACACTGCCAATCTCAATTCAAATATATACAAACCTAATGAAATCACATCAAATATTTCCTGAATCTCCAGGTTCAAAACCAGCCCAAGATCAAGGATGAGGACTGTATCAGGCTGCACATGAAGCTGCTTGCTGACACTGTCAGAGACCACGCCAGGAAGTGGGTCGAATCCCTGGGACAGCTCCTTCAGGATGCTGTCAAGGAGGATCTCATGGGACTCAAGACAGAGCTAACTGTGAGTTTCTACTTTCTTGCATTCATCGGGCAATTAGTCAGATTAACTCTTTTAAAAACTATCATTTGATAACCTGGTATAACCTGCATTCACCATAGGCCCCAAGCCAAGTATTTGGGAACAGTTCTGAAAAGTCAAACAAATTTTGGTATTATTACTTCAAGGAAGAGTCGACTGTGAGATACTACCTTTTGCACTGTCCAGGCAAATAAGTTTAAAAGACCTGAGAATGAATAAATTACTAGTATAACAATTAAAGTTATCTTCTGATATTGAAACCAGAATTTAGGGTTACAATCTGTCTTTTTTTTCCTCCAAGTGATTTATAATGGATTTATTCAGAAATTCAGTGTCCTAAAATGAATAACATTAAAAGTGAACCCTCCTCTTCCCTGATTACAGAACATGAATTCCGACCTGAAGCGGGCCCCCGACACGCTCGAGGACCTCAAGTTTGTGCTGCGTGTGATCTCGGACACCCGCGACATTTCACTGACTGTGGAAATGCGCATCGCCGACATCCTGGAGCGGTACCGGACGCTGGTCATGTACCGGCTACCCGTAACCGAGGAGGAGACGGAGGTTTGTCGGACGATTAAGCAGCTGTGGGATGACCTCTTCCTGGAATCCAAGCATGTTGATGCCAGTCTGGTCATCGTCAAGAAGAAATTCACTGAGGTACGTTCTTATAATGATGATGATGATGATGATGATGATGATGATGATGATATTGATGATGGATGTGGTAATGCTGGTGATGGTGATGGCAGTAAATATGGTGATGATGATAGTGATGGATAGGACAGTTATGATAGTAATGATGATGATGATGATGAATTTGGTGATGTTTTTATAGTGTGATGTTATCATATTGATTTGAATGATGTGAAAGAGGATGTGAAGAGAAAGGTATGGAAAGGAAAAGAAGGAAAACAAACGGTAGAAAGGAGCAGTAAGGGAGAGGAAATGGAAGGAGAGAAAAAATACACAAGCAAATTATGTGAGGGAATATATTCATTAGTAGACTGTTTCTAAACTGTACGTTGCTGGTTTCACTTCTTATAACAGATCACTCAAGTGCAGATTGGTGGCTTCAGCATGGAGCTGAACAGCTTCCAGGATCGGTTCAAGATGGAAGGGCCTGGAGCTGTTGGGAATGACCTTGATAAAGGTAGGACTACATCTATACAGGGTGGCCCCCCAAAAAACGGAACGGGGATCTTATATATGCGTGATTGACTCATTGAACAGTGTTCCTGTGATCGGGATTTAGACACCACAGAGATTGGAGATAAATATATATATATACAGGGTGGCCCCCCCAAAAACGGAACGGGGATCTTCCCAAAATATAGTAACCCAATGATTATGTCCATCGGATAGGGTGTCTTTTCCAATGAAAAACGATGCCAAGAACAGTAATTTTGTCGTGTAATTTTTGTTTTAGGGCTCTGCGAGTGACACCACATCAGGTTCCCATTTTTGTCAATTTGTACCAAGTCAGTGCCTGATAGATCGGACTTACTGCCCGTCACATTATCAAACAACTATGCCCATTCTCTCGGCAAACAGCTGAACAGCACACTAACAATGGCGCGCGTAATGCTCGTCGTTCGATGCTATGACAGGCAGTAAGTGCGATTTATCAGACACCGACTTGGTAAAAATTGACACAAATGGGAACCTGACATGGTGTCACTCGCAGCGCCCGAAAACAAAAACTACACAACCAAAATGACTGTTCTTGGTACCGTTTTTCATTGGAAAAGACACCCTTTCCGATGGACATAATCATTGGGTTACTATATTTTGGGAAGATCCCCGTTCCGTTTTTTTGGGGGCCACCCTGTATATATATATATTTATCTCCAAACTCTGTGGTGTCTAAATCCATTATGGTGCTCTATATCCCGATCACAGGAACACTGTTCAATGAGTCAATCACGCATATGTTTGTATGCACTGTGAGCGATGTTTAATTTATGCAACAATACATGCATCCCTACGATTCAGAGCGATGTTGCACGTCTCCTGTCTATCAAATTTATTAACCTCACTAGACAAAATAACTGTTGTTCAATTTTCAGAAAGTAAAACTTTTACCAATTCTAAATTCTTTTTTTCCTTGAATGGTGTTTGCATGCAACCATTTGTAAATGTGAATAATGTTGCTAACCTTTGAAGATGAACACTTTACTATGATACCTTCTCTCATGCCTTTTGTACTTATAGGCTTGGAACTCCTTGAGAACTACAAGAAGGAGCTTGCACGGTACGAGAGGGACAGACAAGAGCTGGCCAATGCGGAGAAGCTCTTTGATCTGTCCATCACCATGTACCCGGAGCTGGTGCTGGTACAGAAGGAGATGTCTGGTCTGGAGAAGGTCTATGACATCTACAAGTCACAGAAGGCTGCCCGTGAAGAGTGGGCCCAGACCCTTTGGTCCAATCTCAACATCAACCACCTTCAGGACGGCATCGAGAACTACATCAAGACCCTCAAGAAGCTGCCCCGCGACGTCAAGAACTCCCGCACCTCCCAGATGGTGGAGGGTCGCATGAAGGAGTTCAGGGACTCTATTCCTCTCTTTGTGGATCTGAAGAACGAAGCGCTTAGAGAGCGGTAAGTACAAGATGATGTTAATTTTTAGATCGGTTTATCCATAGTAGGTTTCCTCTATCAAAAGGTTTTCCTTTTATATGCATGTGGACCAACATAGATTGTTTGAGGGGCGAATTAAGGAGTATAGAGACTCCAGTCCCTTTTTGAAGCTGGTGTGATGTTCACAATATCTATGGGGATTTGGGTAAAGCTGTCTTTCGATATTAAATACTTTGTTTTTGTTACAACTGATGATAATTAATCCTTCTTCATTACATTTCTTTCTTCCTGCTTCAGCCATTGGAAGGAATTGATGGTGAAGACGGGCCAGTCCTTTGACATGAACCCAGACACCTTCACCCTGGAGAACCTGTTTGCCATGGAACTGCACAACTTCAAGGACGCCATCGCCGACATTGTCACCAGCGCTTCCAAGGAGCTGAGCATTGAGAAGGCAAGTACTTTGCTTCCTTATTAACTCGTGTTCATAAGATTGAATTTCACATTTTTTATTGGTAAATTTGGCATTAAAAACATTACAAAGGAATATACAAAATATAAAACAAAGTATATAGGGGTCACATCTAGGTAAGCCAGCTTGAGGAAGTAGAGTGACCCCTGGTAAAAACAGAAAATATACAAATATGGTAATACATGTGATTACAAAATATAATAATAATATAAGATTATCTCCCTGCAAGCTTCTACACTAACATATTTTTTCCTTGCCCATTTGGGCAAGTAAAATCATGAATTTTCAAATTCCCAAACATTGAATTCACTTGCCCCCCCCCCCCCCAAAAAAAAGAAAATAAATAACTTCTAGGTAGCTCAGTCTGCTTTGTGAATTGCATGCTTGTTTCTAGATAGAAATAATCCTTTTCGTTCATAGCTGAACAGAAATGTCAGTTGCCCGAATTCGGCAACCAAACTAGAAAACGTTTGTAGTTTGTCTTGCCCAACATACATTTTTACTTGGTTCAGGGCAGTCTGGCAAGTGCTAGTGTTAAGCCCTGCTGCAGGGTACCAAGATTGAGTTACATTTAACTTATTTGAAGGACCTTGAAGCCCCAAAAGGTACTTTGTCTTTGTTCTTGATGTTTATATCCACATGACAATTATAAGTAATATAAGTAATATTATAAGTAAAAAAAGAAAAATATAAAGAATTGATGATCATGCAGAGTATAATCAGGACCTTGGCAAAAAACAGCACCGGCATTGCTGATCATGTAATCCTGTATAAATATATTTGAATAAATAAATAAATCATAAATCATATATCTAATTTATGTTTGATGATCTGCAGGGCATCAAGGAAGTTTCTGAGGTTTGGGAGGCGATGAAGTCCAGCGAGATCAAGTAACATAAAGGAATAGATGTCTAACTGTTCATGTAATTTTCTATTGACTGGGCATGATTGAGGTTTCTGAATTACCGTCGAGCATGAAAGAATACATGTCTAATTACTGATGGTCGTGCAGTAGATAATTGTATTTTTGATTTTCTATCTGCAGGGCATCAAGGAAGTCCAAGAGGTGTGGGAGGCGATGAAGTTCAGCGTGATCAAGTACATGAAGGGGACTCAGGAGCGCGGCCACATCGTGGGCGCCGTGGACGAGGTCATGCAGATCCTGGACGACAACTCCATGAACCTGCAGAGCATGTCCGCCTCACGCTTCATCGGCCCCTTCCTGAACCAGGTCCAGACCTGGGAGAAGAGCCTGTCCCTCATTGGCGAGGTCCTGGAGGTCTGGCTTCAGGTCCAGAGGAAGTGGATGTACCTGGAGAGCATCTTCATCGGCGGCGACATCAGATCCCAGCTGCCCGAGGAGGCCAAGAAGTTTGATGCCATCGACAAGACATTCAAGAAGGTGAGAATATTCTCCAATATGTCCATAAAGAAGGAAGGTTTTTAGCTGTGTTTGCTTGTAAGACAATTGAAATGATTGCAATCAAGTACAAGTATCTTCATTGAATATTTTCATTGGTGGCGACATCAGATCCCAGCTGCCTGAGGAGGCCAATAAGTTTGATGCAATCGACAAGATATTTGAGAAGGTGAGAATATAGTAACCCGTTGCAAACAGTTTCTGCAACATGCCCTGTAAAAGAAGAAAGGTTTTTCTTTTTAATCTCTGAAGACAATAAATGCTGTTTTAGAGAAATTATCATGATCAACTACAATTTATAAATTTCTATTTAGCTTTAGTAACCAGAATGTGTTGTGTTTGTGTTTTTGTGGTGGTTATTTATTATTTGATGTTTTATTCTTTACATTTTACTCGTTATTTCCTTGTAGATCATGCACGAGACTGTGTCCAACCCCAAGATCAAGGATGCGTGCCACGCCCCAAACCGCCTCCAAGACCTCGAGATGATCAGCGTTGGACTGGAAAAGTGCCAGAAGAGTCTGAACGACTACCTGGACTCCAAGCGAAACGCCTTCCCACGATTCTTCTTCATCTCCGACGACGAGCTGCTCTCGATTCTTGGCAGTAGCGAAGCCACATGCGTACAGGAACACATGATTAAGGTTGGTGTTTGGAATTTGAAATTATGTTATTGTTCTAATTAGAGATTATGTTTTTGGCACATATACACATATGTGGACGGGGGGGGGGGGGGGGGGGGGGGGGAAGGAGGGGGAGACACAAAACAATGAAAACAACAGTTTTAACCTGTTTAGGACTGATTGATTTTGCTTTAACATGTTTTCTCCATAGAACCTAGTCTGTGTATTCTCGGGACTAGTCCTGAATAGGTTCATGGTTATATGTGAACTTCAAGGGTAACATCATATTTTTTTCAAAAGAAATGTTCATAGAAAAATTTTGTACAAAGGAATACAATTTGATGTAAACCATTTCAATAATATATAAAGATTTTAGTCTTGTACTTTCCTCGTTATGCCCTTCCCTTTTCCACTTTCTGTGGGGCGCTCCTTAGAAGCATTTAAAATTATTTTGCCAGAAACTGTTATCAACATTGTATTTCTTCTCCAGATGTTTGACAACATTTCCTCACTCAAATTCCAAGAGGGTAACAACAAGGAGACAATTGCCATGGCAATGGTGTCTGCAGAGGGAGAGCTGATGAACTACCGGCAGCCGGTGACTGCGGAGGGGAGGGTGGAGGACTGGATGACATGCGTGCTGGAGGAGATGAGGAGCACAAACAGGCTCATCACCAAAGAGGCCATCTTCACTTACTGCGAGACCAAAGCAAGGTACTGATGATGATTAGGAGGATGAGGATGAGGATGAGGATGAGGATGAGGATGAGGATGAGGATGAGGATGAGGATGAGGATGAGGATGAGGATGGTGATGGTGATGGTGATGGTGATGGTGATGGTGATGGTGATGGTGATGGTGATGGTGATGGTGATGGTGATGGTGATGGTGATGGTGATGGTGATGGTGATGGTGATGGTG
Source organism: Echinarachnius parma (assembly GCA_037951105.1). Lineage (NCBI taxonomy): Eukaryota > Metazoa > Echinodermata > Echinoidea > Clypeasteroida > Echinarachniidae > Echinarachnius > Echinarachnius parma. Next base: position 60,520 of record JBAMJV010000715.1, on the reverse strand, counting down.
GTGATGGTGATGATGATGATGATGATGATGATGATGATGATGATGATGAGGATGAGGATGAGGATGAGGATGAGGATGAGGATGATGATGATGATGATGATGATGATGATGATGATGATGATGATGATGATGATGATGATGATGATGGATAAGGTATGGTGATGATTATAATGATGACAATGATGGTGATGATGGTAATCATAATTATCACTCATTTTATTACGATGGTGATGGCTGATTTTGATATTAATAATGATTAACTTGTATGCTGATTATTATCTCCCTTCATTCTCCTCAGGGTTGAGTGGATGTTCCAGTACCAGGGTATGGTCGTCCTGGCAACCAACCAGGTGTGGTGGACCTGGGAGGTGGAGGATGTTTTCCACAAGGTGCACCAGGGAGACAAGCACTCCATGAAGGCTTTCGCCAAGAAGATGCATGCGCAGATTGATGCACTTGTGGTCCAGGTAAATTCATCATCTACACATTTCTTTGAACAACATTTTAGAAATTTACTTGGAACTTTCTTCATTGATTTCTTTAATTGAGTACTGTATACAATTAGTTCATTGACAGTTTTCAGATTTTCTTATAATCATGCATGCATCATTTACAACATCTAACCTTCTCTTTGTACAACCCGATCCAAATTTTGTTTTCATCCTCTTTTATTAAGATTAAGACTCACACACAAATTTACATGAATGTACTTGAGAGGACAGCTATTGTGTCTGCTAACGTATGACGAAATAAAGCACAAACTGATTGTTTGATATAAGAAGACTTCCTTCTGAGGTATGTTACTTAGGGAATTTTTCTTTGTGAGAACGCACACGCACACACACAGACACACATACCAACACACACACACACAAATGTCACATACAGTCAAACCTGTCATATTGGCCACCTGTCTATAGCAACCAACTTGCCTAAGGCGGCCAATCAAAATGATCCCCTGCAGAGAAAATCAATGTTATAAATAGAACCTGTCTACAGAGATTGCCCGTCTACAGTGGCTACTTTTCTTGTTTCCTTTAGGTAGTCACTACACACAGGTTTGACTGTACATACAAAGTAACCAATCAATTGCAACTCCTGATTTGAAGTTGAGTGTATGCTTCTTGCCTGTTCAATTCATTAATTACAGTATTAAACTTTTGATTTGATTTGTTTATTTTGTCCCACGATAGGTGCGTTCCCCTCTGTCCAAGAATGACAGGTCGAAGTTCAACAGCGTCCTCATCATCGATGTGCACGCCCGGGACATCATCGACGGCTTCGTAAGAGACAGGTAAAACGGGAACAAGAATTATATGAATTCTTAAGATATCCATTTTAAACTTTTGATCACAATACCAATATAGGCTTCCAAAATTTTCGACTGTCATCTACAGCCTTCGTCAGCGTTGTATGGATATCTTATGAATTACCAATACAGATGAACTTTCATAACGAATATATGTATTCTTCTTTCTACTTTTGGCTTAATCCTTGTTTCTTGGATTATGTCAACATCCTCAGCTTTATTAAAAAGATAAATTTCAAACTTTGAGATCTAAAGTTAAGTGCATAGGAAACTCATGCCATAACTTGTAGTTCTTTAAAATATCATTGGAATTTTTGTCATTACTACTTCAATTCATGGCATTCTCTTCCAAAAAGTGCCTGTGGCATGACAAACAGAATGCATGCTCTAGATGCAATTGCATAGAGCATCAATTTTGTTGTTGTCATGCCTTGGGCACGTCTAAAAGGTTTAAAAGATAAATTAATCCAATTAATCTGGCATTCATCTAATTATGGGATATGTCTCCTTGTTTGTTTGTCAGTATTCTGGACGCAAGGGAGTTTGAATGGGAGAGTCAGCTGAGGTTCTACTGGGACAAGGAACCTGATGAACTCACCGTGCGTCAGTGCACGGGAACATTCGGCTATGGTTACGAGTACATGGGTCTGAATGGTAGACTAGTCATTACCCCGCTCACAGACAGAATCTATCTCACACTCACACAGGTTAGTATGATGATAAGGCTTCAAATTGAAACAAAAGAGGCCCAATTTTCTTTTGTCGTGGAGTTTCCAATTTGGTCATGTTTAAGCACATGGCCCAACCAGTGCATGGCAACCTTTGGCTATGGTTACAAGTATATGCGTCTGAATGGTAGACTAGTCATCACCCTTTCAATGACAGAATCTATCTTACACAGGTTAGTATCACAATAAGCAAGACTCTACCCAATTTGTTTTTGCTTACCCCCCCAAATTGCTAGTCCTTAATCACATGTTAATCGCCCGATTTTAGAACATGAGGATTTTTTTATTTTTTACTTGGAAGTATCAAGTTTTTCGTTGGTCTTAATGTCGTCTCACAATCACACAATTTCAGAGATAATCATACAAGGACATGAGGATACCCTAATACTGTGTTTTAGTTCTGGTCAAGAGTCAGTTCAATTTATAATCTTAAGATATTTCTGTAGAGCTAAATATCATTATATTATGTCTCATGTAGTCAAATCATATAAATACAAACTGAGCACAACATTTTTTTCCAGCATATATTCCTTGAGAGTTGATGATCATCGATACAATCATTATTATTGTTTATTTTATGATGCATTTTGTCTCAGGCCTTGTCCATGCAGCTGGGAGGGGCTCCCGCTGGGCCGGCAGGTACAGGCAAGACAGAGACCACCAAGGATCTGGCCAAAGCACTGGGTCTGCTCTGTGTGGTCACCAACTGCGGAGAAGGCATGGACTACAAAGTAAGTCTGGAACAAACTGTGGATTTATGTATCCACTAGGATTAGGCTCCTATAGCCCCTTGACTATGGGAACCGGGTGGGCTGTGTGCAAAGTCTATAGGGATTTCAGAATCTCGTAGGGAACAGGTTAATGTTGTTTAACTTGGGCAGGGACCTAAAACTGCTTAGTTTTACCCCAAGGTTCAATGACCTAATTCTTGTGCACATTTTGAGCCATTGATTTATTCAAGGAGATGGAGATACTACTTAGTATGCCAGGATATTTTGTCAAATAATTCTTGGCTGGAAGATTGGAAAGAATCAATGTATGGTCTACTGCCAAAACAAGGAGACTTGAATATGTTTTGACAGCCAGATCATATCTCTCATAGTTCATGCAAGCAAGGTCCTACGCAAAATCGTTCAGAAAAGAATAAAACCCTACATAGAAGCAGAAACTTCAGACAAACAAGCTGCATGCAGAAAAGGAAGAGGCTGTCGAGACCAAATAGCAAATATGAGATGGCTACTGGAAAGTTGTAACGAGTATTAAAGCAGCAGCTGTTTCATGATTTTATGTTATTGTGTTTTTATTCCAACCAGGCTGTAGGCAAGATCTTCTCTGGTCTGGCCCAGTGCGGTGCGTGGGGCTGCTTTGATGAGTTCAACCGCATCGACGTCTCTGTGCTCTCCGTCATCTCGTCTCAGATCCAGACCATCAGGAATGCCCTCATCCACAACCTCAAGCGCTTCCAGGTAATAATCCTTGATAACCGATTGCCAATGGGAACCTGGTGGGTTCTGCATTAACCCTATGAAGATTGCAACATTTGTAGTGAACAGGTGGATTTTGGTATGAATAATTATTATTATTTTTTGTTGTTGAAATTTTATTAGATAAGTTATCAATAAATTACATCAGTTATTGACTTTTGAAATTAATATTTCATATGTTCATTTGTAATATATGCAAAGCTTTGAAAATACATGATACATGAACCCTGGTTACACCTGCCTTATCGTAATAATACCTTTCCAGTGATTTTATTTGCAAATACTTTGATTAAAAAAAAAAAATTCATTTAATTTTGTAATTCTTCACAGTTTGAAGGGATGGAGATTGCAATGGACAACCGCATGGGCATCTTCATCACCATGAACCCTGGTTACGCCGGCCGTACCGAGCTGCCTGAAAGTGTCAAGGCCCTGTTTAGACCCGTGGTGGTTATCGTGCCTGACTTGCAGCAGATCTGCGAGATCATGTTGTTCTCTGAAGGATTCCTGTTTGCCAAGGTTAGTGTTTGTTAACCCATTGCCTATGGCAACCTGGTGGGCCCTGTGTTATCTCTATCTATAGGAATGACAAAAATAGGGAACAAGTTGACACATTTTTATGATGTAAAACTGAGCATCCCATGTGCTAACATGATGTATAAGTAAACAAATAAGCATGATTGTGTACAAAGAAATATTGATGTCTCAATTTTAGATAGTGTAAATCAAATATTTCACGTTTAACTTAGCAATTGATGCAGATTAATTATCATTTCATTTGGAATATAAAAATATTAGATAGGAAGTTCTTTATTCTTACAAACTATATAATGTTCTGCTCTGCTCATACAAATATTAACTCAAAGTAGTTCAAAACATATTGGATTCTGTCAATATTAGCTAAATACTATAACCATAATTAGTACTTTACTGAAGTCTTTAAACAATATTTATGAACAAAATACCAATGCAATTAGTATTATTTTGAAACCATCCTTCATAATTGATAGACGTAAGCCATGATGATGTGCTTTATTACTGTTCGTGGATTTCTCATCCTAATTTTTTTTCTTTTTTCTTTTCTTGTTTTGCTAGGTTTTGGCCAAGAAGATGACTGTGCTTTACAAGCTAGCCAAGGAGCAGTTGTCCAAGCAGTACCATTATGACTTTGGTCTGAGGGCTCTCAAGTCTGTGCTTGTCATGGCTGGAGAACTCAAGAGAGGCTCCCCAGAACTGGCTGAGGTGAGTAACAATGATCAACCACAAGTTTTAAGACCAGATGTGAGATATGTCTTGAATTGAGGTTGGAAACTTTGGACTGAGAAAACTCAAGTCTGTGCTTGTAATGGCTGGAGTATTGAAGAGAAGGTATGCAGAACTGCCAGGGGTTGAGTAACAATGATCAGTATGTAGCCCAGACTGGTTTGGAGACCTGGTGTGAGATCTGGGACTTGAACTGAAATCTCCAAACAATTGTAACTTAGGGCTTTTAGAGCTCCAAAGTCTGTGTGGCTGGAGAACTCTACAGAACATGTATAAGTAGTATGTTACTTTGATAATTTTAGTTAATATGGAATTAATCAAATAATATATTAATCAATTTAATAAACAAGCAATTTTTGTTGAGCCCACCGAGGTGGAGGGAGACTAGGGGATCCATGAATGCACGCAAGTGGGCGAGACACATTATGGCTATCGCCTTGTTTTATAATAATTTCAATTTATCCCTCCCCCCCCCAGGATGTGGTGCTGATGAGAGCTCTGCGTGACATGAACCTGCCCAAGTTTGTGTTTGAGGACGTGCCGCTGTTCCTGGGCCTGATCTCCGACTTGTTCCCGGGCCTGGACTGCCCCCGTGTGCGCTATCCCAACTTCAACGACGCCGTGGAAGGGGCTCTGACTGATAATAACTACGTCCTCCTGGAGCACCAGGTTGACAAAGTGGTTCAGATGTACGAGACCATGTTGACTCGTCACACCACCATGGTGGTGGGACCTACGGGGGGAGGCAAGACTGTCGTCATTAACACACTGTGTCAGGCACAGACAAAGTAAGCAACTCTGTTCACTTCCATAGGTTTATACACAGTTGGAATAATACTATGAAAAATAAAAGAATGATAGATAGCTCAATAATAGAGTTGAAATTCAACATATCATAGCTAGTTCTTTCCTTCTATTAGTAATGAAGAGGAAACAGCAAGGCATGGAAGAATAAATAGATATGTAAGTAGGTTTGGTTTAATAATTGTTTTAGATGTTATTCTCATTATTGTGTGATGCAGGCTGGGTATCCACACAAAATGACACGTGATGAACCTAAAGGCGATGAGCTCTATGTAATCCTTGACCCCGTAACTCAGGGCTAGACCGACTCCTGTCCAACATATTTTCACTATATATAGTATTGCAACTGTGATTTTAATCATTGTTGTTGTCCTCTTTATTGCATGATTCAGGCTTGGAATACACACAAAGTGCCACGTGATGAACCCCAAGGCGATGAGTGTGATCGAGCTCTACGGAATCCTCGACCCCATAACTCGTGACTGGACCGACGGACTCCTGTCCAACATCTTCCGCGAGATCAACCGGCCGACGGACAAGACCGATCGCAAGTACATCCTGTTCGACGGGGACGTGGACGCGCTGTGGGTGGAGAACATGAACTCTGTGATGGACGACAACAGACTGCTGACCCTGGCTAACGGGGAGCGCATTCGACTCCAGAAGCACTGCGCTCTGCTCTTTGAGGTAACAGCACACGATACTTATTTTACAGAGAGATAAGAAACCCCTGATTTGATCTTATCCTTGTGTGTTTGTTTGTATGTATCTTGGCTAGTTCTTGAACAGTCTGAATGTGAGAGTAAACATTTTTTTTATTTATTTATTTTTTTACAGACTGTTATATGTCCTCTGACTGATATGATCCCTTTCTTGTTAATTTGTTTTTAGAAAATTACTCGTGATCTGGGCAATTCCAAGCAAACGCCGTGACGGTCAGAGGGTGTTTCTCACAATGAAAGTCCAAATAAATCATAAAATCTAAATATCTAGAACCAACTTTTGATATGATCTGTTACCACTATCCTACCAATTATTTACAATAGGAAAGAAAACCAAAATTCCCAATAAATTATGAATTATGAATATCAATATCTGCCGTAACGGCAAAAAGACATGGGTTTCTTACATGCTAAGAAACTAAGTAAACTCTGTGAACTACAGGAACATTTTGCACTTTTGTCACATTGATTCTTTGTACTAGACATCAAGCTAGAACATCCAAATAAAAATGTAGAAAAAATCCAATGCTCATAGTAAATATGATATCATAAATGTATCTATGCACTGTAACGCCGTGACTGTAACGCTGTGACCTCTGAATTGTACATGTTATATATATGGGAGATATTAAAGAGATGAATAATATGATATAATTTTAATGTAGTGATCCAGAATCAATAAAGAACTAGATGAATGGGTGATATAACCAAGATGCTATTAAATGATCATCCGCATGACACAAATTTGCAGCACAGCGCCCTCTATTGATCAAAAAATCTTTTAGGACATAACTGAATTCTTATATATTTCAGAAGTTAGTTAATGGAACCATCAAATATTAAAACCGAAATACATACTTAAATGTAACAATGAAATATGAGACCATTGACATCTGACCTTTGACCTTGTTTCTCAAAATAACATACAAATGTTAAATTTTTGGTCTGCACAGTGCATATTTGCAAGTGATTTGTTTCATGTAACATGATTTCAGAGTTAGTAAATGTTTGTTTTTGAATTGGTAATTATCCTTTGACCTGTGCCCCAAACAGTTTCAGAAAATTTTCTTTTACCTACAGTACTCTTTCTAACATTGATTCTGGAACTTAATTGTGAGAACAAAAAACAACAACAATATTTTGACCTGTTGACCTATGACCTCCCATGACCCCATTCCCTAATCAGGTCATATACTTCACTGGACGCATACCAGTATTATTATCATGTTATCCTTCAAGGATTCTCAAACTATCTTGATAATAATATAATTTTTGCATATTTGTTAGCTATGTGACCTTTGAACTTTGACCTCATGGACCAAAATCATATCCAATAATCCGTGCCTCTAAATACATGGATTGTAAAAAGTTTGAACGAAATCCGTCCAACGATTCTTGAGATATTGCAAAAAAAAAGAACACTGATGTACAGATGCACATACAGACAGACGGACGTACAACCCCTACACATACATGACTCAGGTAACTTTGAGATGGAAACATTATCAACTGACCCTATTCATATAATTATAGCATGAGCAATGCCCAAGCATACCTACAAAAAATATCTTACACTATTTGATTATGTCTACTGTATTATGTCAATGGGAATCCAGTAGGTAGCGTCACAGCGTTACACAAAACGTAACGCCGTGACCAAATTAATATGGATTAGATTGATAAGTGGTAAAAGATAATGCTGCTAATCAGCATCCATATTATAGCCCTATGGGCTAATACAGAGAAAACAAAACATTATTTCATTCCCATTCATATTTTTCCAGAAATATTAAAAATATCTGTTTTTAGTGTAACGCCGTGACATATTGATGACTGTAAATAAAACAGTCACTGAAGCGGAACGAAGAGCGAAAATGCCGAAATTGATATTTATCTGAAAAATTGAAGCAATGATCCTATCAACACTGAAATAACATTTTATGAAAACTCCTTTTCGCAGTTCTTTTATGCTTAATATTTAATTGAATGTTTTGTGAAAATAACTGAAAATTAATTTATGCTATATATTAACAATAAAATAATAGTTTACAATATTTTTTTTCAAAAACAAAATGCATTTTTGGAAAGTTCAATCTTTTAGCTTTCATTTGATACCAAATTTGTTATGGTACAACGAATTTGAAAAATCAGTGGTTATGTCAATGTTTGCTTGGAATTGCCCATCTACAAACACATCTACAAAAAATCTACAAAAATGAATGTTCCACAAATATTATCATCTTTACAGTACTAGTAACTTATCTTTTTTCTCTGCAGGTTTCAGACCTCCAGTATGCGTCCCCCGCCACCGTGTCCCGGTGCGGTATGGTGTTTGTCGACCCCAAGAACCTTGGGTACCGCCCCTACTGGGAGCGCTGGGTCGGCGCCCGCCCGAACAAGGCCGAGCAGACGGACCTCATGCGACTCTTCGACAAGTACGTGCCCCTGACGCTGGACATGATCATTGAGGGCGTCGTGGACGGCAAGCAGGGAGACAAGATGAAGTTGATCGTGCCCTTGACCGCTCTCAACCTGGTAAGTAATTGGGCCATCATAGTCCCACCTGGGGGGTGTTTCACAAAGATCCTAAGTTGAACTTAACTCTAAGTTGGACTTACAATATATGGAAAGCCGTTAGTTTCTTCGAACAAATTTTGAAAAGTTCTTTTACGACTTATAAGATGTTGATTTAAATCATAATAATATTTTCTATTATTAAGGAGATTTCATGTTCTTGACGTAAAATTTATGAAAGTCTAAAATACTTGCATTCTTGCTTTTGAGTATATTTTATTCCAAGGCTACAATTGGCTATCCATAATAGCGAGGTCCAACTTAGAGTTAAGTTCAACTTAGAATCTTTGTGAAACACCCCCCTGTAGAGGTTGCATGTTGGATCTGTCCAGTTTGTAGAGATTCATGTTAAAGATGGATTTGTGAGTTTGATGCGAGGTGCCATCTTGCGTTTGCCTTGCGCACAGTGCAAAATACACACTGACTCAGTGTTATGTACTGTGAAAAAACTAACCTAGTTACAAATGGTGAACTGCAGTGTAGCATGTCAAACAGTGCCCTCTACATCCCCATGCATGACAGTCTTTACAGGGGAATTCCAGGCCAGATATAAGTAACTTCTAACTTAATTGAGATTTTCAATACTCTGCTAGTCAGAGAGATCGGCTGGTCTTATCACGTAGAATTCTACTTAATGGAGTCCAATTGAATTACTTGTGTATGTTTGTTTATCCCCCTCTACCTAATATTCGGTGCTTAGAAATCCTGTACTGAGGCAAGCATGGATAAATGCAATTTATTATTATGCAATATATTATTAATATTATCATTTTGTCTGATTTTTTAGGTGAACCAGCTCAGTAAAATGCTGGACGCCCTTCTCATCAAGGAGATCGGGGAGTCGGACGTCCTGGAGTGCTACTTCTTGGAGGCCCTGTATTGGTCCTTGGGCGCCGCCCTGCTGGAGGACGGCCAGGTCAAGTTTGACGCCTTCATCAAGACCCTTGCGTCCATGGCAACCAACAATGACGAGAATGCCGTCGTTGGACCGGGTGAGATCCCGGGCGCCCTGGACACGGTGTACCAGTACTTCTTTGACAAGCAAAAACATCAGGTAAAATACACTATGCTATGCTCTGCACATGATGGAGAGATGCCATTTAAAATGAGATATTTTTAAAATTTGATTTATTTTTGATGATCTCTATCCAGTGGATTGTTACCTTGGCTGTGCTTTGTGTCCAAGTACGTTAACATTCGACATGTACGATTCCCGAGAAGCGTTTTTAACGATCTAATTTTTTGTTGATCTCTCTCCAGTGGATACCATGGTCACGTGTAGTCCCCAATTACGTACATGATCCCGAGAAGCGTTTCAATGAGATCCTGGTGCCCACGACCGACACGGTGCGCAACACATGGGTCCTGCAGCAGATGCTGTCCGTCAAGCAGCCGGTGCTGTTTGTGGGAGACACGGGAACCTCCAAGACTGCCACCATACAGGACTTCCTGCGCAACATGGACCAAGATAGCCACGTGAGTCATACACAAGATTGTTTTTTGTTAAATGTGACCGGCTATAGCAAAACCTGGCACTTGTCGGTAAAAATCAAAATGTCGATTTTCATTTGATGCTTTGTTCTAACTAATTGGTCAATAATTGGCGAAGATATGACTGTTTCAATTTTTACAATCATAGGTCTTTTACACACATTGTGTGAACTTAAAATGCCCATTTCTTCATAACATGAATTACTGACAAGTGCTGGGTTTTGCTATAGCGGGTCACAAATTTCTGATCAAGGATCAACAACAATTATTTTTAGACTTGCCCAGTTCCCAGTTTTTTTAATGAAAACAGTTTGCCCCTAAACATATGCTACCTGCCTGAAAAGGGAGCATGAAGTTTCACTATCATTAAGATCACTCAAAGAGAAGTCAGTGGCAGAAATTTGAAAACATTTTGCTGCAAATTGTTTTCTAAGAACAGTGTGAACTTATATCAGGGATGTAAGTTTTCCGGATTTTGACGGAAATCCGGATTTTTTCTCAAATTCTTTTTTTTTTTTTTTTTTTTTTTTTTTTTTTGATCGACAAACGTGTCCGTAATTACAAATTACAATCAAAACCTCCATCATGTTACTAAAAACTGCAAAGTTCAAAGGCAAATTTGCAAAATTTTCCTGCAGGTGCGCTGCCCCTGCAACCCCACAAGGGGGCTGCTGCCCCCCTGGACCCCCGCAATGGGGCAGCGGCGCTGCACCTGCAACCTCGCCAGGGGGCTACCGCCCCCTGGACCCCCAGTTTCTGGATTTTTTTTTTAGCTCCACTTACATCCCTGTTATATCTATTTGTTTGTATTTTTATGAAAACATTCCCTTTGCAATTATATTTATGTTTGTATTATTGAGCAGCGCATGATCTGTCTAGATGATAATTTGAAGCCAAGTGTGATTTAAAATTATTGAAAGTAGTCCAGTTTGCACTTTTTTTTCCAATTCTTTAGCAATATTACTCTTTGCAGTGATAGCAATTTCGAATAGATTTTTGCAAAACTGTATTTGAACGGACAGTTTGAATGTAGTTATTATAGTACTAAGTTCCCTTGCCACTAATGGGAACTGAATTTCTTTCTATAACCTCTACTGGAATAACCTCGCAACTTGTATAGAATGAGCCACAGCAAGAGAGCTATGGTCAACATAAGTTGAAGACTGTAAGTAAACAAGAAACGATGAAATAGCCGTTTATATAGTAGCTGCCTGTGCCTCACTCATTTATACCCAGCCTTTCCATGATCCTGACATTATCTGCATAAATTAGCATATAATTTGCATACCAATTTGCAGATGGTGATATGCATCCTGTATATTAGCATTTAATAAGCATACCAATTTTTAGATGATATGTATGTATATTCTATTTGCATAATTAGCATATGATTTGCATACCAATTTGCAGATTATATTATTTATCTGTTGTAATGTATAATTCACGTTCAATGTATATATATATCTTAGTTCACTTCTCGCTTATATATATATCTTGCACTGTATATAGAAAACAATTTGCTTTATTTGACATGTTTAATTTTTACTGCATTTTGAATAATGTCAGTTAACTGTGACACTAAAAATGCAACAAAACATAGAAAAAATGCTATAAATACTTGTTGCATGCATTTCTGTAACCCTTTGTCAATAATTGCTTTACTTTCAAAAAATGTATCTCAAATGGGTCACAGCATTTCCCTTTTTTTTTTGCGAACCCCAAACAGATTTGCCTCCTTTTTAAAAATGTGTTTTTTAATGATATACATGTACTGTACATGTAAATGAGCCATGATATTTCAAGACTGAGTCTTATTATGATCAGATACATATGAGTATTTATATGCAACGTAGCTTTTAGACACAGCACAATTATAGTCAAATCTACATCACAGAAAATTCTGCTGAAAACAGACATTATGTAGTGTATACTGTATACTTCATCCATTATATTTATATACATTAGGTAACTTATTATTTAGTAGAATATTAAATTATATTATCTACATTGATATTACTGTAGCCAATTACCATATGAATTAGAAAGAATAATATAACAAATTTAGTCAGTGACAAATGTTTAGTCATCCAGTGAATAATAACCTACAGGTATTTACACCTGGGGGTGTTTCACAAAGATCCTAAGTTGAACTTACCTCTAAGTTGGACTTACAGAGTATGGAAAGCCATCAGTTTCTGTGGAAAATTGTCGTAAAAGTCCTTGATTCAAATCATTAATACTTTTTAGTATCAAGGAAATTTCATGTTCTTGATGCAACATTTATTAAAATTCTTGCTTTATTGCTTTTGAATATATTTTATTCTAAGGGTACAAATGGCTTTCCATAATACAATGTAGTTACGTCCATCTTAGAGTTAAGTTCACTTAATCTTTGTGAAACACCCCCCTGATATTTCACTATACAATTCAAATATGAATTCTGTGCACCCTTTTTCCTGCTTCTTCTTTAGTATGCTATTCAGCCAAATGGTACTTTCTTCTTCATAAAAAAAGGAACAACAATTGTATTTATTGCACAAGTCTGGTCATGTTTTTTAATTACAAAGTTCACTTTGCCATATGAATAAATTCTCACCCCCTCTCTCTTTCTCTCCTCACCTCCCTTCCCCCCCCCCCCCCTTTGTTCCCCATTTGAATTACTTGTACAATGTAGAACTTTGTAAATAATAAACTGCTAGCTTTATGTTATTTGTTATCAACTCTTTAATCAGTACAACAAACAAATTATACAATTATGCAATGCACCTGTAAAACTGCAGTATTGTAAGTTCATAGAGTAATGTTAATCAACCAAAATCCAAGAATTGAAAAGAGGTTATATAGTCAAATAACTTATAATAATTATGTTCACAAATCAATTGTACTAAATATTGCTGTATCTATCCCAGTGAAAAAAAACAACAACATGGAAGCACAGGTCAATTTATCCCCTGAAATGCCAAAAGGATCTCCGTAAATCATGAAAGAACCTTTCAATTTGTCATACACTTCTATATAAAACAATTTTCAGAGCGATAATGTTAGGAAGGCAATCCTGAAATTATAGTCCTCATCTACCCCATCAGCTTTGTGCTATATGTACAGTGCATGCTTACAATGTTTAGAGCACCGGTTAGGCAATCCGGAAGTCGCAGATTCGATTCCAGGAGAAGCACAATTTTCTTTGCTCATTTTGCATTATTAATATTTGTTTCCCTAAAAATGATTAAATAAACAGTTGATCCTGTCCATCAACTTCTCGTCCCGGACGACGTCAATGGACGTGCAGCGCAACCTGGAGGCCAACGTGGAGAAGCGAACGAAGGACACGTACGGCCCACCCCCGGGACGCAGACTGCTCGTCTTCATAGACGACATGAACATGCCGCAGGTCAGTGGGAGAAATTAAGCTCACCAAACACTGCACTACCCCATTTTAACAGTGCAAAAAACGCCCCAAAATATTACTGAAGCGCAAAGGTGAAAAGATGAGAGAAGTGGAAAAATTACAATGGGGGCAAAATTTTAATATAATTTACTATTGAATGGAATTTATATAACGGTATGGAGGTTGTAATGCGCACATCAGCCTACTTCTGTTCTAAAGCTACTGCTGGAGAAGGGAGGGCTGTACAAATTCTGAAAACTGGATTATGATTGTTAGTTGAAGGAATTTGGGCTTGAAAATAGCCCTCCAAAATGGAATGAAATGAAATGAAATAATGAAATAAAATAATGGAATTAAATAATAACATAAAATTAAATGAAATGAGTTAATAAATGAAATAACCCCCATGAATGATATTAAATAATTTCATTTCCCCCTATGCCAGGTTGATGAGTACGGCACACAGCAGCCCATCGCCCTGCTCAAGCTACTGCTAGAGAAGGGAGGCATGTACGATCGAGGCAAGGATCTCATCCTCAAGTACATCAGGGACATCGGCTTCCTCGCTGCCATGGGCAAGGTACGTCCAAATCAAAAGTCGTTGAAGGAGTGATATGATCATGCATAAGTTGATTAGTTGCATGAAGATTTAATGCTGCAAAAGTTATTATATTAGGTATGTTGTTATGACAATGTTAGTGGTGAATATAAAAGTGGTAGAGATGGTGGCGCGCATGGTGACGACGATGATGATGATGACAATGGTGCTGGCGCTAATGTTTACGATCTTCATCGTCCGTTAATTATTAAGTTAAACCTTTTTCTTACTAGGTTTTGCAATCCCCATAGAGTTTATCCGGGACCCACCAGATTCCCATAGACAATTGGTTAATCAGTTTGTTCTTTTTTTCTCCAGGCCGGAGGAGGTAGGAACGAGGTAGATCCTCGCTTCATCTCCCTCTTCAGCACATTCAATATCACATTCCCCTCGGAGGACACCCTCAACCACATCTACTCGTCCATCCTGGGCGGTCACCTCCAGGTCTTTGATGAGAGCATCCAGAAACTGACCGGCAAGATCACCCAGGCCACACTGGACTTGTACAAAGTGAGTTTGCATGACCCCTTAATTACTGAAAAGTTATATATGATTATAGATATATATTGACATAGGAGCTGAAGCTCTGTTAACCCCTTGACCACGGGAACCGAGTGGGTTGTGTACAAAGTCTATGGGGATTTCATAAACTCGTTGGGAACGGGTTAAAGAACCCTTGAAAGACATTATTCAAAATGTACCAAAATAAAATGTGCAGTCAGTTTCAACAAATTAGGAAAAAAACATGAGTTTAATCCTTTTTATGCTGTTTATTTGGTTATACATCGGTAATAACTCAAACTCAAACTCAATCTTTGACTCAAATCTAAAGCCGGGGCCTTGATAGAAATCTTTAGAATGCATTCCTCTGAATGTAATTTTGGTTAATTGGCCAAAAAAAAATGCATTCTTGGTTGTTACAATGTGAAAACAAACGGTTTATTGATTTGACCTGCTCCCTGCTGCAATTTCTTTTGTCTCCCCTATTATGCTAATTTGCTTTTTCATTGACTGCAATGTTTGTATTATCTGTTTCTCCTGCTCAGGTGATCGTAGCAGACCTTCCCCCAACTCCATCCAAGTTCCACTACATCTTCAACCTGCGAGACCTGTCGCGTGTCAGCCAGGGCTTGCTCCTCACCACGCCCGACCGCTTCACCGACGCCTCTGGCTTCATCCGCTTGTGGCGCAACGAGTGTCTCCGCGTCTTCTACGATCGTCTGATCAATCAGCAGGACAAAGATAATGTGCAGGTTGGTGCAATACTAATTTTTTTCCCCGCAAAGTTTGCCATTAGTAATTGAGCAGTTCCAGGCAAGGTGTTATGGTGTTACCAAAAATTCACTGCATGGCTGTTTAAATCATGCCTATTCTTATATAGCTACTGCAAGCATGTTAGTACTTACAATAATGCGAACATTATTGGCTATTTTGCCTCTTAGTGTTTAATTAATTAATTAATTAATTCCGAAATCAATTAAATAAGTGCAAGGCTGTAAAACGGTGCCAAGCTTTGTTACTTTGCTCTATGCCAACTGGATGTGTTGTTTGGAGCCTTCATACACATTTATGCTTGGTTTTCATGTCGTAGAATACTGTTAATAATGATCTACACACTGCCTTGTTACTACATGTTATTAATATTATATATGTTTCAAGACCTTATTCTATGTAGGTTGATTTATGGCAAATGCAAGAGATGATTTAAATGTCAATTGCACCATTAAATATCTCCTCTACATTAAAAATAATAATAACGGTTATTTATATAGTGCTATTCCCGTGGGGATCATAGCGCTTTACACGAGTATTATTACCCCAGTCATACTCAATACCATTCCATTGCCATTAAACGTTCATCACTTGTCTACTTTCAGGGCATGATAAAGAGTATCCTTGAGGAACACTTCAGAGAGCAAGCAACTAATGCCATGCGAGACCCGATCCTCTTCGGGGACTACCGCACCGCTCTGGATGAAGGCGAGGCTCGCGTCTATGAGGACATCCAGGATTACGACGCAGCCAAGGCTCTCTTTCAAGAGGTGAGTTTTCCATTCATCCTTAGAACACATATTGGTTAGATTTGACAATTAAAATCTATCATCAAATTAGTAAGAAATGCATATAAAATAAGTGTAATAATGCGAGAACTGGTCCACTTTGAGTACTATCGCACCGCTCTGGATGAAGGCGAGGCTCGCGTCTATGAGGACATCCAGGATTACGACGCAGCCAAGGCTCTCTTCCAAGAGGTGAGTTTTTCCATTCATCCTAAGAACACATGTTGGTTGGATTTGAATTAAATCTATCATTAAATTGTTAAAAGTTAGAGTAATTACGGGAAAACCAACCCTCCTCTGGGACTACTGCAGGGGATAATCATACCTGTGCCCCATTTTATAAAACACTTGCAATTGCTGTAAGTGTCCAATTATTGTAACCACCATGGCAACAGCTGAAATACTCCGTGTTGATTGGCTGTTGACCTAATAGTTACAATAATTGGACACTTGCAACAATTGCAAGTGTTTTATGAATCGGGGCACTGGTGTTAATGATAATCATCAATACCGATTCTTATAATGCTTTCACATCTAACTGAACTAGAAAAGAGAATATTTAGGCCAGTATTGATTTACAATCCTCAATCATGAATTTTAAACTAATATATCATACCTAATTTTCCCCCTTTGAAATCCAGATTTTGGAAGAGTACAATGATGGCCACCAACCAATGAACCTGGTTCTGTTCGACGATGCCCTGGATCATCTGACTCGTGTGCACCGTGTGATCAGAATGGACCAGGGTCATGCTCTGCTGGTTGGTGTTGGTAAGTATCTTTCATGTTAATCCTTGGTGTGTATTCTGAAAACGATTTTAAGTTAAAATTGTTTGTATCTACATCATATCTACATCACTAAAATGTATTTTAGCAAATCGCTATTCCTTAAGTACAGGTTCAGAATACTGATTTGGCAAAAAATATTTTAGTGACGTAGATAGAATCAATTTTAGCTTAAAATCGTTTTGAGAATACACCCCCTGCAATTCATGTGTGGATGTGACTGATGCGATGTATTGGTTCGGGTCTATATGGCACAGCAAGTGTTTATTGATACAGTCTTTCTGTAGTTTTGATTCCTTAATTAGATGTGAGGTGCCATCTTGTTGTAAGTTGCAAAATACGCACAGGCTCACTGTTATGTAGTGCGCACAAATAAGCGTAATTATGAATGTTCAGACAGGTTAGGACTATCCTGTACATCCAAAAAGCATACTTGATATTTGATGCAATAATTTTGTTCATATATTTTTTTCATGTCTCACCACTATTGTATGTATTATATTTTATGAATGCTGAATAAATGTTAATTTAATTGAATCCCTTTGGCAGTTCATACAGGAAGCTATACTGGGATGATAACAATATTTAACTTATATTTATCCATGTCTACGTTTTTCTAACCCTCTTTAATGCCTTTAGGTGGCAGCGGGAAGCAGAGTTTGACGAAGTTGGCCTCCTTCACAGCCGGCTGCGAGGTGTTTGAGATCACCCTGAGCAGAGGTTATGACGAGAACAACTTTAGGGAGGACCTCAAGGTGCTATATAACAAGCTGGGCATGGAAAACAAGAAAGTCTCCTTCCTCTTCACAGACGGCCATGTTGCGCAAGAAGGTATGTTGGAATATATCGATGTTGAGACTAGAATAGACTAGACCTTGTTACTAAGAGCCTTTCGGTAGGATTAGGGTTTATGAAGGACCTCAAGATGATATACAACTAGCTAGGCATGGAAAACAAGAAAGTCTCGTTCCTCTTCACAGACGGACATGTTGCACAAGAAGGTATGTCAGATCACATTACTTGGTGAGGCTGGACTAGGCCTAGAAGTTTAGGTTTCAGTCTGCATTTTAAGGTCTGAGGACCTTAGCTAGTATTAGGGTTCAGGGAGGGCCTCATAGTGCTATACAACAAGCTGGGCATCAAAAACAAGAAAGTCTTGTTCCGTTTTACATACGGCCATGTCGCTCAAGAAGGTATATTTGTGCAAACAAATATTGGATAACTGTGATCAACTTCATATTTCCCTTTCTGCAGATTTGCAGATGCAATTTTCTGTATGAAGAATAAAGCCTATATATACACAAAAGAGTTCTGCATTACCCACCCACTAAAATCATGTTAACAATACATCTCTGACCGTCGCAACTCCTGACGACAGAGAGTCTACCTGTTTGAAACGTCAAGCCCCCTCCCTACCCTTCCATACAATAAACTTATATGCTGTAACTACAAGCTCAAGAAAGAGTAACCAACAGTACTTTTAATACAGGACTACCACAGTCCTTTTCAGGACTGAACAAGAAAGACTTGCAGTCTTTTTTAGGACTACCAATCCCTCCTCAACTTACATGATGCTACCACAAACTACTTTGTATCTACCTCTACATGGAAACCAATACTTTCAAAGAACATGTATTAAAACTGAAATCATGAATTATTATTATTTATTTGTCTTCCTTTCTTGTTCTTCCTCAGGATTTCTTGAGCTGATCAACAACATGCTGACGTCTGGCATGGTTCCTGCTCTGTTTGCCGATGATGAGAAGGAAAACATTGTTGGCCAGGTATGGAAAATATTCGGGCCTGCTCTGTTATGTAAATTATCAAAATTTGTATGAATAACTGTGAATTGTAGGCAAAGAGTCAAATGGGAAAAATTATACTTTTTTTTAAATGGTGGGAAAAAGTTGTAATTTTCAACTTGTCATTGTCATGTATTTTATAAAAAAAGGAAAGTAAAGCTTTGGGAGAGTGTTTTGAAATAGATAATCAGTAGTTAACTGTAACAAATCAATGAAGACAAATCTCTGATCCTTTTTGTGATTAAATAGACATTTCCCTCAAAATTGTTCCTCTGGTTATGTATTTGTAAATCTATGAAAGTATTAGGTGAAATGTTGCTATTTGTTTCATATTATTAGACGCGTGACGAGGCTGGCAGGCAAGGGGTGCCTCCGATCCGCGAAGCGATCTGGCAATACTTCATCACCAAGTGCGTCAACAACCTGCACATAGTGCTGGCCATGTCTCCCGTTGGGGAGACGCTGCGCACCCGCTGCAGAAACTTCCCCGGTCTGGTGAACAACTGCAGCATCGACTGGTTCATGCCCTGGCCCAAGCAGGCCCTGGAAGCGGTGGCTACTGTGTTCCTGGGTAATGAGGAGGTGAGTTATCTCTATAGTGATTGATTGATTAGTTTGGTTGGTTGATTAGTTTGTCAGTTCGTTCGGTTCATTGACTGAATTACTGAATGACTTTGGTTGGTCAGTCATTCATTTGGTCACTTGATTGATCGATCAATAGGTTTACTGTTTTATTTTTATAGATAACATGCATTGATATTAGTTTGGTTGCATAACTAGAGTCTATTCTGAGGCAATGAGAATGTGCAGTACAGTCATGCTGCATTCATCTGAATTGTAGTTTTAGTCTGATCACTTGATTAAATAAAATCAGTTGTTTTTTAAAAGATTAAACTTTGTTTAGATAGCAATGAAATTGCATATTCTCCAATAACCGGTAAATAATTGTTTCGTGCACTCCAGGTTAAGAGTATTCCGGACGACAAGCGGATAAGTGTTGTGGAGCATGTTGTCTTTGTCCACCAGTCCGTCAGTGACTACAGCACGCAGTTTGCGCTCAAGCTGAGAAGGAATAACTATGTTACGCCCAAGAACTACCTGGACTTTATCAACACATACCTCAAGCTCCTTGACGTCAAGGATGAGTACATTCTAGCACAGGTAAAGACAATTGTTTAAATCACCCTCACCATAAGGGTGCTTCGTAGCTTAATTGGTAGAGAGCTGGTCTAGTTATCCAGATGTATCAAATTCAAGTCTCGCCAGTGCCCAATTTGTTGCCCCTTTTCATTTGAAATAGAAGGATAAATACATTGTAGCACAGGAAAAGCAAATGATTGAAATCACCCTCACTATAAGGGTGCTCTAAAGCTCAGATGGTAAAGAGATCATGATCTAGCAATCTAGAGGTATTAAGTTCAATTCTCACCATTGCCCAGTTCTTTTCACTTTTTCATTAAAATTAGGATGATGACTACATTCCAGCACAGGTAAAACAAATTGTTTCAATCACCCTCACCATAAGGGTGCTCTGTAGCTCAGTTGGTCTAGCAATCCAGAGGTTTTGGGTTGAAATCCTGCAAGAGAGCTATTGTTTGTTTGACAGTAATTCTATTGAAGGGGACATGGTACCAACTATAATTTGTTCTTTTGAATGACAGTGCAAACGTCTGGAGGGGGGTATGGCCAAGCTTGCGGAGGCTAGTGTCCAGCTGAACGAACTCAATGAGAAGCTAGCCGTCCAGAAGGTGGTACTTGCCGAGAAGAACGAGGCTTGCGAGGTCCTCCTCAAGACCATCACATCCCGCACCTCTCAGGCCACCGAGAAGAAGGAGTTTGCTGTCGCTAAGGGAAAGGACATCGAGGAGCAGAGTGTGATCATTAAAGTAGAGAAGGTAAGACACTGAAAATGATGGATTATGTGATTATCGACTTGTAAGGTATAATCTAAGATTTATTTATTTATTTATTGGTGCATTGCTTGATTGATTAATTGTTTGATTGATTGATTGATTGATTGATCGATCAATCAATTGATTGATAGACTGATTGGATGGTTGGTTAGTCAGTCGGTCTATCAATGAATTTATTTTTCATTCAATAGGATGAACACTTTCGTATGGATGGTTGAATTTATATCTTCATTCATCGATCTACTTTTTGTTTGGTTAAATTCCTCATTTATTTCTCAATAGATTTATGGGATATTTGTATAGAAAATTGTATGCAGCCCTCTGAATTAAAACAATATTTATATCAACTATTTCTTTTATTTCTAGGCTGATGCTGAGGAATCCCTGGCTGAAGCCATGCCTGCACTGGAGGCTGCCAGAGAAGCTCTGTCTGACCTTGATAAATCCTCCGTCACTGAAATCAGGTATTTAGATGGATGATGATGATGATGATGATGATGATGATGATGATGATGATGATGATGATGATGATGATGATGATGATGATGATGATGATGATGATGATGATGATGATGATGATGATGATGATGATGATGATGATGATGATGATGATGATGATGATGATGATGATGATGATGATGATGATGATGATGATGATGATGATGATGATGATGATGATGATGATGATGATGATGATGATGATGATGTCACTCAACCTTTTTGAATCATTTGACCTTTGACCTTTCATCTTTCACCCTTCACCCAATGCAGGGCTTTTGCCAAGCCTCCCAAAGCAGTGCAGATGGTGTGTGAGTGTATTGTGGTGCTGAGAGTCATCCGAGAGATATCATGGAAGTCTTGATTTGTGATTTTATATTTTGTCACTCAACCTTTTTGAATCATTTGACCTTTGACCTTTGATTTTTCACCCTTCACCCAATGCAGGGCTTTTGCCAAGCCTCCCAAAGCAGTGCAGATGGTGTGTGAGTGTATTGTGGTGCTGAGAGTCATCCGAGAGATATCATGGAAGTCTTGATTTGTAATTTTATATTTTGTCACTCGACCTTTTTGAATCATTTGACCTTTGATTTTTCACCCTTCACCCAATGCAGGGCTTTTGCCAAGCCTCCCAAAGCAGTGCAGATGGTGTGCGAGTGTATCGTGGTGCTGAGAGGCATCCGAGAGGTGTCCTGGAAGTCTGCCAAGGGGATGATGGCCGAAACCAACTTCCTCAAGACCCTCATGGAGATGGATGTGGATGCTATCTCACAAACACAGGTATGATCAACATTATTTGTTTGAGTTTTTTCTTCTTTAAAAAAATCTTTTTCATTGTTTTTGATACATTTTTCTTTGTTTATGAATTAATTGTTTCTTTTTTTAACCCTCTTATATCAAAATATTGGATGCATTTTGGTTGGATGTTGAAATGCAACATTGCACTTGATTTAATGTCTTTGAAGTTTGGATAATTAGGCACTAAAAAAATGATGAAGGGTTGATAAAAAGCAAATACATGTTTAATTAATAAGAGAAAAAACGTGTTATAAAACCTCTTTATACGGGCTATTATATTCTTGTTAGCCCGTTCTCCACTAGATTTTGCAACTGTAAATAGTTAATACAGGACCCACCAGGGGGCCTATTCTAAAAACGATTTAAAGTTAAAATTGATTGTATCTACGTCATATCTATGTCACTAAAATATTAAACTTAAGGAATAGCGATTTGCTAAAATATATTTTAGTGATGTAGATATGACATTGATACAATACATTTTTATCTTAAAATCGTTTTCAGAATACACCCCCTGGTTTCTATAGGCATGGGGTTAATAAAATGATTCAACTATTGTTATGTCGGTATACAGGTGAAGACCGTGAGGAACTTCTTGAAGGAATTAGACACAACGTACGTGGAGATGAAGACCGTCTCAGTGGCCGGAGCGGGTCTCTTCAAGTTTGTGACAGCCATCCTGGGATACTGCTCAGTGGCCAGGGAGATCAAACCCAAGAGAGAGAAGGTAGGCATGCTTGCAATCAAGCATCATATTGGTGTCAATTGCATAAAATGTTCATGTATTTCTTTCTGTTCTCTTCAAGTATATGAGTGCCATACAGGTACAGTTGTGTAGGCATTTTAAGTGGAGGTGTTGTGGCATGATCGGATAAGCGCTTGACTTACGATCTCGGGACAAGAGTTTGAACCCAATCAATGCCCCAGGATTTTATGTCCTTCAGCAAGGCATTTAATCCACATTGCTGCTCTCTACCCAGGAGTATAAATGGGAACTTGGTCGGGTGTTGAATTAGCCTATAACGCCCTACCTCATAGGGCAGCTTGAGCTAGTATGCTCCCCTGGGAATTGACATGGTGCGCAAGCTAATTGTGCGGGTTTGAACTGTACCGGATGACCAAGGGTAATAATGGGCCTCTGAATAGAGCACGTAGATACATGGCGCTGTATAAATGCTATATATTATTATTATTATACAGTGATACTGCTCCATAGTATTGTTGGTGGGCATACATTTATATTGTTGTAAGGTAGGCATTACTTTGTTTTAGATTTTGTGTTTCGTGAACTGTGATGATGAGAAAGTGTTTAGTTGGATTTACTTTTTGCTCACCAGAGAAAAACTGGACATTTGAAGAATCTGAATGTGTCCGATAATGTTTTCAAAACTTGCATACAGATATAAAATAAGGTCATAAATTCAATTTTTACAATAGGACCTTGCATGAGGTATTCAAATTGGTTTGGGGACTCAAGATCTAATGTGAAATCCAGAACACCCATGTAAAATAAATGGGGGGAACTATTTGTGAAACCAGTTTGTCATAGTCTCGGTCTTGAGAGAAGATATCAATGTCCTTATTCATTCTCTTAAGGTGGCAAAACTTGAGAGGACATTCTTCCAGGCTAAACGAGACCTGGACCGCATCACGGCCGAGGTCAAGTCGCTGGAGGATGAGCTGAATGAACTGAGCCAGAAATATGAGGGTGCCATGTCAGAGAAGAAGACGCTCCAGGAAGAGGCTGAGATCATGGAGAGGCGTCTCATAGCAGCCGACAAACTCATCTCGGGTCTTGGCTCTGAAAACATCAGGTAAAGAATTATTTGGTCTTTGTTTGTTGTTATTCCCTTTGTTCATTGAAAATAATAATCATTGTTATGCTAGGTTCCCAATATTTCTACTGTAAGGTTGAGGTACCCAAAGATTTCATAGGATATTATAATTTGTTTGCAAACATTTGTAAGAAGTATGGTGATACCATGTCTGAATGAATACCCCCCTATGGAGAGGCCTCTCATCGCAATTGACAAATTATATTTTGCCTTTTCATCCTCCCCCGCAGATGGACCAAGGACCTGGAGGAGCTGCGTCAGCGTCGCATCCGTCTCCTTGGCGACTGCCTGGTGGCATCCGCCTTCCTCAGCTATGTTGGAGCGTTCACATGGGAGTTCAGAAGCCAGATGGTGTACCATGACTGGCAGCTGGACATCAAGGAGCGAGAGATTCCCCTCAGCGACCCCTTCAAGGTGGAGCAGCTGCTCACGGATGATGTCGAAATCAGCATGTATGTACCTAAACCAATCTGTTAACCAATATTTTAGTTTAATTTCCTTACAATTTTGCAAGTATGTTTAAAGGGGACAACCAGGCAAATATCAACACATGCAGAACCATATACACATCTTGTAGTATGGCAACCCTCGAAATTAGCATAGGCCCGATGGCCCGGTCCCACTAAAAATTGCCGCAGGGCCAGTAAAAAAAAAATGTTTAGTTTTGTCTATGGCATGACAAGAGCTTGCTTTTAAATGTAGCATTCAGCAAGTTATACCCTTTTCTCACATACAAAATATTAGTTAGTTAAAAAGTTTCAAGTAAATTGAGCAAGTAATAGTAATACTGCTGCTGATGAATACTCATACATTCTTGAGCAGCCATACTCATTTTCTAACCAATTGTTGTAAACAAAAATTTCATATTAAAAAGTAATTTCGGTTATTTGCATATTTTGCATATCTAATGAGCATCATAAATATGATATGCTACTCATGAATATTCATACAACTACCCAATAAATGTGCAATTTTTGTACTAACCACTCATTTTTTACGTGAGAAAATGTATGTTGATGAGTGCTAGACTAGTGGTATTTAAGCATTCCAAAGTTGAAGTGTAATTGTCACTCGTGTGTAGCGCTGTGATTTGTTGATGTTCAAGACAATGAATAAAAAGACATGAAACACGCACATTCATCCTAATTCATGTTTATTTAATTCATCGTATTGCCTAGTAGGCCTGAAACTATCAATATGGTTATTGTATTAATTTTACTTTTGTTTTTCCTTATTTTTTTTCGGGCCAGTAGATTTTGGTTTCGGGCCACCAAATTTGGAAAAATACTAATTCTACTGGCCCGACCGGGCCACCAACAAAAAAAGTTAATTTCGAGGGTTGAGTATGGTGATGCATTTTCCAATTATATTTTTAAGCCTCCGTAACGAAGTTGCCGGAGGCATTATGTTTTCGGGTTGTCCGTCCGTATGTCCCGTTCTCGTGATCGCGTTATCTCAAGAACGGATTGACGGATTCTGACCATACTTGGTACCTGTATGTATCTTGGGAGGACAATGATCTGATTAGATTTTGGGGTCATGAGGTCAAAGGTCAAAGGTCACAGATCTCATTATATATGCAAAAATAGCTTGTGATGGCGTTATCTCAAGAACAGATTGGCGGATTCTGACCAAACTTGTTACATGTATGTAACTTAGGAGGCCGATGATCTGATTCGATTTTGGGGTCATGAGGTCAAAGGTCGCAGTCCGCAGAGCTCATTATTTATTTATGTCAAGATCTAAAAGACAGAGTACCATCAAAATTGAGTTGACAGAATTAATTCAGTGTACATGTTGATTTGTGCTTGATTTAAATAAATTGCGTAATGGCGGAGGCATCATTTTCGACTGCGTGCAGTCGAAGATCCATCTAGTTTTCTAATTGCAAATCATACATACATACATACATACATAAGCAATACAAATTAGACAATTGCAACTGCTGGAATGGTGGAGATTTGTACGAGTTGACTTTATTTGCTGAGAACAGCTTCCATCACAATTCCATTGGTTGTTGAACATTAGAAAAATGTAAAATACGCTTAACATTATCACAATTCAAATATACATTTTTAACATGATACAAAGCAGTTTTATACTTGTTAGTGTTATCAAATTCCAGCCCATGTTGTGTGCACAGCCCAAAAAAATCTTCAAAAAAGATTACTACCATTCAAACCGAGTTGTGTGTTCACAAATATTCACAAGTATTCACAAATAAAAAATATCAGGGTTACCTTCATCAGGTAAAAAAGAGAAAGAGATACAAAGAGGGAACAGTAACGAGAGCTAGGGGAGAGGGGGGGGGGGGGGGTGGGTTTTACAAGATAATACCAAGGAAACATGCTTGGTACAAATCGTTAACATTGTTTTAAACATTTACAGCTTCTAGGCAATGAACATATGATTATATACAAGTCAGGGTCAATTAAGAAATCAAGAACAAAATGTATGACGACATTCATCATAAAATTGAAATTGGGGTAATTTTCAAACTGGCATATTAAACTAAAGTGACCAAACATATCTGTGCTAACATGCATCACAATATGTGTGGCAAGTTTGTAAATAATGCCTATGATAGGAAATGCACCTGTAAATCTCTATTTAAAAAAACAGGGATTTTCCTTCAGATGCATTCACAATTGAACATCCTGTAACAAAACAGAATAGTTTCACTTATTCACCCAAAATCTATATTAAACAATATGATCAATTATACATTAATATTGTTTTAACTGCACAATACTCAAACTAAATATTACAAAGAATTACTTATCTTGTCAAATGAAAGGCAACTTATGTAAAGGTGAAACCATTTCTATCCAGAAAGCACTACAGAAAAAAGGCATTTATCATAGTGAAAGACCAAAACAAAATTTAATAATCATAATGATAACAATTATAATAATAATAAGCAATAATTTATGGACATCTTTTAAGCAAATAAAATATACACAACAATATGGAGCTACAATATGTAAGCTCAAGGTGATGTATCGTTAATATTACACTGGTCATGGGATACACACTCGCAGTCAATACACACCTTACATGCACATGCGCATTTACACTCCCTGGGAAGCATTGCAGCCAGTAATTACCTCGAGGTAAACACTTTATAAATACAGTCACCCTGTTTGTACCACATACACACAGAGATGGAGGGATCACAGGAAGCATCGTTACTTAGCTCCATTAATTATGGCAAAAATATGTAAAAGCACATTTTAATACTTGTCACACTGTTCAAACTTGAGGAAGTTTTGTGAGAAGTTTGGTATGATAAAAGTGAACCCCTCACAATGGGGATTGCATGTATGCAAACACATGAAAGATATGATTTCAAGGTACACTAGTTGACCTTTGTGCAAAAACATGAATCCTGAGTATGATGCATTATTTTAAAGGTACATGTACAATGTAGGCTTCCAGAAGACACTTTATTGCCATAATAAGCTCAACTAATTATGTGATTGTTCTTTTCTTTTCTAATATACACATTTTGCTATGAAAATGTGCATGCCAGGCACACATTATTAAACAAAAAAACATGTGGAAAACATGTCCTAAAAATAGACTTTGTGTTATTTGATCTTGTTTTTACACTATGATTATTTATTTGTATTTGACATTCTATACGCTATGTAAAACTATATTTTCATCTTCAGAATAAACTCTTTCTCTTCAATAAAATAGCTGTTATTTTGGTAAAAATATGATTTTTAATCTCTATATACATTTTTTTGGTAAAAATATGATTTTTAATCTCTATATACATTTTGATTAATATAATCTTTAAAATAAATTCAATCTTCAAATAAAATAGTTTGTTAGTTTTGATGTAATTCATAATTTTGAGTTGAAATATAATTGTTTTCTTCTAATAAGATGATTCATGTTACTACATGTAACCCCCAAACCTGACACAAGTAATTGATAATTTCTCATAGCACTTATAATCTAGCACCGCACATGTCAATGGTACACTAATGTGTTGCACTTTCATGTCGCATTGTTGTACATCGCTACATCGCGTTGAACATTGTATGTACAATGTAGTACACAGTATGCATATATACAAGCAATTACACAACTTCAAAACAAATATATACACAAACTTCTAGTTTAACTATCACTCCTATAGAGCGAATACATGTAATACACACTAATAGGCAATGTGTAATTGCACAAAACCATGCATCACACATCACAAAATATGTATTAAATTATTAACACTTTTAAGCACTTAAACACTTTCAAGCAAAACAAAACAGACTATATACTTCTACCAAACAACTCTTACAACTATTGCTAAAATATTTATTCCATCTATATTTTATTCAAGAACTCTAGAAAAGATATTACTTGCTTGGCATAGAAATAACTTGCATAAATCCAACATTAATTATGCATAATTGATACTGTGCTGTTTAACCGACTGTTGACCATATTTGGGTCAAATGTGTTTGTATAAATTTCTAGGTTTCAGCCAAACTTTTTGTTGTTAACCAACTTCAAAGTAGAAAAATTTGTTGTATGTTGTAAGTGCATGCAGAAAACCCATCGTGGGGATTCTTAATTAGAGCATACTTGTTTTCTGGACTTCCTATTAAAATGATATTAAAGGGAGCGTTGAGTATTGGTATTTTCCGAAGTGCCCCCCCAAAATTAATTCCAACAGATTTGGTTGATTTCAGTTCCATATGAAAGATCATCGAAAAAAACATGGGAAATGATAATAATTCCCAATCAAATGCTCTAATTGTTGTGCAATTTGCTTTCAAAATATTATATAAAAGTGTTTGACGTCCGGACATCACTTTTAAGAGAACGCTAGCGCGAGTCGGTAGCGATCTAGGTCCTCCTGATAGAGAACTGAAACTAAATATTTTTGTACACGCTAATTGTGCTTAAAACTATACATATGATACGGTACTTACCAGCAATTCACTCTCCAATATGTGATCCAACTATCGGGTGGATTAAGATTATGATTTTCCCCTCCATTCCGCAAAAAAGCAGTGATATATGCGCCTCATGGACTTGTCTCCGTGTGTTAGCGCGACTCCAAAACGAAAGGCGAACAAACGGGGCTTGCAATACATGTACATACTACACGTACTATTACCGCGCACTGCACTACAGTCCCGTATTAGGACCTAGAACGCTAGTTCTTCGCGCTGGCGTTCTCTAGAGTTAATTTGACACTTCGAGTTGTAACGGCTCTTTTTGAATGATAACAGGGGTTTTATTTTGTGGTTTGTAATTGTGTATACTTTTCGAGCATGGTGTAGTAATAACTATTAGTTTGTACCGTAATCGTGCAGGTTTTGGTTACTAAAGTTAACCCTAAAAAGACTGGGCTATTTTGAACCTTAAAAAAACTGGGGGGGGGGCTAAAAGGGCCCCCCCCTAAGATCTCGGCAACCGAAACTCCGATCGACTCCAAATTTGGCATCGTGATAGATGTCCATAAGGTCTACAATATTGCGTAGTTAAAAAAAAAAATTTAATTAGAATATGCTAATTAGAGCTAATTAATTATGCGAAAATTGTATTTTTTTGTATTTTTCGTAGTTTTCTCGGCAATCAAAACTCCAATCAACTCCAAATTTGGCATGGTGATAGATGTCCATGAGCCATACAATATTGCATAGTTAAAGTTTTTGTTCTAATTATAATATGCTAATTAGAGCTAATTAATTATGCGAAAATTGCATTTCTTATGTATTTCTTTGTTTTTTCGACTTATGTTTTTTATTGTTTTTTCAATGGAAATAATTATTGACCATTATTCAACCATTTTTAGCCCAAAATTCAATGATTGCAGTGATTACAATGAAAAATAATGAAGATTGTGTCTTTTCTAGGAAAAAATCAATTTCCATAGGATTTGTACACAAATCACAAAATTTAGCAATTTTCGGGCCGACGCTCACTTACAAAAGGTCACGTAACTTAAGAACGGTACACCCGGTTGTCGCAAATTTGGTATCAAAAGTTGCGAAAGACTCTAAGGAAAAAAGTCGTGAAGTGGCACCGTAAAATATTTAAGCGTTGCGAAGTAATCGCGAAAATAGAGGAGGGGGGGGGCTAAATCAGCCCCCCCCCCCCCAGTCTTTTTAGGGTTAAGTTTGACCAATACTCAACTACCCCTTTAAGTACAGTCAAACCTGTCTAAGTAGTGGCCACATGTCTATAGCAGCCAACCTGCCTATGGTGGCCACCTATAGCGTTCCTCTACAAAGGAAAATAGTGTTATGGAACCTGTCTATAGAGATCACCTGTCTACAGTGGCCACTTTTATCACTCTCCTTTAATATTGGTGGTCACTATACAGAAGTTTCAATTTTTTTCCAGTTTTATTCAAGGGAATTTTACTGTCTGAATCCTTTTAGTGTAGTGATCACTTGATCTTGGCATGCATCACATTTCATGTAGTTAATCAAACACTTCAGAAGTAGTGCAGCGGAGAATGATAGTGGTATGATTAATATGAGCCATGACCAGTGTATGTATCCTGAGGTATCTGTAAGAAGAGGCAGATCAAGAAAAAATACATACATTATATTATATAATAACACTCGGAGCTCTATGAAAAGTTCATATTTCTCACTGACCCTATTTTATAATTACTATTTGCCTAGTATGTCCAATTGTATGTACAGTAGGTACAAATGTATGTGTGCATTAAAGCTAGGTTGCTTGCATGTCTACTATTAATAATGAAACAAATGAAATCAGATTGATCTACATTATTATAAAAATCACAATCAATCATGTACATTTACTGTACTTGCATGATTAAGAGCCCAGCTAGTCTTGAAGAGTACAAATTCATTCACAACCAAACCCAAACCAACATCAGATCGAACCTAAATTGACACCAAATTGAACCCTAATCAACAAACTTGGAAGATGTCCATTTGCTTTCTGTTTCAGTTCGGTCTGTTATATTGGGGTGCTGTTGGGTTCGATGGGATATGAGTTCGGACACCCAAATTGGAGCGGTGGATTCTTTCAAACAAGGTTGAAATAATTGTTGAATTGAGTTTGGTCTTTAAAATTGACCACTTAATTGTTTAAAACTGATGTAAATTAGGCAATTAATTTGCGCTTTATAGTTGGTTACATTGTCGAAGGGCAAATTGCAAATAGGCGACAAATCACTACTGTGTAGTCATACATGAATTAAGCATGGATGATGGCCTGTTAATAGTTTTAGTGAAAAATAATCAAAAGTTGTGAAAAATGATATTTACTAAATATTGTAAACATGAAAATGAAAATATATTTATTTAACCCTTCCAAAACAGTATGTTTATACCGACATTTACTCATGCAAAGCCAAAACCAGTATCCATGCATTTGTCATTAATTTTCACAGACTAAGGCAAGTCTCTAGCCGCTTAATTTGATGTATTATTTTCCCATCCAACTATTACTAAATTTGTATGTGCATGACATTTCATGTGCATACATTTAAAACAAATTATATACTCACCATTTTTACAAGTTACATCTGCTCTCTCGGGAGTCATTGGTGGGCTGGTTGCTGGGCTCTTAGTGGTTTCCACTGAAATATGAAAATTAAGGAGAAGCAATCTTTAACAAGAAAATAGTTTGTCTTTTTCCCTTAAAGTGATCCATTAATGAAGTGATAGTATTGTTTGAGATTTTTCCAAAAGTGATATTTCACCCCATTCAAATTTTCGTCTATCACTGGCTGGGCTCTGGCTTAATCCGGTACTAGACACAAGTATGAATGGAATTGTCTAGCCTCAGCCTTGGCTCAGCCTGGCCTGGTATTATCGTGATGCTAGACAAGGCTAGCCACTGATTAATCGTAAGTGTGAATGGAACACTGGCTTGCACATATGTGGTATGACAAAATATACATGTACACACATTTATGCCAGCACAATGTAAAACTTGCTAACAAACACGCGCAAATGAATTGAATAATCAATCTCAATACTGGAAACATAGGAATACGAGATAGGGGCCAGCGCAGGCTGCAGCTCCCCAATAGTTTTGAAAACAGCAATATTCGGGCAAAACAACTGAGAGTGCAATTGTATTTGGGAACACTCATGTTATATTAGGGTAATATACATTATACATGTAAAATATTTTGGGGGACAAAATCATGTCATTTTCAGCATCAAAGTGGATAAGATTCGGTGTGGAACGATTGAAAAGAAATTGTTTGTGAATTGGCTATTTACTCACCAGTGACATCGTGTTTAGTCTCCGGAGGTGGTGCCGCTGAAACATAAAAATGTTTAAAAATTGTCATATTGTATTTTTTTAGTACCATACAAGAAGTAGTCTTGTCATATTAATAATTCACATTTATTTTCGATCCTACTAGATATCGAAGGCTTCCATGGTTTGGGGAAATGTTTAATTTTTACGAAATTTACATGTAGTAACAATTTCACATTTGAGGACAGGCTTGATTTGCCTGTGTACATGTAAGCTTCATATGACAACATGTAAAGTACATTCAACATTTTTTCAATTCTTTTGTTTGCTCAAATGTTTTTTAAAAAGAATAAATACCAAATAATGCATACACAGGTATAGAGAACATTATAATGTTGGTGTACAAACAATTCAACTATAGGACTTACTTGCAAAGTTGAATATGGTTTCTGCACCACAAGGGCCATTGCCACCGAGGAGGCAGATGCAACAGGTGAAGTCACGTTTGTCTTTGGTATGGTTATAATTTATCTTTGTGAAGTTCCTGGTAATGAAACCTCTGCCATCTTTTTCTAACACTTTTGTTGCAGAAGAAATGTACAGCTCTTCGTCTGGCCAATGTTGGGTGATGAGGTCCGATTGAATGTCTTGTTCACATGATAGGAAATCATGTTGATGTTTTATACACATCCGTGCATTCGTATCATGGATGCCGAGGGGATATGTGAGCATTGCCGTCACATTGCAGATTTGTGTCCCAGCAATACAATAATACACAAATTCTATGTCAATGGTCGAGAGTGCCTCAATATCAGCTATACACAAAAGAACTATGATTATCATAGTTATGATGGCAGAAAACAGATAAGACCTCTTGTTTGCCATTCTATGTATGGCTCTTCTTTGACCTGGTTCCTCTCTTGATACCGGCTAATCAGGCGTATGATACACGTGTGAATATGGCTCGTTGTGAGGCAACGTACATGGACAATAACCAGTTTGTGACGGAAAAATAAATGACGTCATATATACACATGCGCACAAAAGTCTGCGATCAAAAATGGATTTGCGCTATTTTTAAAATGAACCAACTAGTATTTGTGTACATGTT
The DNA here is from genome assembly GCA_037951105.1 of Echinarachnius parma. Classification (NCBI taxonomy): domain Eukaryota; kingdom Metazoa; phylum Echinodermata; class Echinoidea; order Clypeasteroida; family Echinarachniidae; genus Echinarachnius; species Echinarachnius parma. The sequence goes on along the minus strand of JBAMJV010000715.1, from coordinate 27,142 downwards.
TTATTTTTCTTTCCCTACCAGATTTGGACTTTGGGATTTGTATTGATTTTGTCTTCTTTTCAGAAGAGCAAATCAATTAATATGTGTTCATTGCCCCATGGCGTTTTTCCAATTCATCAATTTTTGCTTTGATAACTAGTCAAAGAACATAAGCACCAATGCACATAAAAAATGGGGTTTTATTGTTTTGTTTGTGTGTGTGTGTGTGGGTGTGTTTGTGTGTGTGTGTGTGTGTGTGTGCGCATGTGTGTGTGTTCACATGTGGGTGTGTGTACGTGTGTGCACATCTACAAGGTCACAGGACTCAATGTATGTGCAAAAATGCCTTGTTCTTGCGATATCTCAAGAACCTGTTGACCAATCAATTTCAAACTTGGTATGAGTGTACATTTTGGGGTGCCAATGATCTGATTAGATTTGGGGGGTCATGAGGTTAAAGGTCAAGGTCACAGGACTCAATATGTGTGCGAAAATGGCTTGTAATGGCAAAATTCAAGAACTGAATGTCAGATTTCAATCAAACTCTGTACCTGAATGTATCATAAAGAGTCAACGTAGCCAAAAATATTGGGGTCATGAGGTTGAGGTCAAGGTCACGGGACTCATTATACATGCAAAAAAGCCTGTAATGCCAAAATCCCAAGAACTAAATGTCAGAATTCAATCAAACTTGGTACCTGAATGTTTTTTAGGGAGCCATCAAAGATTGGGGTCATATGGTCAAGGTCACAGGACTCAAAATATATATAAATATTTTTAAAAACTAATTCAGTGCATGTTAATTTGGGCTTGATATTAAAAATCGCGTGATAGCGGAGGCATAATTTTCGATTGCGCAAAATCGAAGATCCATCTAGTTTTTCTGGAAACATATTTTTCTGAACTTGTTGATGGAATGGACTACTTGAGATGTTACCTTTCATTTATAAGAATATTATTTTTGGGTGGTGGTACCCTTTAATGTTTGGGATTTACATGGCAGTTTTGGAGCAAGATGGTGTGGCAGCTGAACATTGTGGTTCCAGAGATACCGATCAGCAACCGCTTCAAGGTGGAGAACCTGCCCACGGATGATGTGGCAATCGGCAAATGAATGAGCTTCCCGCTGTGTGTCGATCCTTGGCAACAGACTCTCAAATGGATAAGGAGGACCTAGCCCCAAATAACTGAGAACATTTTTGTCATCTTCCTTGTCTTTGATAGGTGGGGCTCAGAGGGTCTGCCTCCGGATGAGTTGTCCATCCAGAACGGTATCCTCACCACCAGGTCCATTGGCTTCCCACTCCATATTGATCTTCGGCAATGAGCTCAACAGGATAAGGACAAAATTAGAAAAACTGAGCCCCCATTTAATCCAAATTCAATTGTCCTGACTCGATATCGATATCGATATCTTTGTTGTCTTTGATACCTGTAGGTGGGGCTCGGAGGGTCTGCCTCCCGATGAGTTGTCCATCCAGAATCCTCAACACCAGGGCCAGTCACTTCCCTCACTGAATCGATCCTCAGCAACAGACTCTCGACTGGTTAAGGACAGAAGGGAACAACCAAGCCCAAAATAACCAAGAAAATTTATACTGATCGACTTTTATTGACATTTTTCTTCTTTTTGATAGGCGGGGTTCGGAGGGTTACCTCCGGATGAGTTGTCCATCCAGAATATGGTATCCTCACCACCAGGGCCAGTCGCTTCCCACTCTATATTGACCCTCAGCAATGGGTTCAACTAGAAAAACTGAGCCCCAAATTAATCCAAATTCAATTGTCCTGACTTATCGATTTCTTTCTTCTCTTTGATAGGTGGGGTTCGGAGGGTCTGCCTCCCGATGAGTTGTCCATCCAGAACGGTATCCTCACCACCAGGGCCAGTCGCTTCCCGCTGTGTATCGACCCTCAGCAACAGGCTCTCAACTGGATCAAGAAGAAAGAAGAACCAAACAACCTCAAGGTATGTACATGTATGTCAAGTAAAGGCTCAATATCCTGTAACTTGATTGGTGAAAAGTCGATGGGCCGTTAGAGCCCCATTAAATCTTTGAAAATATTCTTATTTTCAAGTATCACTAATCTTGTTAGCAATTTACTTTGCTGTCACAATCCCTTCACTGATGCTTAGAACGATTGTGCCACAAGGCTATATTTATGATGGTCCTTCTCAGAAACCCCATACAATGCTCATGCATGCCAGTCAGAAGCTATATAATCTCTCTAATCATCTCTAAGCGCTTTACATTATTACCCTGGTCATCGCACGTCCCACTCCTACCGGGTCTCCATTTATACACCTTGGTAGAGGGCAGCAATAGTGGATTAATTGTCTTGCTGAAGGGCAATTGCAGTATATAAGCCTAACACAAACCCAAAGCACATTGAATCAACTTACAGAAAGTGTGAGGAATCAGGCGAAGTGATAAAGCTCTGTGTCATCTTTGTAGGGAACTTTTTGTCTAGCATGTCAATATTTGCTTTCTGTGTTTTCGATCTAGGTGTGTACTTTCAACGACCCAGACTTCCTGAAGCAGCTGGAGCTGGCCATCAAGTATGGGTTCCCCTTCCTCTTCCAAGATGTGGACGAGTACATAGACCCCGTCATTGACAATGTACTGGAAAAGAACATCAAAGGTTTGTTTATTAAACCCAATGCAGTATATTAACCATGTATGGATGGCAGTGTCTGAAGGAAAATTAGTTTATTCATCTATTTACAATGCAGTATATCTTAACCCTGTATGAATAGCTTTGTCGAGGAGGAACTGAATGAATTTATCTTTTTACAGTTTGAACAAACATTATTCTCTCCAGGTGGAAGAATTTTCACTTGGGGCACCATAAAGATTGTATATTTTGATGTAGAGTAATTGTATACTAAGACAAAATGAACAATGAAGTTTTCCTTTAATTAAGATTTCTTCAGCTATTTGCTGATAAGAAGAAAAATTGGTGTGCCACAAGATAATAGCCCTTTCCTTACAAACACTATTACATACTTAATAATTATATTAATTAATAACTACTGATTCGCTATTTGCAAACAGGAACAAATTTAATCACTTTTGTTCTTTGCATATGATTTTTGCTCAGGTGTTGCTGGGCGTGAGTTCATCATGCTTGGAGACAAGGAGGTCGACTATGATCCCAACTTCCGCCTCTACCTGGACACCAAGCTGGCCAACCCTAAGTACACCCCATCTGTGTTTGGCAAGGCCATGGTCATCAACTACACTGTCACGCTCAAGGTATGGAGTAGTAATTGATATTATATGACTTGGTAGAATACGAGTCATTGATTGGCTCAACATGATTGCAATTATATTTTGTTATGACACATGGCCAGAGAGGTGATATAACCCTGGCTACCCTTACATTCAATTAACAAGTACGCAACATCCGTGTTTGGCAAGGCCATGGTCATCAACTACACTGTCACGCTCAAGGTATGGAGTAGTAATTGATATTCCCCATCTTAAATACGACCTTGTTTTAACCCATTCAGGACTGACTGATTTTGATATAACAAGTGTTCTCCATAGACTCCTGCATTAGGATCTTTCGGGACCAGTCCTGAACAGGTTAAGTTAAGCAAATTCTTTCGATACCATAAGTGCATTTAGCTCTGGTGCCTCTTTGTGGTATGATATTGAGACGTTTAACCCAAGTACCTCTATCATCTGCAACTGAAATCATCACACTGGGGCTTTTTAGTAAGTAAAAATCACTTGAATCTGATAATAGTATGCCGTTTGAAAACTTCACTTATCAGGACCCATGTGATCTAATCATCATCAGTACTTACGTTAATGTGCAATAGCCCAAGAGCATTTTCATGTCACATTTATATCAACAGAGAGCACATGGCTTTGGACCCTTAGGAGCAAAGGAATCGTTTGATCCATATGTATATTAATGTAATGAATGCTAAATATTTTATGATTAACCTTTGACCTCCAGGGTCTTGAGGACCAGCTGCTGAGTGTGATCGTTGGCTTTGAGCGGAAGGAGCTGGAGGAGCAACGTGAGCGCCTGATCCAGGAGACCAGTGACAACAAGCGTCTCCTGAAGGACCTGATTAACCCTATGATTGATTTGATTGATGTATATGTATGTTCTGATTGATTGACTGTTCATCATTTGACATTTGACCTTTGACCTCCAGGGTCTAGAGGACCAGCTGCTGAGTGTGATCGTTGGCTTTGAGCGGAAGGAGCTGGAGGAGCAACGTGAGCGCCTGATCCAGGAGACCAGTGACAACAAGCGTCTCCTGAAGGACCTGGAGGACTCCCTCCTGCGTGAGCTGGCTACCTCCACTGGAAACATGCTGGACAACGTGGAGCTTGTCTCCACCCTGGAGGAGACAAAGTCCAAGGCCTCAGAGGTATTTAAAGCTGATTTTATTACTGCTCTATTCTTGATATCCTTTTCCTTTTATAGAATTCTGCATTTTACATGTGATTAATATAACGTTATTTCATTTTAGTGATGACACTATTGTTTAAGTGATAATCATTCCTTTTGTTGCTTTCAACAAAATGCTGGGAATGGTGGCTTAGGGGTTAAAGTGCAGGAGGTCATGCACAGGAGGTCCCGGGGTTGAACAGTAACCAGGTCATAACAAAAACTTTTAAAATGGTATCTGCCTTGTAGCCAGGCTTTCGGAATTCATAGAAAGGAGAAGGGAAAGAATGTCACTATGTATAACAGTTGTGTGGCTTAGGGCTACAGAATCAGAGATAGATGCAACCTTATGTGCCAAATTGACATGGGAAGGACTCAAACTAACTAATCATTCATTTTGTTGCTCTCAGGTGACAGAGAAGCTGAAACTGGCTGCCACCACAGCTATAGACATCGACAAGCTGCGTGATGGCTACCGACCCGCGGCCAAGCGGGGCGCCATCCTCTTCTTCGTGCTTTCCGAGATGGCGCTGATCACCAACATGTACCAGTACTCGCTGGCTGCCTTCCTCGAGGTCTTCCAGCTGTCACTGAAGAAGAGTCTGCCAGACTCCATCCTGGTCAAGCGTCTGCGCAACATCATGGACACCCTCACCCACAACATCTACAACTACGCCTGCACAGGTCAGTTGGTACAGAGAGGGATGATGATCATGATGACAAAAGAGAATGATGAAAGTGCCAATAATGATGATGAGCATCATCGTGTTGGTGAGGTGGCAATGATGATGATGATGGTGATGATCTTGTTGGGGATGATGATGATGATGATGATGATGATGATGATGATGATGATGATGATGATGATGATGATGATGATGATGATGATGATGATGATGATGATGATGATGATGATGATGATGATGATGATGATGATGATGATGATGATGATGATGATGATGATGATGATGATGATGATGATGATGATGATGATGATGATGATGATGATGATGATGACGTTGATGGTGATGAAAGTGATGATGTTAATGATGATGTTGATAATCATCAAATCTCATGTTTCCTATCAACTTATGTGAGTCAATGAAATGAGGATATCCTAGAATGCTTAAATTCTAACTCAATCATTCTACTTCCATTTACTTTAATATATTCCAGGTCTGTTTGAGAAGCACAAGCTGCTGTTCTCCTTCCAGATGACCATCAAGCTGGAGCAGTCGGAGGACAACCTCCCCCAAGAAGAACTGGACTTCTTCATCAAGGGAAACTTGTCCCTGGAGAAGAACAAGAGAAGTCGCCCTCACAAGTGGATTCCCGAACAGGGATGGGAGGACATCATGAAGCTAGCTGAATTAGCCGATGTTTTTACCACTTTGCCAGATGACCTGGAGAGGAATGAGAAGATCTGGAAAGAGGTGAGTAGCATTAACTCCTTGTCTACGAGAACCTAGTGGGCTATGTACAAAGTCTGTGAGGATTTCAGGATCTTTCAAGGAACGGGTTGATAGATCAAGGTTGTAGTGTAAACAAGTTTAATGCATTGCCTACCAGGAATCTGGTTGCTCCTCTATAACCTGTATGTGATTTGTCAAATCTAGTAGGAAACATGTTAACTTGACTAGAAATGCTGTCATATTACTTGAACGTATTAGTTGTGATGTTAATAGGGAAATAGAGATACAAATGATGATTTAATGCATATTTCCATGCACAATGCTAACAAATTATATAATCTGCTTAATAAATATAGTGTATCGTATTGTTCACTCCAAAAAGAAAAAGTTTCTCCAACAGCTTAAGCTGGTAAAGGTATGGTTGTATACATAAATATGATACAGATATTAAAATGAGTTGTTTTTTCCTGTTTCCAACCACCAGTGGTATGACCTGGATGCACCAGAGCAGAATCCCATCCCCATGAAGTACAAGGACTCCCTCAACGAGTTCCAACGCCTTATCCTGCTGCGCTGCTTCCGCGTGGACCGCATCTACCGCGCCATCACCGACTACGTCACCGCGCGCATGGGGGAGAAGTACGTCACTCCTCCGGTCATCAGCTTTGAGGCCATCTTCGAGCAGAGCACCCCCTTCTCTCCCATCGTCTTCATCCTGAGTCCCGGCTCGGACCCCGCCAGTGACCTGACCAAGCTGGCCGAGAGGTCTGGCTTCGGAGGCAACAAGCTCAAGTTCCTGTCCATGGGGCAGGGACAGGAGAAGGTAAGGGACAATCTTGACCAAAGTTCTGACTTACATCGTTATCCTGGTGGCCTAGTTGGTCTGTACCCCGCCAATACCAAAACAAAAATAGTTCTGTCCATTTGGACGACAGAGTTTTTGAGGTAATGGATTTGGGGTGGTTCGATCAACCCAAGCTGAACGTTTTGAACACTTCTGTGTCACATTGTGGATAATATTGGGCTAATTTACCAAATTAATATTTGTTATCTGTCACTGACAATGTTGGCCAATCTCTCAGCCAAGTGGCAGAGGGACAATGGACATTTTAATGTCAACATTATCTCTTACTCTATCCCCATGCATTGACTTTCAGGTTGCCCTACAACTGCTAGAGATGGCCATCGCTAGAGGCCAGTGGCTGATGTTGCAGAACTGCCATCTGCTGGCCAAGTGGCTGAGAGACTTGGAGAAAGCCCTGGAAAAGATCGTCAAGCCCCACCCTGACTTCAGACTCTGGCTCACCACAGACCCCACCCCGGCGTTCCCCATCGGCATCCTACAGAGGTCCTTCAAGGTGAGCATGATCTCTTGCTTGTTGTAAACAAATTTAGACAGAAATCAAACTGTATGCAAGTGAGTTTTTTATGAAACAAGCATATCATGCCATAATTTGTATTTTCCCCAACAGTAGTATTTCAAAATTTAAATCAATGTTAGTTATAGAAGAATTTTTCTCTTTAACGGAACATTTGTTTGCTCGGTGGGTACAATAAATTATGTGAGATTCATCACTTGTTACACTTTTTTTCTTTCACCTGTCCCATAGTCTAACAGACTGAACTAATCAATCAACATCAAATGTTTTTATTTAAGGATTTAAACTGCCAATTTTATCTGATATCCTTGACGTTGTCAGCTGATGGTGGAATCAAGTGGAGCCACCAAATGCCAAACCTGCGAAGCACCTACCTTAAAATCTCCCTTTAAATTTGGGAAGTTATATTGCCATCCCTCACATATAATTTGAAGATTCATTCCTACACAATCATTTTCGAATTGTGGTTCAGACTTGAAAATATATGTCTTTCCTCAATTATACTTTACTGCACAACACAGAAAAAGATTCACTATTCATCACCCAAATTCTTGTGCCCATTTCAGGTTGTAACAGAGCCGCCGAACGGCCTCAAGCTGAATCTGCGAAGCACCTACCACAAGATCTCCGCCCAGGTGCTCGAAGACTGCCCCCACGACGGGTTCAAACCTCTCATCTTCGTGCTGGCGTTCTTCCACGCCGTCGTGCAGGAGCGGCGAAAGTATGGCAAGATTGGCTGGAACGTGCCGTACGACTTCAACGAGTCTGACTTCCGCGTCTGCTCTGAGATCCTCAACACGTACCTGACCAAGGCCTATGAGCAGGGGGACACCAAGATCCCCTGGAACAGTCTCAAGTATCTCATTGGAGAGGTAAATATATTGGTTGTATTTGTTTCAGAGTCTGTGATTTTGATTCCTTTTTAAGTTAAATCATGATTATTTTTTAGTCATCCCTCTTGTACTGCAACAAAATCGAGGGTTATGTATATTTATTATGTCTTCATTTTGTTAAAGACTGTTTCAAATTGCACAATCAAACAAAATGATAAATTCTTGTCTGATTTGCACAAAGTTGTATCAAAATATTTATCCCATTCATTAATTCCACTAATTAAATTTTTGAAATGTATAGTCCCCAGATGCAAAATTTAGGGCAGTATTGATGAGCAATTGCTTTGTCTATATCTTTATTCTAGGTGATGTACGGTGGCAGAGCTATTGATAACTTTGATCGGCGGATCCTCAACACCTACATGGATGAGTACATGGGTGACTTCATCTTCGATACATTCCAGCCTTTCCACTTCTATTGCAATGAGACTGTGGACTACTGTATTCCAGAGTATGGACCCAAGGACAACTATATACGTAAGTTCAGTAGAAAATGTTCACTTGGTCTACGTCTCATTTGGTCAACTACATGATGTGATGTGTGCAGTTCCTTTTCTCCAACTCAAACTTGAATTAGTGTATTTTCTACTTTTCATTTTCATAGAACATTTAATCCTGATTGGATAACGCCTTCAGAGGAAATTCTGTAGTGGTAGATATTGTGAAGTTAAATTGCGTTTCAAAAATGGCATTTTACAAACATACCCACAAATATAAATCAGAATACCAGAAATGCAACAAATATTAGTGAAACTTGTGAGTCAGGAAGTTGTGTTATAGTGATCAAACTAAGGAAAGTGAAAGGCTTGCAGCGTGGTTCATTATTTTGCATCTTTTTAGAAAATCCATCTCTTTTACATTTGCAGAGTTAATTGAAGGTCTGCCATTGTCTAACACACCTGAGGTGTTTGGGCTTCACCCCAACGCTGAGATCAACTACTACACACAGGCTGCCAGGGACATGTGGTCACAGCTTATCGAGTTACAGCCACAGACAGGTAACACTACTATTCTCCTGACTTTTTTTTAGTAAAGTAAGGCCAGTGTAACCTGTGTGTAACATGTGGCCACCCGAGCGAAACGAGAAATCTGGCCACTGTAGACAGGTGACCTCTGTAGACAAGTTTCATCACATTGTTGTTGTTTTTTGCTGCAGAGGGCCGGATCACCCTTTGTGGCCACTATATACAGCTTGGTGGATATAGACAGGTAGCCACTAAGTGTGTTTGACTGTATTTTAATTGAAGAAAACTCAGGGGATTTGAACCCATCAATGACAGGTCCCCAACATACTCGGGCTAGGGTCTGCAAAGAATGCCTGTTATATCCAAATCAAGTACCCTTAAGTGGGATATGGAAAAGTTCTTATGTCGAGTAAGAACAGCAATTTGACACCCGAGTAAAAAAAATATATATATGTGGACTAAAAATTAAATAGGATTTTTCCTTTCATTGTAGAAAGGGGTAACGGTTCATGTTATCTCAAAATGAATTCCAACCATTTCAGGACTGGTCCCAACATAGACGTTTTAGCAAATTTAAATAGGTTTTGAATGGGTAAAGCCGTCTTAAAATTAAATAAATGCATATTCCATGTGTCATGTCCATTCTATACACTATATTTAGTTAGAACAACAAACTTTACCCTTATAGCCCTGTGACCTTTGACCTCGCAACTGACAAATATCTATTTCAGGTGACTCGGGAGTGGGAATCAGCCGAGACGACTTCATCGCGGGAATCGCCTCCGATATTCAGACCAAGCTGCCCCAGCAATTTGAACTGGACAAGATTCGCAAGAAGTACGGACTGGAAGTCAGTCCAACCACAGTTGTGCTGCTCCAAGAACTGGAGCGATTCAACAGGCTCATCGCAAGAATGGCACGGTCCCTCGTTGAGTTACAAAGGGTAAGCAGAATTTAAAAGTTTAAAGTTGAAGTCCTTCCCGTGCCACGTTTGGCACATAAGGAGGTGCCTATCTCTGATTCATTAGCCCTAGGCCACACGTCTAGTAAATGTAGCAAAAGCTACAGAAGGGGGCATGCAGTCCTCTGGTAACTCGTGTGATTAACTTTCCCTACTCCATTCTATAAATGCCGAGCACCTGGCTAGAAGGCAGAAGGTACCATTTTAAAAAAAGGCTTTGGTATGACCCAGTCTGGGATTGATCCCGGGACCTCCCGTGCTTGAGGCAGACACTCTAACTGCTAACCCACAATGCTTGGTAAACAGAATTATGTCAGAGCTCTATAACAAGGTTTCACTGTATTATAAACACACTTGGAGATAATGTTTTTCATATATTGTTCTATAATGTTCAGGGCAATTATGATACTTCTATCAGAGTTATTTATAACGAGGCTCGATTGTACTATAAAATGGTCGGAGATGATGCCTTTTTATAATATGTGGTATATAGATCAAAACAAATATGAAACACCCTGCTAGTGGACTGAGCTCTTTATAACGAGGTTCCACCGGGCTATAAAATGCTTAAAGATGATACTGTGACATATAATGTATTATTATATTATATCAAACATATAAAGAAACTGACCAGAAATATATAATGTGATTGAAAAAGAGCAAAGAAAATGGGATTCCAACGGGATTCGATCCCGAGACCTCCAGATTGCTAGACCGGTGCTCTTACTGACTGAGCTATAGAAAACCCTAGTACAGCTTTTGTCCCTTAAACCCCTTAATTTTCATTGCTCGTGTGGTCAAATGTTATTATAAACCTGACATACACCGGAAGGATAGAATTCAACTTATATTATATCAGAACATGTGTGCTACTTATCCCCTCGTTCTGCTCCCTCCAGGCCCTGAAAGGAGAGGTGGGTATGAGCAACGAGCTGGACAACGTGGCCAAGGCGCTGTTCAACGGTCAGATCCCGCACATCTGGCGCCGCCTCGCTCCGGACACCCTCAAGTCCCTGGGCAACTGGATGCTGCACTTCCAGAGGCGCTTAAACCAGTACACTACCTGGGTGAGTCTTAGTAATAAGCTGGGCTGGGGGTGGGGGGGGGGGGGGGGGGGGTGTTTCACAAAGATCCTACGTTGAACTTAACTCTAAGTTAGACTTAAAGGAACTAAAGAATACAACGTACTTTGGCACTTATTCCATAGTTGATGACTTGTAAAATAGGTAAAAACTCCATGAAAATAAACACAGTAGTGATTTAGACTAATTTTCTGATGCCAAATCTCACTTAGCAGCCAGTATACGCCCCGCCCACATTAAGGGTCCAGAATCGGCAGCGTGATTGACATGTGATTGACAATTCATTGGCTTACGTCATCTACAGAATTTAGTTCATTAGTCCGGTCTTTAGATGACATTTTGAAAAGGGGCGTTCCCAGGACAATTAGATATTTACTAATTACCCCAAAATTGATTGATTTCATGGGAAATGACTGCCAAATTCCTTTTCTTGAGGAAAAATTAAGTATAGAGAGCCTAATTGTGAAAAGTAGGCCATCTAGACATTATGGTGGTGAGCAATTTGTAGCCATGGAATAAAATATATTCAAAAGCAAAAATGCAAGTATTTTAGACCTTTCATAAATGTTACATCAAGAACATGAAATCTCCCTGATAATAGAAAATATTAATGATTTTAATCAACATTTTATGCCTTTTAACCCGTTCACTATGAGATTCTAGAATCCCCATAGACTTTGTACATAGCTCACCCGGTTCCCGTAAGCAATGGGTTAAAAGAACTTTTACAAAAATGTTTCAAAGAAACTATCGGCTTTCCATAATTTTCAAGTCCCCATCAAGAAGCGCGGTTCAATAAACGTGAGATTCTTACAGTGACAATAATATTGTGCAGATATGTTCATTGTAATTACCTGTACCTGTAATTATGTTCTGATTTGTTTGTGGTCCTGTATTATTTGTGTGTTGTGCATGTTTATATACAACTAACGAATGGGCTTCTTGTGATAGTCAAATCTATTACCGAGGTGGGCTCAAAATGATTATTACCCGAAGCGTAGCTGAGGGTAATAGTCATTTTGAGCCCACCGAGGTAATAGATTGCCTATCACAATCAAGCACATTCGTTAGTTGTTTTATATCACTCATCAATATCAGTGATTGTGTTCAGCTTATAGCAAAATAAGTGATAATCTCTGAATATTTCATAAAATCGCTTGTAAATTTTGATATAAAAATCAATCGGCATTAATGAAGCCAGTATGAGCATCTAATACGCTTAAAGTCATTGTTATTTTGCGCATACAATCACAAAGACGCAAAACTGAGTGCGCACCTACGCGCTGGCAGTTGCGCACATACGCGATGAATGCGTGCTAGCGCTCCCACGGATGTGCTTATTGGCTGTCTTGGCGTTCTTCTTCCCAGGGTGTTAGTTTTTACCAGTAATGTCAATCACGTGACTAGAACGTGTGCGCCATAGAGTACTGCACAAATTTGATCGCGTGTGCATTTTGCTTAAACACATGATCTATGGGACGAACGCGTAACGAACTTTTAGTGTTAATTTTTTGCTAACAGCCCGGTCACATGATTGCGCGGGGATTGCGCGTGTTGTCCAAAACTATCATTTGTCAAATACAATGGTAAAACGATCTTATGAGGGATATAATACCTATTATCATTCCTTAAGAAAACAGGTATCCCAGGCTTTTCTCGCCTTCTGTTTATGTGCCATCAATAAAACAATTATATTTTCTTATATTCGTCGAAATGAAGCCATAATGATAATCCCTCTGGCGTAATAAATATACATTATATTTCATAATTACTTGTAGTCACACATTGTAATTGCAGTTGCAGGAGTAGAGGTATTAATTTCAAGAGAAGTTACTGCTTCTCCATGTTGAAAATCCACTTTCTTTTAATAGAAAGAAGTAACATTTTAAACTTTTGATCACATAAATATTTACCTCCGAAATTTTCAGCTGTCATCTGCAGCCTTTGACAGCGTTGTGACCCGACTAGACCTTCTTGACACAATGATTGACATCAGGTCTTAGACATCTTGTAGCTTGTATCACCCCCCCCCCCCCGTCTCTATTTAGTGAGGGTTGAAAGGCCTGTATGTAGGCTGCTTCATTCACCCCTCTCCCGAAGTATCGAGCCTCCCTGTCCAAAATGTGAACCTTTTGTAAGTCTACTCGATGGCCAGGAGACTTGATATGGATGTGTTGAGAAACCTCTGATGCAGATTAGCTAGGGCGTCGATGTTGTGCAAATCTGATCTTTCTTTCTTTGTTCTTTATTCCTGACTGAGTTGTCCAAACTTGCAAAAAATGTGAGGTCAGTCCAGAGTTATGGGAATAACCGTTTGTTTATATTTTTTCCACTAGGTGAACGAATCCGAGCCGCCCGTCATGTGGTTGAGCGGTCTGCATATTCCAGAGTCCTACCTCACGGCCCTGGTCCAGGCTACCTGCCGTAAGAACGGCTGGCCCCTGGACAAGTCCACACTCTACACCTCCGTCACGCACTACGTTACGCCTGACGAGGTCTCCGAGCGTGCCCACTCAGGTAGGAACAAACAAAGTGCTTGTGAAGTCTGTCTAGTAATCAAGAGGACGCTTGTGATTTTATCACAGCACCTCAAAAATGCATTAAACATCTAATGCCCTCCACACACAGAGCCGACTCGACCCGATCTGACCCAAATCTCAGGTCAAAATACGTTGCCTCATGACTCCTGTTTTGCTGGAACAAAGCAGCAAGTGAAAGCTCATGATGATAAGGCCTTTCTAAGAGTATGAAAATCTACATTTTGATTTTTACCGACAAGTGCTGGGTTTTGCTGTAGCCGGTCACATATATTACTTGCCTATAGATATGATTATTATTGCAATATTTGTTATCTTTATGTGTCCATGCAGGATGCTTTGTGACGGGGTTGTACCTGGAGGGAGCTGCCTGGGACATAGAGGAGGCTTGCCTGATGAGGCCCCACCCTAAAGTGCTCATCCAATGTGTTACTGTAGTCATTGTTATGTTATGCATTTAGTCAATTACCTAGCTATCATTATTTTCTTCTGTCCATGCAGGATGCTTTGTGACGGGGTTGTACCTGGAGGGGGCGGCGTGGGACAGAGACGAGGCTTGCCTGATGAGGCCCCACCCTAAGGTGCTCATCCAAGAGCTCCCCATCCTCAAAGTCATTCCCATCGAAGCTCACAGACTCAAACTACAGGTAAGCTAGAATTTTATCTGAAAGGCTTCTTTTGATCCCCTTTGCACTTAACTTATCCCAGTAAGGGTTCACCACAGCTTATCAATGCTCACAGACTCGATGTCAGACTACAGGGGGGTGTTTCACAAAGATTGTTACACAAAGATCCCAAGTCGAACTTACCACTAAGTTGGACTTTAAAAATATGGAAAGCCATGTAAAATTGTTAAACAAGTTCTTTAGACAGGCCTATAATTTAGATATAAATCATTAACATTTTCTTTTATCAAAAAGACTTCAAGTTATTGATGTCAAATTTTGTGGAAAGTTTCAAATGTTTGCTTTTGGGCTTTTGAATATATTTAATTCCGAAGCTACAAATGGCTTTCCATAAT